>LFYR01002038.1:373577-583128 GCA_001185155.1 Zostera marina
AGAATGGCAAGTTATTCCTTGTGAGAACGTGTGGTCACGCCAAAAATGCTCACACTTCCATCCTATGGACAGAAGTGTCGGGAGAGCTTGTGATACTCCCTCTCGAAATGTGACGACTTCCATCCTATAGACAGAAGTGTCGGGAGAGCTTGTGATACTCCCCCTCGAAATGTGACGACTTCCATCCTATGGACAGAAGTGTCGGGAGAGCTTCTGATACTCTCCCTCGAAATGTGACGACTTCCATCCTATCGACAGAAGTGTCGGGAGAGCTTGTGATACTCCCCCTCGCTAATTGTGCCCTTGTGACACGCAAACATTTGCGACGAGTGTATTTCGACGTATGTGACTGTCGGTGAACTATCTCTTGTTTTTCCTTTGCTAATCTTTCATATAAATTACCCTTCAAATTGTAACCAAGGCCCGAAACTAGATTCACAAGTCGTAATTTAGCCACTCCGGACGTAAACTAGACTCTGCTAACCCTATTGCTAGCCACTCTGGGCGTAGACTTGGTCGTACGAATCATAGCTCAGCCTACGGTTAAATTTATGGGCAATTTATACCTCTAGACTAGCGTCGGGTTACAAGAGGTAGGGTAAACGACGAATCAGAGATATTTGACACTCAAAGGTTGCCTTGAAATTCGGAACCTTAACGATGGAGAAAGCTTGTGATACTCCCTCCTGAAATATGATGACTTCTGACCGAAGCGACAGAAGTGTCGGGAGAGTTTGTGATACTTCTCCCTCGAATTTTGACAACTTCTGGTCAAAGTGACAGAAGTGTCGGGAGAGTTTGTGATGCTCCCCCTCGAAAACTTGCGCTTAGGGCAGTTTTAGTGTTATTTTACCCGGAATCGGCGACTGGAGTTTGTGATACTCTTGGCAGTCGGCGATATCCGTGGTAGGGGGTATTTTTGTTTTTTACCCCTGTGAGTCGGCGACTCCCTTTGTGAGTCGGCGACTCCTAGTGTAACCGTCGGATCCTTTCGGGAGATCCTTGGAATATTTTGGAGATATATGGGGAATATATGCAAAATCTCCAAATAAGGAAAGTACCTCACATTGCCGTGAGTTTTTGCCCGGAGTCGGCGACTGCCCTGTGGAGTCGGCGACTTGGCGTGATTTGGGGGATTAGGAGATCGAATCTTGATCTCAAGGTTTTCTGGGGGGTTTCTGCAATTTTCCCAAGGGCTATAAATAGTGGAGAGGTTTCCGTAAACCCTCACAACACTTTTGCCACTCTTAAATCGTCTAAACCCCCAGATTTTTCAATCGCCGATTCCCTAGTTTTTCACCTTCGAATCGTCGATTGAAACCATGTCTACCCCCGATTCCCCTTTGAAGGAAAGCGAAACGTCAGCTTTCATAGCTGACTTGATGAATGACAACCTCGATGGGGTGTTGAACACCGTCGAGTCACCGATTCCCTCTCCTGACAGAGAGGTTGAGTCGGCGACTCCGGTCGTTCCGCCTCATGGATTGGAGCTAAGTGCCACCGTGCATGAGCTACTTGGCGCCTCGCCAGTGTCGGCGACTCCCCTTGTGGAGTCGGCGACACAGAGCCTGGCCATAGTAGTCGTACGGGAGCCTCTTGAGTAGGGGGAAATTCCCGTGGCCTCGGTGTCGGCGACTCCCATCGTGGAGTCTGCGACTCATGCATGCCCTGTTAAAGGGAAATCCTTCAAGCGAAGGGAGCAGGCTTCAGCTGCCATTGGGTCGGCGACTGCCAGCCATGTCTCACCGATTCCCCTTACGGGATCGGCGACTCATGTGCTGGAGTTGGCGACTCCCATGTGTATTGATAATTCCTCCGCGCACCGCCCTGCACCATTGGTCGTGAGCGCGAAGGGCCGAATCGTGTCGGGACTGAACCCGGACCAATGTCCTTCTCTGAAGAGAAAGAGAAGGCGCACCACTGGGAAGGGCAAGGTACATGTCCCCGAGGATAATGAAGGGGTCCCACCTCCTCTAGATGTAAACTTCGAGGAGATACTGACTGTGGACCGTGGTGCACCCAATCCACGACGACGAGCGGGCCGGCGCTCTGAAAGAACTCCACCACCTCCCGTGGATCTGAATGCCAGTCGAGATTCGGACCTCGACTTAAACACATACGTCGGAGCTTTGAACCCCTCTGGGTTCGCTCACTGTGAAATCGCCTTGAATGGCGTGCCAAGGTTGCTCCCTGTTGGCCGTTCTGGAGACGGCGAGTACGAGCAAGTAATGACCCACGCAACCTTGGATGGGTCCGACGGAGTGAATCCCCCCTCCAATCTGAACGCGAGCGATGCTCGATCGTTATTGTCGGGGATTCAGATTTCTGGTCATCTCCGATTCTGGGTGTCGAGATACCAGCCGATTAATCTGCCACCTCCGGGTTTCCAGGCTATCCCGAGGGTTTATTTCAAGCACTTCTCCGAGCTGCCAATTCCGGAGATAATAAGCGAAGTGCTTCTGACGTTTGAGGTTTCATTGTCGCAGCTCCCAGCGGGATTTTTGTGATCCTGCGGGGCTTTATGAACATTTACTGGGGACTGAACATTGCTGCGACGGCGAGCTTGTTCTTGTACTTCTACAAGCTCACCAAAGAGAAGTCTGGATCCGGTCGCTTTGGGTTCACGCGACGACATTTCGACAAGAACATCGTCGATGAGCTCCCGACGAACTTCGGATCCAACTGGAAGAGAGAGTTTATCTTCATAACCTCTGAGTTTCTCCCTGGGAGCCGGGAGATGTGGAACGATCCCAATAGAGTGCATATGAACGCCTCGATTGAGCTGAGTACGAGGGATATAGAAGCCTCGGATCGTATAGCGCGTACGCTTACTGCATACTCTGTGCCGCGCGGTGTTTCCTTTGTCCTTTGCCAAAGGGAAGACTTCACTTTTGAAGATGTTGAGGATGCGCATGAACCACCCACTGAGAGAGAGTTGGAAGGTGGTCAGTGGCGATCCATTCTATATCATGATGCTGCACCTCTGTACATGCGCAAGAGGTTCCGTGCGGGCAAGCTGGTAAGATTGCGACAGAAGAAGACTTCTCGCAGCGAGCCTCGACGAACCTTTGAGCATGGGTCGAGCTCTTGCTCTGCACCACCCCCTCCCAAGGGCTACGTGCCTTACACTTCTGCTGGAGTGACACTTCCTGATTTTATGGCTAGTGCTGAAACTAGAAAGGAAGCGATGTCACTCCTCTTGGGTCACCCTGGGACTTGGTGCAGGAGTGAATTACTGACGCATTTGAATTCCGCGTGCTACATGGCACATGCGTGTTATCATGGAGACTCTATCCATGACGTCGAGAGAATTCAGGAACAATATAACCAACTCGACGCGAAGTTCAAGGAAAGTGAAAAGGCCCTTGATAAGCTGAAGAACGTGAAATTGAGAATGGAGAACCTCCGCGACAACATTCTGCCCAAGAAGGACAAAACTATTGAGTACAAGCAGAATGAGATCGATGACTATGTCGCGAAGATCTTAGCACTCCGAAAAGATCTGAAAGTTGCTAGTTCTGGCCGCGCTCAAGAAATTGAAGATCTGAAGAGCCAGCTAGCTAGTGAAAGAGGGCACGTAGCCTCACTTGAGGCTACGATAGTGGAGTTGAAGAAGCAAGCTGCTCAGAGCCAGCGAGAAACCACTGAGCTAAAAAGCGAGCTCGCGGGTGCGGAAGAAGAGGTTCTGACTCTGAAAGATGACAATGCCGCACTTGCTGGGAGAGCTGCTGGGCTGGATTTGGATGTACGTTACCAATCCGACCAGCTTCAAGAGCTCATATTCTTTGGTCCTTCCGTGTATTCCGCTCTACCCCCTGATTACATCACGGACATAATGGCGTGGGTTGAGCAACACCCTGAGGAGCTCGAGAAGAATAAAGAGGCTCTCGACAAGATGAAGGACGAAGCTGCACAAGATTAGATCTAAGTCCTTATTTTGTAATCCTTTTTGTTATCTTTTTTGTAATCTGAAAATTTTAATGAAATTAATCGTTTTTTGCTTTTCTATTGAGTTGTTTATTTACTTTATTCTTTTGAATTGTAACTAAGACCCGAAACTAGATTCGCGAGTCGTAATTTAGCCGCTCTGGACGTAAATTAGACTAACCCTATCGCTACCCACTCTGGGCGTAGACTTGGTCGTACGAATCGTAGCTCAGTCTACGGCTAAATTCGCAAAAATAAATTAAACTTCAGAACGAATAGCAAGCCGCAATAACGATTAATAAATTTAAAGACAACAAATATATCGAAAAGATAACCAAAAGATACGATCAACCCTAAGACTCTAGAGTTGTAGTTTTGCTCCCGTCGAGGAGACGGAGCAACCTTTTGTCCCATACCAAAGATGTAACAATGAGATGGGGTGAAATTGTTTAAAAACGACTACTAATCTATGACATGATAGATTTAGATTTGTGGTGGGTACTTAGAACCTCTTGTGGTTGGGTTCATTTGTACCTATCAACTACCTAGGACTCTGCTTTTAGACCCTAATGCGTGGTTGAACTCTAGCCGTGATGACCGAGCAACTTTTTGGACCCATATCTAGGCTGAAGGGGCCAGATTGGGCTGAAATTTTGATCTATCAAGGCGATAGCGACAAGATAGATTTATAATGTGGGGTGCTAGCTAGAGTCGTAGGTAGATGATAAATTTAAATTTATTGAAAGATGAAATTACAATAGTAAGATTTGCAATTTTTAAACTAACACATAGACTAAGAGGCTCTAACGCGCTTGATACTAAGCGCGATGTTGTTGTACGTTGTCCATGTGCCAGATGCAAGGACTTTTGGGTGACAGCTTATTCCTATTCCTCTTAGTTATGCTAGCCTCTCTGTTGGTCTACCACCGCATAGCATATGGATGGTTTTCCGTGGGTGATCCTCGCCATTGTCACTGTCTGGTGAGGGAGAGCGTGGGCGCTTCCCATTCACGTCAGACTTGCAATTGTTTCGATCCCGGGATCCTTTGACCAGATTGTCAAGCTCGCCGTTCGAAATTAATTGCTCGACATAAAGCGAGAATTCCCTGCAACAATCTGTCAGATGGCCGTGGTCCTTGTGGAATTCACAGAATTTTCCACTTTCCTGGCGGCGATCCTTGGTTGCAGGGTCCATAGAGCAAGGAGCGGGCAGATCCGCTCTGTTCCTCAGTTTTTCAAACAGCTCGCCTTTGCTAATTGTTAGTGGGGTCCAGTTCCTCCGAGGTGGACCCCTTGGCGATCGTTTGACGGATGTTTGATACACCTTGTTATCATGTTTGGGCTTCCTTCTGAAGGAACCAGCCACATTGCTAGTGTATCTATTCGAGGAGTCATTGTTGATCGGACTGCTGATGACTAGAGTGTCAGCCAGCTTCCGACGCAGCTTCCGACGGAGGTCCTCTACGAGTCGTGTTGTAAGAGTCCTATTAGTGCGACTCTTACTGGGTCCAGCCCTTGATTTTGGACCTTTCTTTTTCCTCGTAGTTAGATAATTGCGAGAATTCGATTCACACGCTCTCTTACGGGTGATGCTTGTCTGACTCCTTGCTTTTTCAAGGTTGCTAACTCTTCTTTCAATATTATCCATGAAGTTAGCCAACCTTGCTTCTAGATTATGAGAGATGGATGTCCGAGGGGGCAGATCAGTTTGGGCGTCCTCGAACCTCTCAACTTGTATGTTCAATTTGTGCCCCGTCGGGTACCACTGAGGATTTACCCTCATTTCTCAGATGGTGAGCACGCTTTTCAGATGTCATGGATGACAAAAGCGAATGCCAACCGGAGCGTAGGTATTGATTGGATTAACTCAAAAGAAACCCAGTGGAGTCGGCGACTCAGTAGGTGGAGTCGGCGCCTGGCCTTAGGTTTTCTTGACTTTTGAGCTGAGCAGAGGCTCGAGAAAAAACCAAGTGGAGTCGGTGATTCACTATGGTAGTCGGCGATTCACAAAGGTGGAATCGGCGACAGACACTAGTGGAATCGGTGACTGCTTTAGGTAGTTTTTCCTTCGAGTCTAGCCGTGGACAGCACTCTTAGCTAGCAGAATAACCCGCAATCGGAGACTCACTTGGTGGAGTCGGCGATTGCCTGTGTGAATCGGAGATTCCTTGACACAAAGTCAGCGACTCACCCTAAGGGAATCGAGCTGAACTTTGCGAAGAAAATTTCGCGATTACGACGGGATATCGTGATCCGATCCCACAGACGGCGCCAGCTGATGAAGCACGAAATCTGCTACCAGTAGGCTCGCGGGGTTGCGAGGAGGGCCGGAGGCTTTGGAGTCCACGACGCACGCTCTACGTCAATGTACCTGCAGAAGAGGAGGGGAATCGGCGACTCACGTGGGAGTAGGCGATTCGGGCTCCTTACTTTGCTCTGGTTGGGGTGTGTCAAGTGTGAATGACCTGAGGGAAGAGGTCCCCCAAGGACCCCTTTTATAGGGTCTTGGGGGACGTTTCCCCATTCATTAGCGTGGGACCCACCCCATTAAGGTATCCTATTAAGGAATGCCTTAATGGCGAGGGTCCGCTCAAGTAACGGCTGGGAGTCGGCGATTCAGGTGTGGGAATCGCCGATCCAGAGGTTCAATCGCCGATCCAGAGGTTCAATCGCCGACTCCCCATGAGCCTAGTGGCAGCCTACCAGAACTGTCCACGAGGCCTAGAGTTAGCGATTCACCCCTGGAGTCGGCGACTTGGTAGTCCCAATCGGCGACTCCCAGGTGCTGCCTTGAGTACTTGACGTAGATACTCCTTCCGGATTCGTGGAACTCTCCGGGGGTCCGGCAGCAAGTGACGGAACCCTAGTTCTTGTCGAAGAGCGTTGCTGGGAGTGACTGACGTGTTCAGGCATGTCTCACCAAAACTCACAATTTATGAAGCGATGAACAGAGGTTTCCTCTTTTTTGATACAAAGAAGGCAGAACTAAGGACATTAAATACCCCATCGTCGGAGCCAACTAAAAGTATTTAGACAATTCCAATGCAAACACCAAAGGGCAATGGTCATTTTTGACACACGACAGGTACGAAGACCATCATCAGCATACAGATTCAGAGGTTCAATCGGTCTGAGATGATTGTAGATTGAGTCGACAGTGAGCTTATTCATCGGTTAGTTTCAAACAATATTGTTTCATTATTCATCATTATCTATTGTAATATTTCTTATTTCATTAGTTTAATAACTAATCATCTAATACTCTCTTAATAAAGGTTATTCAAATCAGACTCTAATACTGAAATTGACAATGCGAATCATGCATGTTATCTTTAAGAATGGTATGACACTCTTATATTCTTAATATCTGCAATTTTTTTTATTGAAATGCCTAAAGAGTTTCTCTGATGTTGCTCTAAGAGCTACTCCAGAGCCACCTACAATTTCTCTGATGTTGCTCTAACACCTAATCCAGAGATTGAAATAGTTATTCTGGGGTTGTTCTTAGAGCTACTCCACAGCCAGTTTGAAATATGATAAGGCATTAATCATAATGAGATTGACAGTTTGAACCCAAAAAAAACTGTATTATGTTTTTATCAAAATTTATGTAAATATGAATACACATTTAGAAACCATCCCAAAAAATTAAAAAACTAAAAGTAGAAAAGTTATTCATGTTAAAACTCAATGTTTAAAGTCTATAAAAGCAATTATTTAGTATTTACCAGATATTCATTTATGTTATTGTGTATTAATCAAAGTCTGATTGATGATACCCCTAGTCCATCAGACCAGGCCCATCCCCGACCAGGTCCAGTAGGCCCACTTGGCTTGACAGGTCATACAAACCCATTTTTCCAACGTTCGAGTAAATCCTAATATAAATCATTGAATCATTGACAGGTCACACACGATTCATATTACATATATAGAAGATTGCGTAAAATTAAAATATGGTTGTCTGCTGTTCACATCTTTTTTGGTTCCTACTTCGAAAATGACAAAGTCGTTAAAACTTTTCCATTACCTTGAAAGATGGGAAAATATTCCAAGTCTGAATCGGTCTTATAAGAGTATAACTGTTTATAAGATAACTATATCTTGAAACAGTTATAACAAAATAGATAAATGTATAACTAGTATAAATACATAACAATAGAAAAATGTAAAGAACAACACGATTACAACAATACATGACTCTCAGAGAGCTAGACGATCGTTGGGAATTCTTGACGATTTTCAGACGTTTTTTTTTCCGTTACTTCCGCCGCTGGAATCGCGATCTGCTTCTTCCCCAACAAATCGATCTCCACTGAATTTTTTTCTTCCGCAACAGATCGCTCTTCCGTTGTATGAAATCGGCGCCGTATTTGTAATTTTTACCGTCTACATTGACGATATCATTGTCACGGGATCATCTGAAGAATTTGTGGAAAATCTTGTTTTGAAACTTTCGAAACTATTCCCGGTACGAAATTTAGGGAAATTGAAACATTTTTTAGGGATTCATATAACACGGGATACGGATGGCTCGGTATATCTGACTCAACATCAGTATGCTAAATCCATTCTGGAGAAAGTAGAGTTGGAAGGCATGAAGCCAGCAGCATTCCCGATGGATCCACGAGTAAAATTATATGAAGATGATCCACTTTTTACTTCACCAACGCTATTCCGACAGGTCATTGAGGATCTACAATATTTAACTATAACCCGGCCAGACTTAGCATTTTCAGTCAATAAACTTGCACAATTTATGTAAGCCCCGACTTTGGCACACTGGGGGCCTTAAAACGTCTTCTAAGATATATTTTAGGAACTTTGTTTCGTGGACTTCACATAACAAAATCTGATTCTATGTCCCTAACGGCATACTCCGATGGGGATTGGGGAGGTGACAAAACTGACAGTAGAAGTCAGGGGCGTTTGTAATATATCTTGGTACAAACGTCATCTCTTAGAATTCACGAAAGCAAGCATTGGTCGCAAGATCAACTACGGAGGCCGAATACATGAGTGTAGCAGATATAGTTGTGGAGCTCGAATGGATAAAGCAATTGCTATCAGAACTCAAGGTTATAGTTGAATCTCCATTGAGGGTATGATGCGATAATACAGGAGCCATCGCGATATCGAAGAATCCGTCACACCACACGAAATTAAAGCATTTTGCAATGCAGTATCACTTCGATCATCTGGGAAAGAGTACGATCAGAGTCGCTAGAGGTCAAGTTCGTCGGCACTGCGGATCGGATAGCGTACCTGTTGACAAAACCGCTAGCCAAGCCAGGGTTTAAATCACTAGTATCCAAGCTCATGGAAGAGCTCTCACTTCACTTGAGGGGGAGTATTAGAGTATAACTATTTATAAGATAACTATATCTTGAAACAATTATAACAAAATAGGTAAATGTATAACTAGTATAAATACATAGCAACAGAGAAATGTAAAGAACAACACGATTACAGCAATACACTCTCATTCTCTTCAAATAAGTAATCACAATAGGTCTCAACTTATCCTAGAACAATTGTTTAGGAATATGGAATTTGCATCCGTGTATGTCCGTCGTCGTGAGAAAATTGGGGATCGAGTAGGAGAGTACATCCACGGATGCGTGACATTTCTCAATGTTTGTAAATTTTAATTACGTACCTATTTATCTACCATAACTATTCCACAAATGATTAATGTTTCTAAATAAGTCCTCATTATAGGTATCACTATGGGAACGTTCGACCTTGTTCCCTCCATCTTCAGTACAGTTCGTAATACAGTAATTTTTCAACGATGCGAGGGATGTACTAAACGTCTAATCGGACCATAAGTTCTCTATCAAATGACGAGGTATGCAGATGCAAATCCATGTTTTGATTATTTATTTTGAAAGTTGTCTTTCAAATTTTGCCTAATACTATCTTATCTTAATGATTTCTTAGGTATTGATCGGTTGCTCTTTTGTCTTACAATCGAAACGGTCCTCCCCAAGAACGACGTGTTTCCAAGTCAATCCCTCAATCAAGGATTTTCGCAACGTACTCTTTCTTCATCCAATCGTTCTAGGGAACCTGGAGTTTAGAATTATCACATTTTTTTTTCCTCCAAGCTTTGATCTTCTTGTGGACAACGAAATTGGCTATTTACCATCATCGAATTCTAACTCTGGTTTTTGTTCTCCTTCGAAGACCAATGTAGAGTCTCAGGATACAGGATATATATAAGACTCCGTATATATATTCTAAATCCCAATTAATAGTATTGGTCGAAGAAGGGCAATCTATGTACAACCATCTCGTCAACGATAATCGTCATAAGAAAATTACAATTGCATGTAACAACTGATGGAAAATGTCAATTACACTTGCGTTATGAATTTGCTAGTCCATTGAAGAGACAGAATGATATGAACATTACTAGCACGTGCAAGACTCCTGATCAATTTGTATCACTATCTCCCGTATCTAAATCTGTCAGTTTTAGTCAAGAGATTTAATCACCAGATTTTTGGGCATCTACGACCACTTCTGCAGATGTAATAGAGAACACTATTAGACAAAAGAAATCATTCAAAAATGATGAACTTGTCGATGTTGCCCGTTCTATTGACTTTTTTGAAACTAAGACTGCTGAAACTCCTATTATTTCATCCATGGTTAAGCGAATAAAAATCAAAAACGCCGAGAAGGTATTACTATTAAGCAATGAAATTGATGTGTACCTATGACTTTTGGTAAATATCAATTGAAGTTTATAGATTTAATCGTTTTTTTTAGTTGGAGAAGAAAAGAAAAACAGAAGAGCTTAAGATCGATAAAGAAAATATAAACAAGAAAGAAGAAGCCACAAAATATTTGGTCATGAAACCTGAGTAAGATCAAGCATAGTACAGAGACATGGAGGCATTTGAGAATTTAGTATGTGCCTCAATGAGGGGTTTCTTCAGTCGTTATGCGAAATATTTTATAATTCTTATTCGGGCAATGAACCATTGGCATTTCCTTATATGGTCAAAGATTGAAAATATGTTTGTTTACTCATTATGATTCGAATCACATATCATGAAACACAGTTAATCTTGGTGCGGCAAAGCGTTCGGTAAAAATCTATTTATTTCAATCCGTGGATTAAAATACTAGTTTTTTCTAAGTTGTAATTCATTTTTTGAAATATCTTTAGGTATTGTGGATGACTATTTGTCTAAAAGAAATATATGCATGTCGATTTCTGGGAAGAACCAAAATTAATTGAATGGCGTCTATATCCTCAAGAGACTAATTTCGTGTGATCCTCTGGTAGGCGTGTCATTCCTTTGCAAGTCATGAATGGTATTAGGTGACGATACATAATCTCTTTAATAAAGAACATGTAGCAACTACAAGTTGGAATAACCAAAGATTTATCAAACTCTAATTTTGCAGACTCGACTAGTGTGAAGAGACTTATTGCACTGAACTTCATATTGTTCTGCATGAACCAAAAAATATTAGCAAAGACACCTGTGAAGAGATATATTATATATATAAAGAATATTTATTTTTCGTCCAATACATTCGAAGAATATAGATTATAACCTGTGGGTTCGGTCGAATATAATAGCAAAGGCTCTTTTGTACTTGTTGTTACTTGTTGATACAGTAAAAATGCTTCAGTTGTATATACATTCAATAAGCTGCATTCAATTGGTAGTGGTGTAATGAAAAGTGTGGGGGTATCTATTCTTCCTTTGTGAATGAACAAATAACTCTAATTCTTCCTGTCTATTCCTTTGTGCCTTCAACACTAACTCTAACGAACAGACGAACTCGAATAATGTTGAATACCTCTTCACATCCATCTTCACTAGAGAATCCATCCCTTCACTACGTTGTGTACTTTGCATTCCACCAAAGAAATGTTTTTTCATGTAAACCGTGCACTATCTGCTGTGAATATTGAACATATCTTCCGACCACTTTTTATTCCTTATATTGTCGTCTGTTGTCTATTTATCCCAACCGCTCTCGAACTCCTCCACGGTCTCTGAAGTATTTAGTATACAGTTAAATATGTTCATCTCTACCTTATTTTTGTAAACTGCTTCCACCTTATCACATATTTTATGGGTGATGTGCCATTTGCAAAGACAGTGAAATATGTTTGGTAATTCGTGAGATAATTCTACTTTCATAACTGGGTCTTGATCTGTGATGATTGTTTTTGGGTATCCGTCCATGCATTTTTTGAATTCGAAAAATAACCATATGAATGATTCAACTGACTCGTTTGCAAGAAAATTTGTGGCGAAGAGTACGAAACTCAAGTGGTTGTTGATGCTGCAAAAGATGTCAATGAAAAGCTTGTACTTGTCAGTATTGTCCGTTGTATTGAACATGACTGCCTCTCCATATTTTTTATATTCAGATCTGCACAATGAGTCGGCCCAAAATAATTGCTTCAAGGCTCATGGAAGCATAAAAGGTTATGTAAATGATTCTTACTTAGTAAATCATATTTTCCAAGCTATAATAAGAACATTTTAACCTTGGTCATCCAATACATGGCTCTTGATTGTTTAATTCCTTCTTTAATAAATTTAATTTTGAATAAGAAGGTTTACGTCGTGGCACTTGATATTTTCCTTGTCATCTCTACATAGGTTGTAAAAATCTCCCTTTGTGAATGAACAACTTGAGAAACCACCTGACTGCATCACAACGTAAGAGTATTGTTGGTTTGAGAGGATGTTTGTTGCGTCTAAAGCATGTATTAAATTTCTTGCATATGGTGTTTTACTTTTATTAACCCTGAGAAATCTTTTCTCCGATGGTATGGCCAAATCATGATTGCGGTTATTATTGAATATCCACACGGTCCATTTGTCTTCAATCTTCTTTAAACACAATAATGCTCTGCAACCTGTTCAGGGATTTCTTAATTTTCATGGCTTTGATTTCTTGTCAAGCGGATTGAGTAGAACCGGAACTTTGGCATGCATTGGTCAAACCTTCCTTACAACATACATATGTTTTCTTCGTTAGTCCTTCCTTAGATCGTACTGTAGAGATTTTGCGAATATAAAAACCTATTTTCCCTACGAACGAGTAGTACAGAGCTTCTGCTTGTTCAATTGTATCGAATGACATTCCTTTATATGGTTCATCAATCGTTAGTAGTAAGCTTTATTTTCAGAAGATACAAATGTTATATTGAAATTGAATATTTGTTTTATTTTTTGAAATATAAAATAATTGGTGAATATAAACATTACCTTGATGTATCATTATCTTCGGTGCGACCTTCATTATTAGCAGTAATTAGATCATCGAAAAATACGAAATAGACTGATGAGGAACGGGAAATTGTATCAGCGCTCGCAGTGGTGCGAGCGGCTACCTTCTCGTGCTGGATGGAGACTTTGAGATCCACGACGTGCGCTCTACGTCAAGTCTTCCTGGAGGGAATCAACGATTTAGTGCTCAAATAGGCGATTGTTCCATGAATCACGCTTTAGAATCGATGAAACTGATGCCTTTGGATTGAGCCGGGGTCCCCTTTTATAGGACCTCTGGGGGCGTAATTTGAGACGGAGATCGCGCCCAACCATAATGACATCCGTTACGGCCATTATGACTTGGACTGGACGCGAGTAACGGTCTAAATCGACGATTTGGGGGTGAAATCGACGAGTTCAAAGGAGAAGATCAGTAGTTTGTCAGACTCTGGCAATCTTCTCCTCAACTCGGCGATTTGCCATCCCAATCGACGATTTAGAGAGTTGATTCGGGTCTCGACGAAGACTTTTATAATTTTGCTTTCGTGGGAGCCTTCCAGGGGTCCGACGTAAAGCGAACAAAACCCTAGTCTCTGTTGAAGAATGGTCTTTGCTATCAGACTGAACTATATCAAAAGTCGGCGAAGGCGCATCCATATTGTCTTTCTGAACTTGCTGAGCTGAAATCTATTTCTGCGTTGGCCGAAAGCTCTTTAAAGACTGATATTGACTTGTTGAAAGGCCAAGTCGCAAGTGAGATAGAAGAGTGATGGTATGTGGGCTCGCGCTAGGGTGTTCATACACACAACTCTCTAGTGTCGCTCTCACTAACAATCGATCCCCCTCCCCCTTGCGCTTGGGGAGGTATTTATAACCTTGGGCCTACTGAGCCTAGCAGGCCTGTTCGGTCCGGGGTCCGTTTGGACGGGCCCTGGTACCAACAAAAAGAATATGAACTGGGACAACCTCAACAAGGAACTCCAAGCGCAGCTTACTGAAACTGAGAAAAATATCTCTACTATTGAGAAAGAGCTTTAAAGCGTCCCCATCTCCGTCCCCGATCGAAATCCTCAGTCATTTCCGAGTAAATGATGGGGATTGAAATCTCCACCCTATACCTAGGGTAAATTATATTTATATCTTATAAATTATTTTATTTTATATAATATAATATAATTATATTTATATAAATAATCCTATATAATATATTAAATACATAAGTTTACATTAAAAATGTATCCATAAAAAATTATATTCAACCCTTTACATTTTAATATTCTCTAAATCTTTAACCCTACATCTCTAAATCTATTTCTCCCCAAAATCCTTAAACCCTAAATCAATATCTATTTACTTAATTATTATCTATTTAGATTTAAAATATAATTTCAGATTTTTGATTTTTTAACTCAGTATTTTACATTATTGTTTAAAATCAATAAAAAATTTAATAATTTGGTCAGGTCCATCCCCATACCCATACCCGCTCTCCCTTAGTAAGTAGTAATTAATAGTTTCTATTTATAAACTTTAATTTATATTATTATTAAAGATTTTAGGTCTATTAATTAAATTTATTGAAGGTGATTTTATACTTTTAATCTTTTATAGTTTTATAATTTTTATTTTAGGGTTTTGTAGGGTTTCAAAGTTGAATGCCGTCTCCAACCTCTTCTCCTCCTTGTCATCTCTAGCCTCTCTTCTTCCTACGATCTGGTTGGCGGTCGCCTCCAGCCTCTTCTCCTCCTGGATCCTACGACCTGGTCACTTCTCCTTCTACGATTTGGGTATTTTATTTTCCATTTAGGTTATGATATTTTCTATCGGTCTATGCCTCTATTGATTTTCCATTCAGACGCTATTTGGGTGTTTGATTTGTTGATTTTCTATTTTCAGGTTCGATATTTCCAGATTCATCTGATATTTTCAGGTTCTATTTAAATTTTCAGTATTTTCAGATTCTATTTTTATAGATTATAATTCTATTCCAATATTTTCATGTTTATTTTTAAATATAATGTTTTGAATTTAATTTAGTTACCTCAAACGGAATTGTGGTTTGGTTTGTAAATGGGGTGTTTTTGTGGTTTGGTTTTTTAGGAGACTGTATACTTTATAGATCGTCCAATATTCTATTTAGCTTGTGCTCTTTCTATTTTTCGCCCCAATTCGATGCTAAAATAGAATGTAAGTTCCTTCAATATTTCACTCATTTGATTAGTACATTTAATGATTGTTTCCAGATTTTGGAACCTAATATTGTAAAGACATATTGTGCATTTCTTGTATCCAGTTAAATAATTTCGAATCTGTTATCTGCACATATTTATGGGTCTTCGATGCTCGTATACCGGTGTTTCAATATTTGGTACTAGACGGGAGATTTCAGATTTAGGGTTTAGTCGATTTAGGAGCTAGGTTCGTCGATATTTTTTTCCTCTTTTTCTTTTTGCATGTCTTCGGTTCTATTCTATCTTTTATTTTTCTTCTTATGAGTTTGTTTGGTTTCATTTTACTGAATCCAACTGTATATCTGTATGCTATATTATTTTCAATTTAATTTTAGGTACAATCATTTCATTTGGGGTTCAGATATGGTCGTATGTAGTAGAATTTGGGGTTTTAATCTCTGGAAACCCATCGCCCTAAAAAATGCAGATCTTGATTGCCCTTCTCATCTTCATATGTCGCATAATTGAATAAATAATATGTATTATGTTAAAAATTAATTAACATTTTGCTTTTCAGGTTTGAGTATCAAGCTATTTATTGTTAATCGAAGTTATCAACACCATCATGTCTTCTGACTAACAAGTTTCTTCAGGTAATCTTAACTATCACGAACCACAAAATCTCATGATTTCTATAATTGATATATAATCTATTCAATTGCTTCTCTGTTTAATGTATCTTAATGTATTTTTTAATTCTGTTTTTTATATTTAAATGTGGGTATGTGGATTTAAGTCTTGTTGTATGTTTATCTTGTACATATTTGATTTTATATATATTAGAGATGTAAATAAGTGGGAGAGATACTCGATCCCTTTTCATTCACAATGAGTATCATATATATACAACTTAATACTACAATAACCAAGGTTTAAAAACCGACGGTTAGTTGGAGCGGGTTTGTGGGTCTACGGGTCGGGTCTGACCCGTACCCGACCCAAATACCCGACCCATTTTTTAAAACCAAAAATTTATTTTAAGGCCACAAATATATTTTTATGCCAAAAATTTATACATTGGTCCATGAAAAGAGCTATATTATTTTTAATAAAAGCTCATCTCACTCTTAAGACTTCATATTTGTTTTAGGCAAAATGAATCTTTATTTATAAACCAACATTCTTTGTGTTTTTTGAATTCTATCGATGTGGGACTAAAAAAGTGTAGTTAAAAATATTATAAAATATTCTTTGTACTTTTTATGAATGTGAGACTAATAATACATTCATGTACACTTTATTTAGTCCCATCGACTCCCTTTCTTAACAGATTGAATTTTCTGCCGTAATGTAAGCACTCGAGACCTAGAGCTCGATGCAAATTCGATCTGTAAAACATTCCATACCTCAGCCGATGTGCTACATGTAGTTACATATGCGAGCATCGGTGCAGACATGGCTGATAGTAGTTATCCTTGGATCAATTGATCCTGTTTTCTGGCCATAGCATCCGATAGGTCAATTCTCCCATGGATGAAATCCAGCAGCTCATGTCCTCGCAAGATGACAATGAATTGCGCGCGCCAAGCGAAGTAGTTTGAGCGGTCCAGCGTCACAGTTTTCAGATGCTTGGTGAAAACGATCTTGGAAGCATCTGAATTTGCGACTCCACTCCCATCAACAATGCCGTCCTCCATTGCAGTGGAAATCAAGAAAATGAAGGACTGTTGAGGAGAAAATCCAGGATCGAGGAAGCTCTCTTTCTAACAAACTGATACCATATGAGAGATGTAAATGGGTGGGAGAGATCTTGATCTCTTTTCATTATCATTGAGTACTGTATATATACATTTTAGTATAACAGAATTCAGTTATACTTTTAGTATAACAGAATTCAGTTATACTTAATACTATAATATGATAATGAAATTACTAATTAGCCCATAAAAGTAAGTAATTAGTTTATGTAAGAATATAGCTATTAAGACTTATAGAACTAATTCTAACATATCACTAATAGTGAATTTATGAAGAAAAAAAATTACGAAAATACCCCCACCGGTTAACCGGTAGTTAACCGGCCTGACCGAAAAACCGGTCAGCCAGAACCGGTTACCGGTTTTTAAACCTTGACAATAACATATATCATATCACTAATTAGTATCGTATCATATCATATCACTATATATGATATGATATGATTAATACTACAATAACATATATCATATCACTAATTAGTATCATATCATATATATGATATGATATCACTAATACTCCCCCCTCAAGTCTGATAATGTGAACAAATCAGCTTGTCCTTGAGATCTTTGAAGAGTTTGGGCTTCAATGCTTTAGTGAGAATATCTGCTTGTTGTAGAACATTCGGTATGTGTTGCACAACAAGAGTTTTGTCCTCCATTCTTTCTCGAACAAATCTGAAATCCATGGCTGCATGTTTGATTTTGGAGTGATAAACCGGATTGGCCGCCAAATGAGTTGCTCCTAAATTATCAGAAAACAGCTTGTAAGGTGATTTCAAATAAATTCCCAATTCTTTCGATAAATAATTAATCCATTCAATCTCAACGACTGTTAATGCAATAGCTCTAAATTCAGATTCTGTGCTTGACCTAGCAACAGTAGACTGCTTTTTAGAAGCCCAGGAAATTAAAGAATCCCCAATATATATCATGTATCCTGTTTGACTTCTTCTGTCAACCACATCGGCCCAATCTGCGTCGCAGTATGCTGTAATGTTAAAATCAGCTACTTTTCTCAAGATAATTCCCATGTTTTGAGTGCCAGGGAGATATCATATATATGTATCATATCATTAATAATATACAAGAGAAAAGAGGATAAAGATCTGGGCTATTGTTTTTATTTTATATGGGCATATTGCCTTTAGTTTGTTTTCACATCTGATTTTTTTTTTAAATTGGGACTTATATGTTTTGAGATTCCAAATAAATCTCTTTCTTGTCTAATTAGGAATTAGAAGGGAAACTAAAGCTACTGATTAATTGATTTTTTTAGATCAATTTTGAGTTGGAGGATGATGTAAAAATCGATGATTAGGGAAGATAACTACTGTTAAAATATCATGTTAAAAATACATGATTAGGGAGTAATTTACTTGGTTTTAGTTTTATATTTTTTATGATTGATATATAATTTATTCAATTGCACTTATTCGTATGCTTGCTTTAAATAAATATATATATAGTAATCGTTTTCCTTGTTATTCTATTTTTAATTATTTAGGAAATATGAAGTAACTTAATAAATGTAATATGCCAGTATACTTTTCCCACAACATGAAAATACAATGAAAGTTCCAATGACAAGAGAAGAAAGACTAAAAAAAATTGAAACAGCAGTGGCAGAAGCAGTTTTAAAAAAATTGGAAGCAATGGAAGAGAAAATGGATGAAAAAATGGACCAAAAAATATTAGAAATATCATTGAAAAATAACACTACAAGTGCAATGAATGTTAGTCGTATATTCAATTTATGTTAATTTATCTTGATTTAAGTTGAACATTATATTTCTAAATCATTTTAATTTTCTATTGAACAGATCGACAGATCATTGGATGTGGAGATAGAGAGGGAAATTTCAAAAATGGCACCTTCGGGAGAAAATCAAATAGTTTCGACAAAAACAACTTAAGGTATAGATTTGAGTTCTACCAAAATCTTTAAAAAGAAATAGGTTTCAAATAATAATTTGAATCTTTTGTTGATGATTGTAGTTATTTTACATCCCACTCGCTCACTTTCCAATCTCCATATTCAAATCGCCGTCGACAATTCAGCTAAGGCCTTTAGCACAACACAAAAATGATAGATGCAACCTCGGCAGCTGAATGCGCATGTTTCGATTCAAACACTTTATTTTATACCATCACCTCCTCGCCTCTCTGCAACTTTTTTTCTTTTTATTTATATATTTATTGGTATATGTAGGGTTGGGTCTTCTCATCACACACAACAAACTTCCATTCTGTCTCAGAAAACGACAACCCAATAGAATCAATGTGGGATTCTCCAGGGTATGTTGTCATTATCACTTTAGATTACTACAAAAATTATAATGTTGCACGTTGTTTGGGAAAATCACAGTGTATCGAATTTTCACTGTTAGGTTCTGAAATTCAACACTTTGAATAGAAGTCCGAACCATGAGATTTTCTCTAGTGCGAAAGAAAGAGAGGATTTCAATGATAACGAGCCAGAGCCATTTTGGCATTCCTGGATGTATCCGGTCAAGGATGTTGTTCGGTAAAATTTATTGTCTATTAGCGTAGTTAATTTTCGTAATTAGGAATATTATTCAGTCAGCTATCTCTGTAAAGTTAACTTACAGGCAAAAATGTAGTGTTCGTACTGTCATCTTTGATATATTTAGGTATGATTTTCTAGTGTGTTTTCATAACAGTTTTAATCTGTTGATTTGCAGGGAGTTGTGGTCGTTGGTCGTGTTTTTGATGGAACAGCCGAGTCAGTTGAAGTACATCGAGTGGCCTACGTTTCGATCGACTGTAAGTGTGCAAAGAACAGATAAGATCACATAATGCAGGTAGATTAATGCTATAATTGAATTCCATTTATCCACTTGGTGTTTATGGCAGCTGAAGACCGCCATTCTTACTCTGGTTCTGGTTGCTGCACTGATTGTTGTCCTCTCCACGATCGATTCATTCCTTATTTACACACTAGCATTGCTACTCCGACGACCCGCATGATCTGAAATGAATGGTTCTGAGTTCAGACGTGTATTTATATTTGTGGATAAAATGGAATGGCTATTCTTTCTCTTATTGATATGTTATAGATTGCTCAATAATAGATGCCAGACATTCTCTCTTCTTTTATGATTTATTTATAGCTGTAGTTAACTACTCGTTAATAATGTCATTTTAAAGCATACAATAATCTAAATTCTATCATTTTTCTCTGGTATGCAAATTAGTGGGAAGAACAAATAAAACTCTGTTTAAATGTAGACTCACTCATTGGTCTCAGTAACTATTAAGGTTTCTGAAGTTCAGGGTTTGAATTTTACTTTGTACATTTTTAGTTAAATTTATCTGATGATATATTATGTGGTTTTACATATGTAGAAAGATATCTTCCGTTATCAAAAAGAGAAGAACAATCGCACAACGGAATAGACATGAGACGATTAGAAATAGGTGTACAAAATATGGCAAGACAACTAGAATTTGGGCATTTATCCCTAAAATGAGTCAACTTTTGTGGAGAAGTTGCCAACAAGAGATAAGATGGAAGAAGTTGCCAACAAGAGATAAGCTGTCTGCGAGGGGAGCGAAGGTGGAACGAGAGTGTAGCCTGTGTGGATTGGAGGCCGAGACCATAGATCATATAATCTACAGTTGTCACTACACACAGAAGGTCATTAAAGGAGGCATAGAGGCAATGGGAAATCTAATTCAACTGAAGCAACAAGAGATCTTTGATTCATGAACCGACTCAATGAAGATCATATATAACATTAGGTTCAGAGACGAGGACGTGGGGATTCTACTTGACTTTCGTGGCGGTGTCTTCATGGCTTATTTGGCGAGAGAAGAATTACTGGTAAAAGTGGAATGTAAAGAAGACAGAACAAATACTACTAAGGCAATTGTAATCACAGAGAAAGTTTAAAGAGAAGATTTTGAAAGGCTTCCATGGGTGCACTACTGGTTGATCATGTCCATTAGATCGATTTTACGTTGTACATGTGTTAGTGTCTTGTGCAGTACATTATTTTACGTCGTACATGTGTTAGTATCTTGTGCATTACATTATTTTACGTCGTACATGTGTTAGTGTCTTGTGCAGTACATTATTTTAACTATTAGATTAAATATTAATGAATGCGATTTAATGACACACTCTGACACATTCAAAGTTCGACGTACCTGAATATTTCCTTATTTTTAATACCTGAGGTGAGAACTGAAAATGGTATTGATAAATTTTATAAAAAATCCTATAATTATTTTAATTACATCTAGGTCGTTGAAGTTAAGAATCTTTAAGAACCCTCCTTTGAATTTCTAAGTTGTAACCATAAGATCGATAAGTTAAGATTATAAGATTACAAAAGAAGATTTACTACATATTGTGAAATTGGTATTATAAAACAATGATGAATGTCACAAGACTACTGCTGAGTAGAAGCAATATCCAACCACAAGACTTGTTACAAACAGCTTCAGACGTCCGAATATTACAAGCACTTGCAAATAGATCCAAAACTACTTTAAATAATGCAAAAATACCAAACCCAAAACTAATAACAATCACCACCAGACCCCGGTTCTCCATATCAACCTGATTGTTGCAAACTTTTTCAACCTCTAACCTTCATCAAATCAAAAACCAGCATATAAAATCTTAACATTTACATTAGAAGAATTGGCAACATATTAGATGAACAAGGCAAACCTGAGATCTGCATTATCATCAACTAATCTGTCAAGTTGTGAGGAAACTATAGATTTCCAGGAATAGAGATCTCCAATATCTTTTCTCTGTAAAAAGAATTAAATCAACCAACCAACCATTAAGTCCATTACTCTATATTTCATTATTTCTAGTTAATGAAAAAGAAAGAAAAACTATATTCATTTTTAAATAAAAAACACTAAATACTTACAATGGCATCTTGGCTAATTCGAATATTTGTTACATCTGTTCTGATTTGGTTCAAGGCCAATTCCTTGTCATCAATCTCACTGTCGATGTCTCTGAAAATTTTGGCATATCTGTTGTTCAGATCCTCTAAGTACCTCTCCAAAACTGCAGAGTTCTCATCCAGTGACCGCACCTTCTGCATTAGTATTTTAAGAACGGTATCTCCTGGCATTCTTCCAATCTGAGATGGTCGTTTTTCTGCAACAGTTGGATCCGTGTCATCTCTCTTAGAATCATCACTTTGTTGTGTGGTTGTGTGTGTTTTGGGTCCATAGTACATTTCTGAAATTATTTCACTGTAAATATCTCCACCGTCATTGTTGGTGGTATCTGACACACATGGTTTTTGTTGATCGATTTGAGGAGTCAAAACATGAGTCTTAGGGGGAGGAAGAGGATTTTCTAATCCAAACTGATTGTCCTGAACTTTTATCAAATCCTCTAACATTGTTTCAACGGCATCAACACCGTAAACTTCTAACACACTTAAAGTGCAGTAAAATTCTGACCCATAATGTGTTGGTAGATTAAGCTTCAGGTATCTCGCCCATTTGGGTTCCTGAATAACAAATCTCTGTTTCTGTTTCACATTCATAGCCGTGAAATTCGCAATTTTAATCCAACTATCCGTTGGATAAACCAAACTTTTAAGTAACTCAAACTCTTTAAAATTGGACGAGTAATGCTCAAAGTTACCTATTTCAATGGTATCAACTAGAGTTTCTTCCGAAAGCTCTATGACTACATATTTACCCTCAGCTGAGCATGGATTCCGAAGATATTTATCTTTATCCTTAGCTAATATGTTTGAAGCACCATTTGCTTCTTTGTTGAAAGCCAACACCTTTGCACCTTTGGAAGCAGACGCATAGTTGTATTCTTTTCCACTGGGTTCAACCCGATTTTTAACTACAGAAGAAGAACCTGATTGCAAACTTCCATGTCTTTCCTTTAATGAAAGAGTTCTGCTTTTAAATTCTCCGAGACTGGGAGGAGTAACACGAGAAAGCTTATCATATTTTGGAGTAACCACCACGTTTATTCCCGAACCAGGGTGTTCGGCTAATGCTGGTTCCTTCTCGGTGGTAATATCGTGTTTTGGGGCTTCTTTCTCAGATTCAACCTCTGTCTCATAGGCATCTTCTAATATGGACAGATTATTTTCATTGGTAGTGGATCTATTTTCTTTCTTCACCTCTGGATCAAGATTCTCCATTGGAGTAGGAACTATTTCCTCTTTAACTTTGGAGTCAGAGGTATTATCTAGTACCTGTTCTTTCATAGATATTGATTTGTTTTCTGGATTAGTCACATCATTAAGATGTTCCTCATCTAATGCATGCTCTAGTTCCTGATCATTAACAACAGAGTCTCCATTTAGACTATTCTTTTCCTCTTTTATCTGTGAATCAGAAGTAACATCAGATATCACTTGTTCATCACAAGTTGGAGATGGCACTTCAATTTTATTTTCAGTGATAGTGTCTTCTTTCCTGATTAAAAATTCATCATTGACACCACATGTCTGACCGGTCCTACAATTATCCATGCTTTGTTCTTCATGAACCTCAGATTCACCATATTCTTGTGCAAGACAGCTCTCAGAAGTAGAAACTTGAGAATATCCAACTTCGTTAATGTTTCCACACATTCCATCTGTATTCAACCATTTGATAATCCAATTTAAGTTCTTGCATTATTAATAAATCAATTGAAAAGCTTAAAAGGAAGACAAATCATTTGAAATTAGGTTGAAATCATTCTTACCTTCACAACAGTTTCCAGGACTGATAAAAGTGCTCATTAGAAATAAAATCCCCCATGAGATAAGAACGTGATGTTTACTTCCTGACCTATCTATAGCGACTCTTCTAAAGAAAAGAAGAGCTTCACAGGATTTTTGCATATCTCATCAACCCAATTCAATTTTTTTGTCAGAGTCAGGTAACGACCATCGATTTTAATTCTGAGAAATGAGGAAAAATTATACTGCAAGTCTGGATCAAATGGAAGTGATAATATGAACAGAACTCGTAATCATAAAAAGAAACTGAAGAAGAAATAAATGTTTAAGAATTATGCAGTAAAACAACAACGATAACGCTACCTTAATTAACCATGGATTACTGAATTCTAAGGGAATTTGATTCAATTTTCATTTTAAAGTAGTAAAAAAAAAACTGCAACTCTAGTTCTATCCTAAAATCTCAAAAATTATTAATTACCCAAACCTGTCACCACAATCTGTTTCCCTTTCTTTATGAGATATTCCGAGATTCAAAACCCCCGATTAAATTCCCTCCACATCCCTCGTCAAACAGAAAATTAAACAAAATGCCCAAAATTGCGGAATAGGGCTTGGCTGTCTTTTATTTAAATTACCTTGGAATGCAAAAAAGATGAACAGAAACACGTCCGATCGACGACCTGCGAACAGACAGTCGTGGTCTGATAAAGATACGTACACATCAAAAACAACCCGATCATCGAAGTCCACCGAAATCTACCGGCATCTGGAAAGAAAAAAAAACAGAATATCAATAATCTCAGCATTATCGTTGAGAATCGGAATACGATTCCAAAAAAATCTGCTTTCTTACTTAGAACCCAAGCACGGATCCGAAACAGATTTGGATTTAGATCTTGGGAGTTCGGAGAGAGGGATAGGGAGAAGAAAAAAGGGAGGGAGAGAAAAACAGATTTGATTTGATAAATTAGAATGAAAAAGGGAAAGAAAAGAAAAAATTAAAAGTCTTCTGCTGATTGCAAACTAAAAAAATAATGCCAGCTTTATTTTTTTATTCATTGTCTTAAATCTTAATGTCTTCTTAATTATATTTTATTTTTGTCCTCCATTGCCCCGGTCATATTTTTTCCGAAGCGAGTTTCGAGGCAAGTTTGTGAGGTCACCACTAGCACCCACCAAGTCGGCGACCACACCGGCGGTTAGGGGAGTACCGATGAGATCATTAAGGACTTGTTCTGCCGAAGCGACAGGGGTCGGTACGATACGGAACTCGATCACCACAACGTCGTTTTCATCTTGTCTAAGACTTAAGAGAACGAGCTTGTTGATACACCAGTTCACGACTTAACTCCTCGAGAACAGTACAGACATTTTTGCTACGATACCAGCATAGAAGAAAAGACGAAAGTTTATAGGTTGCGGAGGGAGTACTGATGGTACCACATGCCCAACAAACCAGGATCATCAGGCCCAACTTGGTGAGACATCTTGATTACATCAGCCGCTTTCAGCAACGCCCTTCAACAAGGACTAAGATTTCGTCGCTTTATGTCGGACCCCCGGAGAGCTTCACGGTTGCGGAACAAAGGTCGTCGTGAAGTCCTCAAGTCAACACCTCGGAGTCGCCGAGTCCAGTGGTGAATCGGCCGAGTTAGTCAGCATTGGTAGGCTGACGACCTTGTTCCTTGGACTCGCCGCCGACTCCACCGCTGGATCGTCGACTCCCATACCTGAGTCGTCGACTCCCATACATGAGTCGTCGACTCCCAGGTGTTACTTGTGGCTGACCCACGCCATTATGACACCATTAACCAGTGCCATAATGGCAAGGGCGCGATGCCCGCCTTGGTAACGTCCCCAAGAACCCTATAAAAGGAGTCATTCCAAGACACATTACATTTCTCACTCAAACCAGAGCACTTACGGAGCGGAATTGTCGACTCTCACACCCGAGTCGCATACTCCCCTCCCTGCAGGATTTGACGTAGAGCGCGCGTCGTGGACTCCAAAGCCTCCGGCATCACCTCGCACCTCCGCGAGCCCCTGGTAGCAGATTTCGTACTTCATCACAACCCAATAAGCCCGCACGGTCCAGGAAGGTTCCAGGTCCAAGAGTTATTGTATAAATTCCCCTAAGGGTGATACTTAGAATTAGGGGTGTAAATGGGTTCGAGTCTGGGACTACTTTTAGTCCCATTAAAGATTTTGGACCCGGAGTTCTGAGTCCGGGTCCAGACCCGGCCAGCTAATAACCCGAGTCCGGTCCAGATTAGCTCAGACCTGGATATTATAAATGTTTAAAATATATATTTTATAATATATTAGTAACTTAGAGTTTAAATATAAATATTTTATAAAATATTAGTCACTTTGGGATTAAATATAAACACACCAAAATTTTTTAAATATAGATTTAGACTAATTAACTCTTATTCAATTAAATATTTAACTTCGTTGTTAATTTTTAGTTGTTACTGTTTCAACTTTTAAGATGTTTTAAATATTAAGGCTGTATATCGGTCGGATTCGGATCAGATATGCAGGTATCCGAATCTGAATAATTATCCGGATATCCGAATCCGACCGAATAAAATCCGGATTTGAAAATCTGAATTCGGATAACTTTAGGTTTAGGATTTAATAATTATAAATTAATAAGTTATAAAGATTTATAATTGTAACTTAGGTAATTATGTTTAAGACTTTGTTTAATGATTTATAATATAAATATATAATATATAAATATAATAATATTAATTTATTATATATTTATCCGGATATCCGAATCCAGAATTTTTAAATGAATTCGGATTTTATCGGCGGATTTTCCGGATATCCGAATCCGACCGAATAAAATTCGGATTTCAATTCAGGTATCCGAATCCGGATAGTCATATTCGAATGCGGATTTCGGTATACCATTTACAAACTTAATTTTTATTTTATGTTTATTAATTTTATTAAATTTTTTATCAACTATTTTTGTATATTTATTGATTTTTTTATATTGGACCTGGACCCAGCCCAGACCCGGTTTTTTTTATGGGTCTAGACTGGGTCCAGGTCCAGACATTTTCCTTCTGGACCCGAACTCGGCCCAGACCTGGGCCAACTTCATGGGTCCGAGTCCAAATCAGTCAGCCCAGACCCAGCCCATTTACACCCCTATTTAGAAGGGATCTTTACCATTTTGAAAAAAATACATTATACTAAAGAGAGAGAGATTATGTCGTGTAATACTTATAAATTATATTACATTATCACTTCTCTTTTAAAAAACCCTAGTTTTTCTTCGATCTCAATATCTGGTAAAATTAGAGTAAGATATTGCAAAGTATGATTTGTCGAATTTCTCTATCAGTTCCAATTAGAGTTTCCTAAGATTATAGGCTCTTGAATCTTTGTATAAAATCATTTAAATTGTTTGGACATTGATTTATTGGATTACAACATTGATTAGTTCAACATATTCCTAACATTATGATTATACCATACATACATGATTTGATTTATTTCACTCAGAAAATGGAAATAGGAATACCTCCATGTTTTCCTGAAGAATAATGTGGCATAGAAAATCCAAACTCCCAAAACAAAACCAAGTCCTGAAGATACATAGATTAACCCTGTATTATCTTCTACATTATAGGTTTTTATATCAGAAAATGATGGTGTCCCTTCCTGCTGATCATCACCATCACATTTTTTTCTCAAGGGAAATCCACATAAATTTGGATTATTTTGGAAAATAGAAGGGTTGTCAAAAGTGTAGGATTGAGAACCTGAATGAATACTCCCTGAAAGATTGTTGGAAGATAAATTCAAACTACTTAGAAACGTCATTCTCCACATGGTTTTCGAAATTTTACCTGACAAATTATTTTGAGATAGATCCAATGATTCTAGAAATTTCAATGCACTAAATGTATTTGGAATTCCATTTGACAACTGATTCTTCGATAGATTAAGATTCACCAATCCAGTAAGATTACCCAATTCCCATGGAATCTCACCTTCCAATTCATTCGCCGACAGATCAATGCTTGTGAATAAAGGCAGTAATTCAGTATAAGTTACTGCTCTTCTTTTGAAAATAATAGATATGTCATTTGTGTACATATCTTCCAAAAGAATCGACCCAATACCGTCAATCCTGGAAAGAACTATAGTATGTTCACGCGACATTGCTTCGAAATCTCCGATATTTTTAGGTATTCTCCCTGAAAGGTTATTATGAGAAAGATCTAGTAGTTGAAGGGAAGATAAAGTTGAGATATGCCAAGGAATCTTTCCAGAAAACATATTTGATTTTAATATCAAAACCTTCAAAGATAGGGTCATTGTATCTGAATCCCACAACGATATGTTTCCTGATAATTTGTTGTACCCAAGATCCAAAATTTCAATATGTTTGCATGCTATAAGAGATATTGGTACTACTCCTGAGATGTTGTTATTTGCCAGATTTAATACTGTAAGAATGCATACAGAATTATTTGATGAAGGAATTGTGCCATTGAGATGGTTTCTTGCTATGTTTAGAACACCACTTGTGACTTCCATTAAACAACCAGGCAATTCACCTGTGAACCGATTCCTTGAAAGATCTAATGTTCTTAATCTCATTAATTGGCATAATGAAGTCGGAATCGTACCTATAATTACATTGTTAGATCTCAAAATATGTATGCATCATAATAATTTTGCATTTATAAGTTTAAAAATCATGTGTTGATAAACAAAATTAAGTGTGTACCTTCAAATTTGTTGTTTCTCAAGTTGATATCTAAATTACGAGAAATGTTGGTTGTATAATCTGGCAAACTTCCAATCAATCTATTGTCTGAGAGCTGTATATATGAAATCATAGAAGAGAAATCCCAAATCCATGTTGGAAGGGTACTTGACATTCTAGTACTTGTAATACTTAAAGTAATGAGTTTTTTTTGGGTTTGGATCCACAGAGGAAATTCATTTCCAATTTCACAGTATGACAAATACAAAAACGAAAGATCGAAAGGGGGGATCCAATTTCTAGACAAGTTTAGAACCAAATTTTTTGATTGGGTTAACATTAAAACTGTTAATTTCGAGAGGTTTCCAAAATCTGATTCTAAAACAAGTCCTTTTAGATCTCTTCCTCCAATGTCTAAAATAATTAAATGTGGATTATGAAAGAGACATTTAGGAATTGTTCCATTAATGTCATAATTATGAGAAATTCGAACTACTTTGAGTTTGGTAAGGTTGCACAATGATTTCGGTATTGGCCCGAGAAACTTCAATTTTCCAATCGAATTAGGAATGAAACCATCCAGTGCATTGTTTTGAAGATTTAGATGCTGCAAGGAAGGAAGTTGTGTTCCAATGGAAGTTGGAATCTTACCAGTTATGTAATTATCACTAATATCGAGTTTTCGTAATGATAAGATTGTTATAGTATTTGGAATCAAACCGATCAATCGGTTACTAAAGAGATTGATCTCTTGGAGATAATGTAGATTTCCAATAGATTTTGGAATTGAGCCTCCTAAAATATTACCTGAAAGATCAATCTTTTCAAGGAATCGTAAATTTCCAATCGATTTTGGAATAGATCTGTTAAGCTTGTTATTATAAAGATTAATAACACGAAGATGAACTGAAAAATTTCCAAGAGATTCTGGAATAGAGCCAACAAAATGATTATAAGAAAAATCAAAAGATCTCAATTTGCGGAGATTTTGAATCCCACTTGGAAAACCAATAGCAATCGAAACTACAGATTTGAAATTTAAATCCTCGATATTGGGTAAACTAAACAACCAATCTGGAAATCCAGAATCAATCATTCTTGGATTATTAGAAAGATCTAGTTTTTTTAGAGAACTGAAATTAAGATGTGGAAGTACAGAATCGGAGATCGATCCTATGTCGCAGAATTCTAATCTAATGATGGAAATTGAAGGCAGTGCATTGAGAGATTCCAACCAACCAGAAGTGTTCATCAAACTAATTTCACTCATGTCAAGATAATTCAAGGATGAAAGATTGGAAAACAATGAACCTCCATTTTGCAATTTGAGTTGATTCATAGAAAGATCTAAATGCTTTATCCTAGAGAGACTTAGTATTTTTGATGGTATGATTCCAGAAAGATGTGTCTCAAAAACACTCAGATACCTCAAATCATGGAATTCCGAAATGAATTCGAGAATTAAGTTGGGCTGACTCACTTGGTCTGGGGATTGAATGAATCTTAACCCCTTCAAATCTAAGTGTTTGAGGTGTTTTAAGAAAAGCAAGGATGGATCCAACAATCCTAAGAAGCTCAAGCAAGGAAGAGTCGAACACACCTGATAATATCGAGAAAGATCAAGCTCAACGACATGAACAACACCGTTGTTGTTGCAAACAATTCCATCCCATCTGCAACATTCTTTACCAATCCAGTTATTCAGCAATTTATTTGGGTCTTGAATCTTCTTTCTGAATTGAAAAAGAGCACTCCTCTCCTGAGTAGAACAACCCATGAAATTGGCTGCCACAAGTCACTTTCCACTTCCCAAGTCCATGTGAGTAGTGAGAGAGGGCGATTGGGCGATTTGGTGGGTGATTTTTGGACGATTTATCTTGGAACTTGTGAAGGTGGTTTTGAGGAAAACAACCTTGTTTGGCTTGCTGATTTGACGTTTTATCTTGGAGATTTGCTGATCGCCTTGGTGTTTCCTTGGTGATGGCCTCATCGGAGGCAAAGGATGGTGATTCCGATGAATGGGTGAAGGTGCTCCGGCGAGGTCAGAAAACTGCCGGCGAAGGTAAGTCTGTTTACATTAGTAATCTTAACAGTTCTGTTGTTGGTTTTAATAGTTCGATTAATAGTTTTAGTAGTTCAAACTCTGTTAAAAAATCAGTTGGTAATGTTAGAGGTAGTGGTCCGGTTGGGGTGAGGAAGTATGTACCAAAGAGCCGGAGAGATGAACTGTCTTGGGATTTTCTTGCAAATGAATTTACTCCAAACTTTATTCAGAGAAGGAAGTTTTATCCAAGGACTGAGGAGGAAGATAGAGCTCACCGAAATTCTTTGTTGGCCGGTGATGGAATTCTACCTCCTCCGAGAAGCTCTACGGAGAAGGAAAGGAGGGAAAGAGTAAGAAGGGGACAAGGGAATGAAAAAGACTATAATTTAATACAATCCCAGATTGATCAGGAGAAAGAGAGAATAGAGCTAGGGAGAATGCTTGGAAAAATAAGTCAAGCTTTGCCTCTCTATTAAAGCCGGTAGTATTAATTGGGGATCCAATAATACAAGATCTTGCCTACATAAAGCCGGTGGAGAACGAGGGGAAGAAAGGTGTGTTGCTGGTAGGTAGTCAACTGGACAAATTGGAGAAGTATAGGGGGACAATTGTTGTGAGAAGGATGTTCGTGGATAGGATCGATAGCAACTATGCTACCTAATTTGTGAAGGTTCATTGGGGCATCCCCGGGAACCAATTTAGGATTCAAATCAGAAATCACGGTGTCTTCCTCATTATCTTCAACCGGCAGGAATATTATGATAAGGTGAAGAAGGCCGGGGATACTTGGATGGGTGGAATTTACACCTTGGTTAGAGGATGGAAGGAGGGAAAAGGATTGGGGAAAGAAAGCATTGAGAGCCTACCGATTTGGGTAAGCTTGCCAAAATTTCCCAAACACTTGTGGGATACTTCAACCTTCTCTTCAATTAGTAGTGTGCTCGGAATCCCTATTAGGATTGATGCGCGTACTGCCAAGGGTCCAAACGATGATGGAGCAAGGTTGTTGGTGAAGATGGAAGCATCGGAGGACTTCCCTTGTGAAGTTCCAATATTTGTTTAGGAGGATGATGGGCTGGTCATTGAGGAAATCGTCCATGTTCATTATGTTCGCCCACCTCCAAAATGTATCCGGTGTAAAATCTTTGGGCATTGGACGAGCCAATACATCTCCCTTCAAAGGCTCGCCGGAGTTGATACCCTAAATTCAAAGAACGAGCTGAAGAAGAAGGGTGAACAGGAAGTTAAAGAATCTTATCCTCCTACCCACAATAAAAATCAAAACAAGGAAAAAAGACCAAACAAGGAAAAAATTGGTATGAATAGTGGGCGGGTTGGGCGAAACAAGGAAATTGGGGCAATGGATAGTGATGGTATTGGGATGGTGGGTAAGGATAAGGCTAGTGGCCTATCGGATCTAGGGTTTGTAGGGGAGGGTTTGGGTGGGAAAGGGCTTGGGGATAACTTAAGTGGTAAGAAAGCCACAATGATGGACGATAATATAGATAAGGCTGCTAAACTAATCCACCCAACCCTAGGGTAACCACAAAGGAGTGGGTTAACAAGGGCACCCATACCTCAATTATGGATGTGGATCCACAATCATCAACACATTTGGGGGACCCAATTAAGGATCCATCAAGTGAAATTGGAGGATCCGATTACAATAGCTGAAGGATCCGACATGGAACTAGCCGGATCCAACATGAAAATAGTCGGATCAGGAAATGAAAATTTTGGATCCATAATCGGGTCAGGAGAAAACCCGACTAAGGATCCGCTAAAAGATCCGGATAATGATTTGGGTGGGTCAAGGGTTGATAACTCCAACTTCTTGGGTGACGTGGAGAAAAGACAAGGACACCTGTCCAAGGTTCAAGGAGAGCAATCCAAGAACCAAGGAAGGGGGGTAGAGCAACCCAAGGTTCTTGGAGACCAAGGTCGGAGTAAGTCCGGGGGGAGTATAGATGGGGATGAAGAACTACGTGAGGGTGAGGGTGAATCACCAGGCCAATGGGTAGGATCTAATGTAGAGAACAGATCAGCCCTATCCGGGGCAAATAAAGAGCCACGGAAAGCTGGTGAGGAAAACATGGGGGTCCGGCTGGACCCACCGAGACCCTTCAAGAGATACTCTAAAAATTCCAAAAAGGGTGGTGGGTTCAGTTACCAGGACAGATCAGATCAAAAAAACTCAGGATCTAGAGTTGGAGCTAATCTGAGAGCTAGTTCGGGCTCGGGAGCTAATTCAGGAGCCAATTCTGGCTCTTCGGGGAGCTCGCGAGTCAGTTCTGGCTCTTCATTGAGCTCAGGAGGCAATATTGGATCTTCGACGAGCTCGGGAGCTAGTTCAAATCTGGGGATTGGCTCGGGATCAGGTTCAGGGACTAGTAGTGCCCTGGAGAATAGCTCTCGAGCTAGCTCTGGTCTTAAGAGCAAAGTCAGTCCCGAGAACAGCCCCTGGGGCAATAGGATAGTCTAGGGGACTACCCTACAATTCTACAAGGAGACCCCAGGAACTAACGACATGGTCCTAGACCAACCCATGGAGCTCACCTTGACCCGGGGTCGTGATCCGGTTAACATTTTTGATAGTGGGAAGGATAGGAAGAACCCGGGGTTAGACCCGTCAGACCCGATAAGAATCCAAAAGGAGGAGGACCATAATGACCCGATTGAGATCAGGTCTTCAGACCTGATTAGGGATCAGGTCTCCGACCCGGTAGAGGTACAAAGATACGCTCTAGTTGAAAAAGGGTACCCGACAGAATGGCCAATCGAATTTAATAAGGATGAGGAGATGGGCGATATAAACGGCTGGGATAGGGACAAAGAGTTTAGGGTGGATCTATAAAACTAAGATGTCTACTTACATGTCTCAAAAAAGGAATGGGCGGATAGATGGAGGGCATATACAGAGGACTTGGTGATGGGAAAAGTGCTCAAGGTGGAACAATCTGTACAGGGGGGTTCAATGACTGAGGATGCCAATAAACCTACTAGTCAACTTATTAGGACTCCTTGGGATGAGACTAAACTCGGGATACAGGTGAGACAAGAGAGGTCCTACAAGGAGTTTGCCGAGGACCTCCTAAGAAGGGCTAAAAACAGGGAGATCAACAAGGGTAAGGGGATGAAGTACCGGGGGGCTCCAAAGGGAGAAAATGTAAAATACCCCACAAGCCCATGTGATTACACAGAAGTTGGGGCTAGAGGTAAGAGGGTTCCGGATGGCCAGTCTAGAGGAGAAGTGAAGAGGAGGAAGGCAATGGCTGTGTTCGTAACAAAGGCTCTAGAGGAACTAGAGTGCTCTGATGATATGACTTACTGAGGCTTATTAACGTAGTATTAATAATTAGTAGGTAGGATATACAAAAGTTTTATATTAAATGTCAATTGCTGCTTGGAATATTAGGGAACTAAAGGGTAGGACAATGGAAGTCAAGAAGTTTGTTAAAAAGCATAAGTTGGATCTATTTGGGCTAATAGAGACCAACGTTAGATGACTTGACTTCCAAAACAAAAGTAGGATCTTTGGGAGTTCAATGGAGATTATAACAAATAACCTTGAAACCTCTAGATACACCACAGATTCAATTTGGATGTGCTATGATAAGAATCTGTGGGAGGTATCAGGGATCATTAAAAATAAGCAATTCATCCATGCTAGAATGGTGAATAAAGGTAGTCTAACGTTGATTGAACTTCACTATAGTCTATGGGAATAAGGACTATAAGATAAGAGAAGAACTTTGAATGGAGTTGATTTCTCTGTATAACCAAACTAATGGACCTTGGCTACTGATAGGGGACTTCAATGCAATTCAGAGTGCAAGTGAGAGGGTTGGTATCCACGCCTCACATAAGCAAAACACCATTGATCTCTTTAACAATTGTCTGGCTACAATCGGTGTAAAGGAGATTGATAATAGAAGGGGCAGCACTACTTGGTGCAATGGAAGACTAGGGGAACATAGGATAGACAACAAGCTAAACCATTGTTTTGGAAACATGGATTTCCATAACCTTTGGCCGGAGGTGAAAATAGATTACCACACTAGTGGTACTTTTGATCACTTCGGTCTCAGATTAGAACTGATGGTTCTCCAGACCAGGAAAACACCCTTCAGGTTCACGAACTCCTGGTTAAGGAGGGACGAAATCAAGGAAGTGGTGGAGGAGGCCTGGAACATACGAGTTCGGGGGAACTCGATGTATAAGTTCACTAAGAAACTGTCTAACACCAAAAGGGTTTTAAAACTGTGGGTAAAATCGTGGCTAAGGAATGATGAGGAAATTAAGATGAGAGAGGGAGAGTTGGTTAGGCTAAATAACTGTATACAATTGGATAGGAATAATACCAACCTCCAGAGGGATATAGCTCTCTGCAAGGATAAAATTGAGACACTCTTAAAGACTGAGGAGGAGGATGTTAGGCAGAGAAGCAGAGCCTATTGGCTTACACTAGGGGACAGAAACACTAAGTTTTTCTTAGCTATGATTAAGGACAGACAATCCTTGAATTCAATATATAAACTTATTGATAGGGGGGGGGGAAGAGCCTTGGTCTCCAGAATAGACATGGAAAAGAAGTGTATGACACACTTCGAAAATCTGTTTAGAGAGGTACCAATAGACTATGTAGTGAAATCTAATTTTGAAAAAAAGATCACTGATGGGCAAAATAGTGAACTCTTGAGGGTGCCTTCATATGATGAGGTTAGGAATGTGGTGTCCCACCTAAACCCAGATAAGAGTCCGGGGCCAGATGGTTTCAATGGGGTTTTTTTCAATGCTTTTTGGGACATAATAGGTAATGATTTAGTGAGGGCTATCCAATCAATATTTTTAGGAGAAGCCTGCTGAGACAGGTTAACGACACGTTTGTGACCTTAGTTCCTAAGGTCAAGAATGCGTCTTGTCTGAATCAATTTAGGCCAATCTCATGTATTAACACAACCTACAAGATTTTATCAAAGTTGATAACTAATAGGCTTGTAGAGGCCATTAAGGAAGTAATTAGCCCGAATCAAACTGCCTTCCTCCCAGGAAGATTAATAGGGGACAACTTCCTTTTGGTAACAGAAATGGTAACTGACTTTGGCAAGAGGTCTGGTGGGGCTAATGCAGCCATCAAGATAGACTTGGCAAAGGCTTTTGATACATGTAGTTGGTCGGCCCTAGAAATCACCCTGACAGGAATAGGTTTCAGTACGGAATGAATAAGGATAATAATGATGCTGGTAAGCACCACATCACTAGCCTTTTTGGTGAATGGAACCCAACTAAACATGTTTGGCCAAAGAGGGGTCTAAGATAGGGCGACCCATTATCACCATACCTGTTCACTCTATTAATACAAAATTTCTCTAATCTGATGGGTGAGAGAATAGATAGAGGTGAAATAAGTGTGTTTAAGAAGAATGGTGCGGCAGGAGTCTCGCACTTGGCTTATGCAGATGACCTCCTGATCTTCTGTAAAGCAAAGAAGAGTTCTTTTGTGGGGATTGTGAGAATGTTAGAGGACTTCAAAAACTCTACAGGGTTAGTAGAGGGAAGAGTGAAATCTTCTTCTCTGGAGAAACTAAGAATAAGCAAGAACTATTAAGTACGCTCCAATTTCAGCAGGGTGAATTCCATGTGAAATAACTAGGTTTGCCTTTGTCTCCAAGGATGTTATATAAAAAGGACTGTGTAGGGCTAGTTAAGTCAGTTGAAGCCATAATAGCTGGATGGAAGTGTAAGCTTCTGTCACATGCGAGAAGAGTCTAGTTGTACCAATGGGGAGTAATGGGAATTTTCAATTTTTGGAACTTCTCAGTTAGGTTGCCAATAGATACACTGGAAGATCTAAGAAGGCTTTCATATAACTTCATCTAGAATGGAAAGAGAGATTTCTCTTGGAAGGACATGGTCCTCCCAAAGGATGAGGGAGGCCTAGGATTGAGATGTTTTAGGGAATCGGCCATTGCAGGGGCAATGAAGAGATTATATCGTATTTGGAACTGTGATAACTCTATCTGGTCTTGTTGGATGAGAAACAGGTACATTAAAGGCAGAGCGTTAAATAAAATACACAAAAGGCCTAGTGCAGACTCAGCAGGAAGGTTGGAATTACTAGACGCAAGAGGTAGGTTTATTAATGTTTTCAAATGTAATGCGAATTATTGCTTTCTATGGAATGGTGCAGGTGGGTCATTCACATACAGGAATGCGTGGAACTCTATAAGATCCAGAGGTGTAGAGAATGAGCAAGCAAAAGGTATATGGGCTTCTGGGATAATGAAGCATGATATGCTGTTGTGGAGGGCAAAATGGAGAAAAATTACAACAAATGCAGAAATAGAGGACAGAACTGGTTTGGAGCACAGAGAATGTTGGTTGTGTGGGCATCCTTTTGAAACGCAATCACACATATTCTACAAATGCGAGTATGTTGGTGATATCTGGAAAAAGTTAAGAGAGGTCTTCCCAGAAATAAAAGATGCAAGGGACACCACACTGGGACAGGTAATGAGAAGGGCTGACAGAAGGTCAGCAGGATCCAAGTGTTGGGCCTTCACATGGTCAATAATAGCTTCTACAACTTGGGCAATTTGGATGGAGAGAAACAAGAGGAAATTTGAAGACAAATACACTATAGCTAGTGAAATAGCTAGAAGGATTGTTTTTGACATAATTATTGGTGCGAAGTTAAGCATGTACAAAAAGAGGGGCACAAAAAGGGAGGAGGATCTCTACGAGCTATGGAGTCGATGACAGCCACAACAACGCATAAGGTAATTTTAATAAATTATGTTTGTGGACGGGAAGGGGATAGGGGATATTCTTGGATTGAAGGATTGAGTGCCAGATTTTGCAATGGGTGGGTAGCCACTGAAAGTGTGGAGGTGAGTAGAGTGCCAGAAATTAAAATACAGGTACAAACGACTGTTATCGGATTATGTAAGAAGGGAGTGTCACCAAATGTGTTATGGGTCGGGGCCACCAAAAGAGTGAGGAAAGAGTGCCACTTCATATACTGGGGATGGACCACCAATTAATTGAGAGGTGAAAGGGACAATTTGGACAAAGAAGGTGGAAAGAAGGACCAAGCGAACCCCTAATGCCGGATATGTGGATTGATACTACTCGTTCTGAGTGAGGTTAGAGTGCCAGTCATAAGTGGGATGGGACACCATAATATGAGTGAGGAAAGAGAGCCAGAATCTATAATGGGGAAAGCAGACTGATATATAGGTGAGCAGGAAACGTGAAGGAAAGGAGGACCAGCAGGAATAAATTCATTTGAAAAGGGATTGCAAGGAAAGCAGGGAATGTTTAACCGGACAGGATGTGCTGAAGTTCGGTTGGCAAGATGGAAGGTTTAATGTATTGTTAATGTATAGTTGAGTTTGTAATTATTTAATAAACTGTGTTGGTTAGTCTCTAGAGTTGTTGTATGCTTGTAACAGCAGGGTTTAGAGACTTGAGGAGGGGTGGATTGTCACCTGGGCCTCTTTTTTGGTTAAAATCTATATATTGCTAAGTATGGTTTTACTCAAAAAAAGAACAACCCATGAGCACAACCTTTGGTCTCAACCATTGAACTTCGAAAAAAAAAAGTAGGAATAAATGACACAAATACCAATCTTCTCCAAATTATTCATGAGTCTATAAAATCAAAGATGGAATGGGAAAAAAGATTTGCAAAAAATCTAGCTAGTCTATTGAATTCTTATATAATTAAAAAAAAAGAAGCCAAATATCAGTCAAACACGCAAGTAAAAGGAAATGGTAGAATCCAAACCAGAATTGATTGATTCCCAAATTAATTTTTTTTATATGCGATAAAATATGATCATCATATTAAAGACCCATTCTGGAAAAAATGGAGCGCGGAACGTGGCGGATCAGGTACCCTACTTCCCTGGCCCGAGACCTGTCCCTGACCCAATGAACGGGGCTCGGAACGAGATGGATCCAGGGCGACCTGTCTGGAATTACAAAAATAAAAAATTATAAAATATAAATTATAAAAAGTAAACCTAAAATTTAAAATGAGTACACTTTTTACCCTAATTCTTAAATTTTTTAATCTTAATAATCTTATATCTAATATAATATAATTTAATTTATTAAAAATATATATTTTTTTTAAAACCAGGGCGACCCGCTCGGGTTTCATCCTGCCCCGAAATATGAACGGGTGAGGGGCACGGGAAACGAGGCAAAAAAATGAAAAATACAGGTGACCCGTCCCGTTCTCACCCCTAGTAGATCCATCATTTATAAGATATATTTTATGGATCACTTCTCAATGTCAAACCAGTATAACATCTCGAGGAGAACAAACGAAGGAGATCAAATATCTCATTTTTGATATTTCACCTAAAGCTAATCTTTTATAAATAATACTTTAGAAAATAACTGTCGGTCCAAATATATGGATCTTTTCGACATATGAAACCAACTTCATGAAGTAAATTTTCTACCCAAGTGAGTTTGGCTATTGCATCTGGTAATTAGATCCAGAATTTCGCCATTGTTACCATAGTTTTTTTTTGAGTTAAAACTATCTGGTAATATATAAATTTTAAAACAAAAAAGGAGGAGTGATCACATGCAACCCACCTCACGCCCTCCGCATTGATCCAGCCATGTGATCTTACGATCGTTTGGCCTTCAACAACCTTTGGGGAACTGACTCAATGTTTCTTAAAACGATCTATGCCTCACCGTTCTTACGTAGTGGGCCTAGGATAATGGGGAGTGTAAAAACCCTGGTGTGCTCCAAGGGAAAACTCTGCCATCACCTTTCGGTTTACTACTCGTAAGTGATTCCACATATCGTTTCTACTGCAAATTAAAGAAAGACCATCTCCTAGGAGATAGGACTCTCTATGGATGTGATTTTTGGATCACTCCATTAACCATCTATGCCTTTTGATGAGTCGGAATTCATTTTGAATTCTGACCCACCATTAGCCTAGATATGCAGTTCTCTATTACAGTTTCCTAACCGAATTTAAAAATACAAATATGTCGTAATTAATAGATAATAAATCAACTTGGGACCGGTTGCGGACTAACAACCCATATTTCCGCTAATTGCTATTCTTGGAATTGTTCCTCTGGCTTTGTACCTGTTCGTCGTGAAGGTGTTTCTTATATCCTGTATTATCCGTCTCCCTATCTCTTGCGGCCAAGTGTGTCTGTCTTCGTGTACTCTTTTGTTTCTTTCGGTCCATATCCCCCATACCGTTGCTGCCGTATATGCCCATGTTAGACCCCAGCATGGCGTGTTCTTTGTTCTGGCGTGAGCCTCTTCCATTACCTGATCTAAAGAGAGTCTTGCGCATATGATCAAACCTGGTTTTGCATTTAATATATAGGACCATACGTCCATGGAAAATTTACATCTGAAAAACACACGGTCTTGCGATTCCCATGGTCCTTCACATAGTATGCAGTCAGTATTTCCCCCTCCCCTTCTTCTAGCCCAATCGACCTTCATCGATATCTTAACTCATCTAGTCCTCCATAATGTTATGCTAAACTTCCTAACACTAGTGGTCCATACCCCCTCTCAGAATTTGTCGATTTCACCTTTATTCCTTATGGATTCCCATGCATTTTTGTATATGTTGGTGAGGTACCACTCTCGATCCAAGTACAATTGTAGTTGGACCCACATTTTAAGACCTTTATTTTGTTCTTGTTATTTATTATTCCAGCCCATAGGACGGAGTCTACCCTTCATTGTTTGTTTATTTCTCTAAGGCCTCTTCCCCTAACATACCTCTCTCTCATCCATGTGGCCCAGATAGAGTCCTGAGCCGTCCAGATTCTTTCCAACCTGTTTATCCTAGATGCCTCTGCTGATTCTAAGAAACATCTCATCTCTAATCCCCCCTCCTTCTTGGGCAGTGTCATTTGGAGCCATGTAAAGTCTTGCTTCCCGTTCCATATATATCTGTATGAAATGGATTGCAGTTCTTCGAGTGTTCCCTCTGATAGTTTACTGGACATATTCCATTAGTTGAATATGCCCATTATTCCCTAGTGGAACAGTTGCATGCATCCTCTCCGTATGAGACAAGAACCTTGTCTTCCACTCTTCTACCATTTCTTTAACTCGGTCTTAGATGAAACACCATCAATAGTAAAGACGAAGGTCAAAAATCTGAGAGTCTAGATCAATTAACGATGTTATTTCTCAATGAATAATTATCAACAAGTATCATGTACTCATATACTACAAATAAAAACTAATCTACACCTAACTCAACTACTAAATGTTTTAAACCAATTCTTCTTTAACTACATCCTTCTTTAACTATAATTCTTTCTTTGTCATTTTGCAAAATCTGGCGTCCTTATTTCTGAAACTGCAGTATTACTATTGATGGTATCTTTAAGCCCATAAATTCGTAAAAGATTCACCATTTGGGATTTTCAGAACAGATAATTATCACTGCTTTCCAACTGATGTTTTATGCATCTTGAAGCGACTGACGTAATTTGAACGTCTTGACCAACAACAATTTCTTCCATCGTAAATAACAACAGTCCAACAGACGGAAAAAGAAACAAAAAAAAACTTTTACAATATTTTTACAATATTCTTATTAGCCGATTTTTTCAATCGATTTCTTGATTTCTTTAATTTCGTCAATCAACGAAATTTCTTTACCCGATTTGTGTCCAGACTCCAGCACACCGACTTCGTGATTTAATCTGGACGTGATTGCGATCTGGGCAAACACGTGATTTGGGCAAACGATCTTCTTTCCGTTTGCAGACTTGATTACACGATTTTCGTTTGCAGCACGTCAATACGCGATTCTAGCACTTCGCGATTTGGCAGCAATGGACGCAATCACGATCAACACAATCACAATCTGGGCAGTAGCGACTCAATTCGGCAGCACGATCAACACAACGCGAGCAGAAGCGACTTGATTTGAAGGGACTCGACCAGCACAACGTGAGCAGAAGCGACTCGATTTGCAGCGACATCAGCATAACACGACGTCGACGTCCGGACGCGAACGGATCTGCAGAGATTTCGAAGTGCGCTCTACATCATGTCTATGAAGTCAGTGATTGCTCAATGTTTTGCTATAAGATTGTGAGAACTGATGTTTTTATCGTGCTCTTGAGGTCCCTATTTATAAGGGCTCGAGAGGAGTGGTTTGAGACGGAGATCACACCTAGGCATAAATGAGGCTGGGTTGTGCTCGCACGATGGTCAATCCGATGAGGTTATCTGTGATAGACATTAACTGCTTTTCCCAATATATGGCAATGCCTTATTGTATATTCCAAATCACATTATGTCAAAATATTTCTGATAGATCTTTTATGAAGTTAAAATCATTTATCCACCTATAGATTTGACCAGTTATAGATGTAATATCATTTGTTTTCGGAATTTTTGCTCCAGGTTAAGGTTAAGACCTTGTTTCAACTGACACTAATGCAATTCCTTCAACTGAAAAGATCGGAGAACCTTTATCGCAACGCGAAGAAGGTTAGTATTCGTATTATCTAGCCAACTTCCTAAAATAGTATGTGAATTATTTTATTTCAACAATCCGCAGTCCGAGGACCATTTTACAATTCGTCGATCTGTGAATGAAGGTTTGTTAGTAATCATTGTAGTTTTATTGCGTTCTTTTAATTAGGTAGGATTATAATTTTTTATTTATTAATACCTGACATTGGCATTATTCGTTAAGGGAATCGATTAATGCCAGGAAGTAGGTCAAATGATCCGATAGATAATGACATGTTCGTCGATCTTCTAACCCCGTCGCCAACAAAACATGTTACTCTAGATCTAAGGACTAGCACTCCTGGTATGCATCGCACTCCAAATGAATTACATTCATTACCCCCCAATGTTGAGTCTACAATTATATTGCGAAGTCCGGTAATGATTGATGGAATAGATATGAATGAAGAAACTCTAACTGGCGCACTTGGAAAACTACAAATTTTTTCTGGTGAAATTGAACAAGATGTTGTTGTAAGTCCGCATTTTAACGAAGAGGTGTCTACTAAGGAAATTGCAGACTTCCTCAATTCGCAATGCAACGAAGATGCACCTGCACGTCAAGTAATATCTCCACCCAGTTTTGATGTCCTAGGTGATTACCGTAGTGAAGGCATCGAACAACCCGAGCACACATCTGCATATAATTCGCCTACGAAGATGATGACTAGTGAATCAGAAAATCCTGCTACCCCCTATATTTATTCGAGAACCAACCTTATAGTTATGGTTGAAGAAGGTCAATCAATGTTCGCGAAACTGCGAGATGATTGTAGATATCAGAAAATTACAATACGTACCCAAGAAGGTGTGACTAGAGGTCAACTACATCTCAAAAATGAATACGCCTATTTGGTCGAACAGCAAAATTTTATGGATAGATTAAACACAACTGTAAACAACGGTACTATGTCATTAGAACAAAAATTTGTTTCGTCGCCAGATTTTTGAGCTTCAGTCATTGCATCTGCAGAACAAATCGAGTGTAATATGAAGTCAAAGAATAAGGTTGTAAGAGAGGATCTATCCGAAGTAGCCCGTCGCATTGATTTTACAGAAACGAAACTGAATTCTGTTGAATCTCCTTATGTTTCCTCGATGATTAAGCGAATGAAAGCTCGGAATTTGGAAAAGGTTTCAGAACTTCTTCTCCTTTTCAATTTTTTTTCTTTTACTAGTTTAATCATTATATTTCTAACATCCCATTAGGTTGGAAAAAAAAAACCAACGATGAAGAAAGACTATTTGTCAACCAGAATAATGGAGAGACCGCCTCAAACTTGAATCACAACACGAAGAGGCTTGTCATGAATCCAGAGTTTGTTTTTTTATCCTATTACACTATTAATATGATTTCATAAATATGGTTAATTCTAAAATATTATTTTTAAATATAGGTACAATTATCTGTTCTTCTTCATGATAAACAACGATTCGGTGTTCTGCAATGGGAGTGATCTCCAAGATATTGTTCGTCATAGACTATACACACCGTTGGTAAGTAACAATTTGTAATTGTCTATCAATATGGTTTATTATTTTGGTAATTTTTTAGTTTAAATTTTCCAGCTAGTAAAGGTGTTTGCTGGGATCTCAAGGGCTGAGCTTGTCGAAAAATCCATTCATGAGGCAAAGTTCCAGTTTGTCAATCCGGATTTGTTTGATGATGAGGGTTGTAACCGGTCATTTGAGGTTGTACCCGAGAAGCTATCGTACATCGATGCTGAGAAAATAGATGGAATGATCACGTCATCTATGGAAGGTAATTATAAGAGATTTGCTAGATACTTCATTATACCAATGCGCACAGTCAAACATTGGCATTTCCTTGTCTGGACGCGTGACGATAATACTTTTACTCATTTCGACTCGAACCGTAATCCTTTGCATGCAATTCACCTCGGTGCTGCAAAACGAGCAGTAAGTATTTACTCATTATAGAAATTAAATAGTTCGTGTACTAAAATTTATTAATAAATATCGATATTTCAGGTCATCTGGATGACTAGGTGGTTCCGTCAGAAATTAGTAACATATCTACCAAATGACCCTGAATTTATTGAAAGCCTTAAGTTTCCACAAGAGACTAATGCAAAAATGGATGGTGGCTTGTACATGATCAAAGGAATCACAGATATCATTGAATATTTGCATATTGAAGATGGAATCTTAAATAATTATAGCCTGGAGACTGCACTTCAATGGACGAAAAACGACGTACAGAAATTTAGAAATTACTTGTTCCGAAGACTTACTGAGAGAATGCAGTTTTGCCCGTGGCATTTGAAAATGCAGAAGCGTACAAAAATAGGGAAGTGATTGAAGATATTCAAAACAGAAATCTACATTGTTCAGAACATGTTTAGTATGACCATGCAGAGAAATCAGTCTATGTATGGTTAGTCAAATAGGTTTTTAATTGATTATGTTGTACCAAAAAAATGCTATGTCGTTGCGATGTTTATTTTCGAGTATGTTCCACGCAGAAAAATAATCTGTTTCGGGTACTTTATTATGTACACATGCTATGATATATTGGATATTAGATTAATGACTTTTTTTATCATTTACACTATCTACTATGTGTTATTCTTAAAACTGTATTCCGAATGATTCATATTGTTGTGACGAAAGAAATTCCTAGATCTAGTCAGGAGAAAAGCTTGTTAATAGTGAAAAAATAATGTAATGTTGCTGGAATTCCAGATACTGGTAGATCAGCGAGATGACTCTGTGAATGTAGACATAGACTCAACATCACTATATATTCTCAAAAGGTTATAAATAAATGATTAATACAAATTTTGATGTAACCATTGGGTGTATTGGCAATAAAGGTTAAGGTTTTATATTCTGTCATTAATAATCAATGGATTGGATTTTTTTTGGTTTGAACTGAAATTTTTTATTTATGGATTTATTAATTAATTAGAGTAATCAAATAGTTGGTGGAAAATAGTTTATCATTTTACTAATTGAAAAAATAGATTATGAAATGTATTCCAAATTATGAATTGGATGTAGATATTAATTCCTATCTGAAAACATCTTTGTTTAGAAGGGATTGACGACTAATGTTCTTAGTTGTATTATTCATGCTCGACCTCTCGTAGTACCTTTTCCTGTATTTCATCATGATTCGAACATAGCGATAGTAATACAATCTACAAGGTTGATGCTAATCAAATTATTTTATTGGAATGAACACAACATATGAAAGAAGTATAGTCGAATATCTTTAAAAAAACAATGTAGTTAAATATCTTTAAAATCTTTGTAATAACATATTAAATAATTACTACAATATAGGCTACTTGTAGTACTGCTTCGCGCAGTTTCTGGAATCGTGTCCTGCCTCGTTACATTTCTTACATGCTCGTGGCCGTTTAACAACAATTTCCCTGGTTGATTTGAAACGTGGATCTGCCTTACTCGGTCGCCCCGTGTTCTTGCCACTACCCTTGGTCTTTGCAATTTTTGGATTTCCAACAACTGGCGGACTTGTAATTCGCTCCTCAAATCTCGTTATAGACCTTGCAATTCCTGGTTCTATAATTATTGAATGATTTTGTTGGAAGTCGTTCAGGAACATATCCATTCTTGCAATTAGAGTGTCTTGAATCTCGCGTTTCGCTGAAATTATTCTAGAACATCTGTTGAAGACATCATTTAAAGCATTCGGAGGTTGTTTTTCGACATTACTTTGCTCAATATTCGTGTATGGGGTCATCTTCCATCGATCGCAGATGAATTCGTTGGGCAACGAAGTTATTCCTTGACTTGTGAGGAATGCTATTACGTGGCGGCATGGTATTGCCTTACTTGAAAACATACGACAAGTGCATACTGGTGTTCCTTGTTCATGGGGGCAATGAATTTTTGCACATTCAACCTGAGTGAACATACACACCACACTGAACTCCATTGAATCCTATGTTGAAATATATCATTAGTTTTCTAAAATCAAACTTAAAATACAGATTACAAAATGTTATAGTAAATGCTATACCTGTGGGTTAACACGAATATAGTAAATCATACTTTTCTGCACTTGTTGTTGGAATAGCAGAAATACTTCGGTTGTATATATCGAATGTAAGCTACATTCGATTGTCAGTGCCGTAATTATATGTGGAGGTGCATCACGATCCCTGTGATCCAATTCGTCCAATTTATGTCTATGCGAAGTCAAAACTAATTCCAATGCGCATACGAATTCGAATAACGTAGATGATCTCTTGACGTTCATCTTTACTAGTGCATTCATCCCCTCACTGCGCTGCGTGCTCTGCATTCCTCCGAAAAAGTGCTCTGTCATGTATATTGGGCACCATCTTTCACGTATTGCAAACATGTCATCCAACCATTTGTTGTTGGCCTCATTGTTGTCCTCAGTCCATTTGTGCCAATCAGTTTCAAATTGCTCGATCGTATCAGATGTGTTTAAAATGCTATTAAATCTCTCCATTTCTTCCTTATTTCTGTAAACTGTACGTACCTTGTCGCACATTTTGTGCGTGATGTGCCATTTGCATAGTCTGTGGAAAGTATCAGGAAACTCGAATGACAAAGCTGTCTTCATTGCAGCGTCCTGATCAGTTATTATAGTTTTCGGTGCTATGCCCATGCATTTCTTGAATTCTGAGAAAAGCCAGATGAATGACTCAGTAGACTCATTTGTAATGAAGCCGCTTCCAAATAGTACAGTTCGGAGGTGATTGTTAACCCCACAGAAAAATCCTATAATGAGCTTATATTTGTTAGTGTTGTAGGTGGTGTCGAATGTTACTGCCTCGCCGTATTTGCCATATTCTGCTATGCATCTTGAGTCTGCCCAAAATAAATGCCTCAAAGATCCTATTATAGGAATACAAACTAAATGTTAGGTAATGATCATATTGGGCAAATTTATGTATAGTACGTAAACACACCTTCGTCATCCAGACTGTATGAGTAATAGTAATTGTGGTCCTCCTCTTTTAGTTGTTTAAGCTTTTGTATTAGGCTATCGACGTCGTGGCTCACTAAAATTTCTTTCCCAGTTTTCCTGAAATTGTTGAAGTCGGTTCTGGTGAAAGAGCAATTCGACAATCCTCCTGATTGCATTGCGACGTATGAGTACTGTTGACTAGGTGGAATGTTAGTTGCCTCCAAATTGTGTATTAAATTTCTCGCGAAGGGTGTTATACACCGATTTATCTTCAAGAACCTTTTTTTGCTTGGGGTGGCCATATCATGATTGTGGTTATTGCTGAAAATTGACACAACCCATTTTTCACCTAGAGTTTTGATAGTCAATAGAGCCTTACATCCTGTTCTTGGATTTCTGATATGTCTTGGTTTGGTCTTTTTTTCAGCAAGATTATCAACGACTGGTATTTTTGCCCTAGATTTGCCGTGCTTAGAACATACATAAGTCTTCTTACGTAAACCTTGTTTTGAATGTTTGGTAGACCATTTACGCACAGTGAAACCCTTCTGTCCTGCGAATGTATAGTATAGTTCCTCTACATCCTTAATTGATTCGAATAACATTCCAACGTAGGGGTCTTCAACAATCCTGAAATAAAGATACATTGAATGCATTCAAAGACCTTGTAGGAATGATCTGCACAATTCCATTACAATATTGAATTCTTACTTAGGATTGTCTCCGTCATTGGGTATTTCATCCATGTTATCCCTGTTGAAATAGTCAGGCAAGAAATGAATAGAACTTTATGATAGCTTAAATCGGTGTCATTTTCAATTACCTATCTGGATAACGCATATCTTCCAAATTGGTTTGGTCATCAACAAAATTAGTATCTGCATAAATAATATTTATATTTACATTGTTTAATAAATTATCCGAAATAAAATAGTGAATAGTTCTTACCGAAAGACATATTATCATATCCACCGTGGTTCACCTAATTCATATTTGCCATGTGTTCAGTTTTTTGGATTAATGAGAAATAGGTATTTTTACATTTGGATAATCATAATTTAATTTTCCTCCAGCAAACAGAATATTTAGTTGTTAGAAATATTGAAAAATAATTATTGGAAAATTTACCGTTGAGTCGAAGTTCTCCATTAAACATTTAGTGAGACAGAATTCTGTGTGTAAAACAAATTGCATTAGTTTTATTGAACTCTAAGACTTACTTATATGTCTTAGCAATCGAAAATCTAAAAGATTTTAAAAATATTAGGAATTGGGAACTTATATATCTAAAGAGACTAGATATTATGTTCTAATAACACTATATATCCTTTTCTAAACTTATGTTCTCAAAATCAAGACTCTTCAACAAATAGAATCAACACTAAACACTAAAGACACTGAGAATGAAACATCAAACCAGCTGGATATTTTTTAAGAAAATAACACACTAATTGATATAAACCAGTCATACAATCCCAAATAAAATTATGAGAAATTTACAGCTACTTTTTAAAGCATAATACTACATAAATTTAAAGGATAATATCTTGATCGTAAAAAAATTGAGAGGTCCTAGTAAAGAAGTTCAATGTGACCCTAATTGATTTAAACCATTCATACAACTCTAGAGAAAAATTAAGAAGTCCTATTCAGCAAGATGGTACTTGAAAATAGAAACACAGAAAATTAAAGAACAATAGATGATTAATTTAATTATTCATCTTTTCTTGAATTTCGTTATGAAGATAGCCTGTTATAATTGTTTAATTGCATTGGTGTGAAAATGAGGAAATTGATTTTTGGCACTAACTGATGAGATAAAAATAAAGAGAGGAGAATGGCATCTTCAGACTCTAAAGGAAGATTTAAATTCCAAAATAAAAAAAGAAATGAGTCAATCCGAACTCAATTTTCAAAAAAAAACCTAGAACAAAGCAAAACATATGAGGATTCATTGGAAACCAATAAAAATAGGCAATCTAATGAAATTCCACATATAAATGCTCAAAAAAATCAGAAAGATGATAGTTCATATCATGAAATAATTCAAAATCTGAACCATGGAGTTCAGGAAAATTCAGATGCTCCCCTAGACATTGTTTATAGCTATTCAGATAGGAATATGAAGGAAATACCTTCAAATTATAATTCAGACCATTTTGAATCTATAAATTCCAAAATAGCTCAAAAAGAGGCTATTTTAAGTCATGAACAAACTCACACATCTAAACATAAAATCCAAGGGATTTTAAACAGAAATATCAATCCCCTGGACACTGGTTCTAACTAGCCAGACAGAAACATGAAGGAAATACCTTCAAAAGCTAATTCAGACCATTCTGAATTCATAAACCATAAAACAGCTAAAAAAAATCCTAGAAACCATGTCCAGTTACCTTATGAAGCATAATTTTAGATGTCATATTCAGAAGAAAATAATAGAAAAATTTGGAAAAAAAAACAAAGAGAAAGAGGAAACCACAAGGATTATTCAATCTATAGGTCTGAAAACAGAATTCAGTAGATGTAAATTAGAATCCAGTAACCCTATAAAGCATATTCCAGTAACCCCATCATTATCACATTTCTAGAAATATGAAATTTTTTAATTTCTATATCTAAAATCAGAAAGATGGTAGTTCATATCATGAAATAATTCAAAATCTGAACCATGGAGTTCAGGAAAATTCAGATGCTCCCCTAGACATTGTTTATAACTATTCAGATAGGAATATGAAGGAAATACCTTCAAATTATAATTCAGACCATTTTGAATCTATAAATTCCAAAATAGCTCAAAAAGAGGCTATTTTAAGTCATGAACAAACTCACACATCTAAACATAAAATCCAAGGGATTTTAAACAGAAATATCAATCCCCTGGACACTGGTTCTAACTAGCCAGACATAAACATGAAGGAAATACCTTCAAAAGCTAATTCAGACCATTCTGAATTCATAAACCATAAAACAGCTAAAAAAAATCCTAGAAACCAGGTCCAGTTACCTTATGAAGCATAATTTTAGATGTCATATTCAGAAGAAAATAATAGAAAAATTAGGACAAAAAAACAAAGAGAAAGAGGAAACCACAAGGATTATTCAATCTATAGGTCTGAAAACAGAATTCAGTAGATGTAAATTAGAATCCAGTAACCCTATAAAGCATAATCCAGTAACCCCATCATTATCACATTTCTAGAAATATGAAATTTTTTAATTTCTATATCTAATATCACATACCCTATAAAGCATAATCCAGTCACATTAATAATGATGGGGTTAATCTAGTTGTGTAATACCCAAATTCTATTAAAATTCTGAGCTTTTGAAGTTTATAAGATTTTTTAAAATTTAGAGTTCAAATTATATCAGTCGAGTTAGGTATTATAATACAAGGTTTAGTGGCAAAATAATTATCTCATCTCTCAACATTGTCTGGAAATTGATTGAGTTTGTGGCCACTTCCAATCAATTGCAGGATTATCATTTATAGTCGAAAGTTTCAAGATTTTCAGAATACTTTAAATAAGGATTAAATACGCAAATATAGATTTTGTAATGGAATTGATTTATTCCATCTTTGATTTAAAAAGATTACATAGTCTTAAGCAATAAGGAAGCAATAACAGCAGATAGGTGATAACTTGAAAGTGATGAGGAAGGAATGCAGACTAGAAGTAGATAGGTATTCCATGCAATTCTTCATTGTTTCGGGGGAGGAGTTCCAGTGAATGAATTAATCCACAATCATTCCAATCTTCTGAATCGGGACCATTAAGAATCTTGTATTCATTCCAGGTTAGATTATCATCAAACGGCTGAATCGGGATTGGATTAAAAAATACGTAGTTTGGGTGATCAGTCGGGAGGTCCTGGTGGCATAATGCACAGTGGTTGATTCCAGGAAAGACTTGTTTTTTCTTAGGTAGTGATAGTCGATACTGGGAAAGTTCCAGGGGTTCATCTTCTAGTGCAGGTGTCATTAGATGTGGATTAGATGAAGACCTGGCTACAGTTGGGTCGACAATTCGTGGAAGATTAGTAATTAGCCTCCCACATGAAGATTGCCCCGAGTGAAGAACATCCTGGTTTTCAAAAGACCAGGTCACATTACCACCAGTTCGTCGTGTGGGCAACGGAGGCGTCCTAAGTGTGCTGTATGTAGGAGACGCGGGGTGCGAAGATGCAGCATCTGCAATTATCCCATTCTCCGATTCGTCGTCGCTAATGACGATGACCTCATTATCGTTCCCGCGTCGTCTACGGATGATGGTGTTCGGCTCGGCTAATCTCTTCCTCGAAGACATTATGCGATTCCGATTGGTGGAAACTAAAATCAGCAAGACCAGATTCGTAAAATTGTACCACGAACAGTGGGAAATATCGAATTCGAACTGTTCGCGATGTAGGGGAGAAGTACTAAGAAATAGAACGAATTTGGGGAAGAAATTGGAATGTCAAATACCTGTGGAGGAGTCGATTTGCTACGCTCGTCGTCGACGATGTTTGTGTTGATGATTTGTACATCGCGAGCCTTTGTTTAAATAGACAGACGACGGAGGACGATGGTACATCGTGATGATGACGGAGGACGATGGTCGCGGCAGTCGTGGTAGTTCTTCCTGCTGCGGAGTGGTTGCCGGTAAGGTGATGGTCATTGTCGAGTCGATTCCGAGCGGCGCAGGGAATGGAGAAGAGATCGCAATTGTGACGTTCCCGTGAATGGAGAAGAGATCGCAATTGTGACGTTCCCGTCGAGTACTGACGATGAGACGGGTGATGGGCGCCGCGCAGTACAGAGAGGGCATGGCTCTATAAGTCGAGGTGTGGCAGTCGCAAATGGATGTGTGCCGGGGAGGTACGGAGGAAATCTGTAGTTTCTGAGGTGGAGATTCGATTTGAACGGCAGATGGTCGGGGGCCGTTGGAGGAGTTTGGTACGCGCGGGACGTTCAGGATATTTTTTGTATATATATATATTAAAGTATAACCAAATTACATTCATACCCTTTTTCTCCATTAACTCATAATAACCACAATTATATAGAGATTATCCCAAATAACCCTGACTATTCAATTATAGTCGTTCCACAATTATAGCAATTATAGTCGTTGTACAATTATAGCAATTATATCACAAAAATATAGCCGTTGCACATATGATTATAAATAATCATAATGGTTAATTCATATGTTAAGATTTGATTTACAAATCTAAACATATTCCTCCATCTTCTCGTCGTTCATCATCCTCTCCAATCGATCACCTTCTTCCTGGAATTTATCATCATCTGGTTGTCAATTTCAAGAATCATACCTGCATGTGCTCCTCTGCGAATTATCTGAGAATCTTCAATTTGTCTTGAATCATCTCTGCTCGAATATCTATATTGTATTTCTTATATTTTTCATCTTTAGTAGTTTGAATCATATCTTGGATCTTCATAACATCTGCATTAGTAATTCTATTTTAATAACCTGAATTTTCTTAATTTAAATCTTAAAAGAATTATTCCCCAAATTTAACTTAACATACAATCAAGATCCATATACCCGAATAGCGTACACAACAAAAATCAAAGTACTAGCGGAAACCAATAGATCCTTTATTTAACTAATGTCCTAGGATCCCATTCATGTGTGAAACCCTCTGTCCAGTCCATTCCATGTCGTTCCTTATTCTGCAATAAAATGACATTTACATGGGTAAGTTTCAAAAATTTAGTACATGAATATATTTTATAGTTCCTGAATTTCTTTTGAGGCGTATCAGCCATCCTTAGTTACCAATAGAGGTTCTTATGAACCCTTCCCTTTTCCTTTACATGGGGTATCGAGTAAACTCTCACCATGCTGTCAAACCCCGTCGAGTCATGTAGCCTCGTCAGACCCGTTAAGTTCCATTCATCTCATGCATCGTCAAATCCCTAAGGATCCGTGATTTCGTATGATTTGGGAATGTGTGAGAGGCGAGAATGAGTGATCGACTCAATCCAAATCTTGGTCTGTAGCCTTGGTGGATTTTCAGTGAATAGAGAGAAGGTTGGATTGAGTGTCACCCCGAGGACTTGCTCGATTTTCCCCTTTCGTCATTAACCCCTAAATCCCAAATTTCAAGGTTTGGATTCTTTTAGGTTTTACCTGGTGGTGGATGGGAATGGTTCAGGTCGAGTGCCATTCCGAGGGCTGGCCCGACCCGTACCTTTCATCGTCCACTCCTAAATTCATCCAAATTTAGGGTTAGGATTATTTAGGTTTCATTGATTTTCCTTTTACACCTTTCATTATTAGATCCAAAGAAAACACAAAAATTGAAATAAAACCCGAAATGTCATTTAAATCCTCGAGCAAAGAAACGGTTCGCATTGGTAAAAAAATCAAACCTTTAAAGCAACTGGGTTTGAGTTTAATTTATTTCTCATTCATTTAACTCAAACTATGAAAAAAAAACGCAGACCTTCAAAATTTACTGGGCAACCACCCTGGGATGGGCGGTAGGTCTATAGTGTCGAGGCTTAACCTCAGACAACCAACCCAAATATTCAGACACATCTCTTGATTTTATTGGTTAAAATCGACCATGTGGGTATCCCATTTGGGTGTTTAAGCACGAGCTTCCAACTCTACATCAACGCAAATCTTGAACTCGGAACCTTGTGGAGTCCAGTTCACGATTATAGTCCTTTGTTCATAAGAATTTTTGTTGTCCAGAAAAAATAAATTAAAAAACATAAAACCGGAAACCAACAATCTCAAGAATGGAAAGGAGGTCTGGAAATTTATATAAATCATCAAGGAATGACTTTGATTTCTTTTGTTATCCTGCAAGAATATGCAGGAGCATCGAGAAAACAGAACAACTAAATAATTGACAAGAAAACTAGGAATATCATTTTAAAAATAAACCTAATTTTCTTTCATTATATATTCGACGAAGAAATACAGTAGCATCAAAAACAGAAAACAAACAAAGGAAAAACTCAAGAATTGACAAGAAAACTCGAAATGCCATTAAATTTTCAAGAATGAAATTAAACCTTAATTTCCCTTGAACCTAAAACAAATAATCGAACAACAACTCTATTGTACGAAATCAAGCCTATAATCACCCAATGGAAATACAACACATAAACAAAAATAAGTCTTATCCTTGCATCATTTTCATTTCATTTTCAATAAAACGCTTCATATTAAAATATTCTAGTAGAAGGATTGACTATATCCACGTATCTTGATTTCCTCTGAGTTTCTTCTTCTTCTCTCCTAACACTTGCAAGCCCTAGCCGAGTCCTTCCCTTCTTCTTCCTTACAATTGTCGTCCCCCCTTTTCTATTTTTAACACCTTCTATATAAAGATTTAATTCCCTTTAAATTGTCGTTCAATCTTTCCTTCTCTTCCTCAATCTATTAAGAATATTCTCTTTAATTGATTCTTTTACCTCAATTGTCCCTATTTGCAAAACGTTTCGTTCCTTTAGTTTAATTGACTAATTTAATCTTAAATTGAAATCTTTTTTTTTCTCTCCTTCTCAATCAATTAAGAATATTCTTTTTAATTGATTCTTTTGATCCAATTGCCCCTATTTTCAAAACGTTTCATTCTTTTAATCAAATTGACAAATTTACCCTTAAATTGAAATCTTATTTATTTTCTTATTTAATTTGACCATTTAGATTAAGCCCAATTCGAATAGGCCCATTAGATTTCTTAAGTTCATACCCATTTAAGTCTCGTCCATATACTCGACTAACCTAATTACTTATTAAATTTAATTAGGCCTAGCCTAATTGACCTTAACCCAATCGGTTAGGCTAAGTTGCTCTAGTTATATCCTATTTTAGCTAAAATTTTCCAATTTTGCTCCTGTGATTAGGGTTTCCTTTTACTATTAGGACCCCTAATTTTCCAGAATATTACATTCTTTTCCCCTAAAAGCAAGAATTTCGTCATCAAAATAGTATAATTAATTGACATGCCAAAAAAATTCTGGATTTTTTTTAACCTTACCCGTGTGGACTGGATACGGGTTCTTATTTTCACACATGAATGAACCAGAAGCACCTGAATACCAAGTGTAATAACCTGAATTTTTTTAATTTAAATCTTAATAGAATTATTCCCCAAATTTAACTTAACATACAATCAAGATCCATATACCCGAATGGCGTACACAACAAAAATCAAAGTACTAGCGGAAACCAATAAACCCTTTATTTAACTAATGTCCTAGGATCACATTCATGTGTGAAACCCTCTGTCCATTCCATTCCAAGTCATTCTTTATTCTGCAATAAAATGACATTTACATGGGTAAGTTTCAAAAACTTAGTACATGAATATATTTTATAATTCCTGAATTTCTTATGAGGCGTATCAGCCATCCTTAGTTACCAATAGAGGTTCTTATTAACCACCACCCCCCCCCATGGGTCATCGAGTAAACTTTCACCATGCCGTCAAACCCCATCAGGTCATGTAGCCTCGTCAGACCTGTTAAGTTCCATTCATCTCATGTGTCATCAAATCCCTAAGCACTACAAGAAATAACACCGTCAGGACGATGACCGTCATTATAACCCCATATCCGTCATCTATTATTCATCCACATTTACCACCAAAAAAAGTATACATGGCGGAAATGCCATTAAATTTTCAAGAATGAAATTAAACCTTAATTTCCCTTGAACCAAAAACAAATAATCGAATGACAACTCTGTTGTACGAAATCAAGCCTATGATCACCCAATGGAAATACAACACATAAACAAAAATAAGTCTTATCCTTGCATCATTTTCATTTCATTTTCAATAACAACGCTTCATATTAAAATATTCTAGTAGAAGGATTGACTATATCCACGTACCTTGATTTCCTCTAAGTTTTTTCTTCTTCTCTCCTAACACTTGCAAGTCCTAGCCAATTCCTTCGCTTCTTCTTCCTTAAAATTGTCGTCCCCCCCTTTTCTATTTTTAACACCTCCTATACAAAGATTTAATTCCTCCTAAATTGTCGTCCAATCTTTCCTTTATCTTTTCCTTAATCAATTAAGATCTCAATTAATTAAGAATATTCTCTTTAATTGATTCTTTCACCCAATTGCCCCTATTTTCAAAATGTTCTCTTCTTTTAATTCAATTGACAAATTTACCCTTAAATTGAAATCTTATTTAATTTGACCATTTAGATTAAGCCCAATTCGAATAGGCCCATTAGATTTATTTACTTAAGTTCAGACCCATTTAAGTCTCGACCATGCTCGACTAACCTAATTACTTATTAAATTTAATTAGGCTTAACCTAATTGACCTGAACCCAATCGGTTAGACTGAGTTGCTCTAGTTATTAGGCCTAGTCTAAAATTTCCCAATTTTGCTTCTGTTATTAGGGTTTCCTTTTACTATTAGGACCCCCCAATTTTTCAGAATATTACAAATATATATATCATAGACATTATCATACCATTTATAATTCTATTGTCATACAAAATATAAATATATAGGGCCAGCTTCAGGTGAGAACCCCTATATGAGAACCTTGTGAGAACTTTGGATCCTAGCCCTACATTGACATCCAATGGTTAGGAATAGAGTGATTATTTAAATTATTTTTGGTGAAAGATCCCAATGCAATTTATTATTTTATCATTAATAATCTAGTACACCCTTTTGTCCAAAGAATTTTTCCACCATCCACATTTACTTCTCTCTCCTACTTTTCACCTACTTCTTCAATTTTTCTTTCCCTTTTCTCTCACTTCCGTTTTTTCCCCTTCCTTCATCCCCTTTTCAAACCCTATTTCCTCCCTTTCCTTACCTCTAGTGACTTCTACCATTTCTATTAATCTCTCCATCCTCTCCAAAAAATGGTCATTGGTTCTCCACTAACATCTGCTCATGTATCTTTTCGCGTTTTCCCCTAAATTTTTCCTTTCTCATATAGTTACATTTAGTTTTTGCAGCAATTGGGTTTGCACTATGTCTATTCATCACTTTTTCTTAGTCTACAGTACATAGTGCACTACCCACAGTAATAGTGCACTGTCAATATTCGATCCTCACATTGGCCGACACATCGTACGACGTACAGTCATGCGGTGAACAGTGATTTCTTATAACATACCGATCATCATCGCGAGTACATAGTGCATAATTCATTACATGCCAATAGTACATGTCCCAGACCTAATACTACTAGGTTTACCTTACTTACACTCTCGATCATTGCATCCAGCAATCGTCCGTATTACCATAGTGCATAGTTCATAGTACATAGTGCATGTTCAAATCCCATTGAAATAGTGCATGTACAGCAATTTACACATTCCATATCTGGCCATTCTTCCTAATAACTACTAGATCATATTACATAGTGCACAGTGCATAGTTCATAGTGCATAGTTCAGTGTCGACATTACTCATAATACAACAGATCAACTGTTCTATGAATACATTAAATTCCTACTTACAAATCAACTATTCAAAAAAACCTAGTACGCTAACATATAATCAAAAATTTAGACAGTATTTAATTCTCAATCGTCAAAATTTGCCATCATACGAATTCCATCTAACAAAGACCACTTTGCCGCATTCAAATCTTTGTCCAATCCATATCCAACACGACCTAAGGCTAACGCCTCAATTGCTAACAACATTCGCAAACCATTATCGTCCACAACATATAAATGGTCCATAGCATTGCAAATAATTTAAAATAGTTCACATAAAAACCACACATCCTATAAATAGTGCATAGTTCATTAGGGCCATATAGTGCATAGTACATTTCAAATAATTTAAAACAAATCAAAGTCAAAACCACTAGAATTACAACATCATCTAAATAGTGCAATTAACACATCATATAAATGGTCCACAGCATTGCAAATAATTTAAAATAGTACACATAAAAACCAGTCATATAAATAGTGCATAGTTCATTAGGGCCATATAGTGCATAGTACATTTCAAATAATTTAAAACACATCACAATCAAAACCACTAGAATTACAACATCATCTAAATAGTGCAATTATCACATCATATAAATGGTCAACAGCATTGCAAATAATTTAAAATAGTTCACATAAAAACCACACATCATATAAATAGTGCATAGTGCAATTTCTCACCATGAGACGAACTAGAAAATCCCGACCTTTTCTTAGTGGCCTTCTTCTTAAATAAAGACCTACATAAAAAAAATTACAAATACATGAGGTCAGGTAACTAAAATCACATTTTTCATAATGATAGGGCATACTTTGTGAACAAAGACTAATTCTGAAACACCATTATAGGCTACTAAGTGTTTCATCCTTCTGAAGCACCAGTTCTGAATAGATTAAAAAAATCTGTTTTAAATAAAATACCATTATAGGCTAGTTTGGAACTATAATCAAAAAATCAAATGAACTACTCACCCGATTATTTGGGATGTAGAAATCACGAGTGTGAAGGATGAACTAAGGATTCCAAATGAAATTAAAAAGAACATAGTTCTATCACTGCTTGTGATTGTCGTTTATTGTAAGAATGAGTTTTCATTTAGAACAACAGAGAAAGTAGATTAAAATAAATTGTAACCGTGCTATGAAGAGATTAAAATTTTTTTTAACCTATGCTATATCATACAGAACCGGCTGAAATATCTTAACATTATTCAAGCCTAAAATAAATCATACAGAAACGCGACGAGAGAGTGGATACAGAAATCACGAGAGAGTGGATACAGAGTATGATTTTAATATCTTAACAGTACTATTTATCGCGACGAGAGAGTGGATACGGAAACGCCTAAAATAAATCATACTCACCGCAGTTTCGAGCGTGGAGACCTAGCCGGAGCCTTCCCGTTGCGATCGCCGCTAGTGTTAGACATTCAGCTATTGACAACGACGACAGAGAAAAACAGGGTCAAAGGATCCGTGAAATGACTGCTGCGAAGAAGATTTCAAAAATTGCTGAGCTCGAAAAGGAACTCAATGGTTTAGATTTTCTTCTGAGACAGACTGAAAATGTGGAAGAGGGTGATATTCCATCTTTTTTATCTGATACAAAATATCATTCAAATCAAAACGTTGCATCTGCAGTTGGAAAAGTGTCACAAATTTTGCGGAAAGCTAAAGGATAGCCTGCTGAAGTTGAGGACAGTTATGAACCATCATTGGAAGAGAAATATCCTCTAATCGATATCCCAGATAACATGCTAACACCATTTTGGGGGAAATCTATCGAAAAAACTAGCATCCCTAAGACCATCGGTTTATGGGGAAAGAGGTCGTTGAAAGGAGTGAAGAAGGAATCAAAAAAAAAAAGTGTGAAGAAATCCATGGACTGAAACCAGACGAGATAGGAGTTTAGGAAACAAACCTCAGATTGGACAAAGGAGACCTGGAAGGCGCCTTCCCGTTGCGATCACCGTTAGTATTCGACATTCTGCTGTAGAAGACGACGCCGATGCACAGATCGGAAGCAGGAGTTGCTGTACAAAAACGCGGCGCTACCTCAAGAAAAAACGGAAGAGATTAGTAAGTTCTAGGGTTGAAGATTGGAAAACTTTAAAGATTATCAATGTACACACCACCCTTCCGTCCGCCGGTCACTACAATGATGGGTGTACTACCACTGTCCGTTTGTCATAAACTGCACGAAAAAACTGCAATTTCACACCAACGGCTATAATTCATACACATTTAATGAGTGGCTAAGATTTGAGCACATAGTGCGTAAATAACAGTTCTCACTAGAAGCGCCCTGTAAATATATATAGGACAAACTTCTAATGTGTCTTCGTGTGTCCAGCTGTTTGATGTAGATAGTACGATCCCGATATTGTTATTTTATTATTATTAATATTCTTCATTTAATGTAGACATAATGTCAGTCCTACTCTATATATTAGCTTCTGTAGTGATTCAACCTATCTGTACACTACTTCTGTAGTGATTCTCTGTTGTCAGACCAGCTAATTTCTAAGGGTTTAAATGAACATTATTAATATAGGGTGCCTTTCCCATGAGGTTCGTTCCCAAGACGGATGACTGCGGACGAACCGCGATGGGTCATCGAAGTCCGTGGAGGTTTGTGGAGTCCGGTGGAGTGAGGGTGAGGTACCGCACCTCACCCAATCGGGACATTCGTCGAGGTCGCGGAGGTTCCGCTTGCCGAACTGGATATATCTGACGGAACCGCGTCAGTTTCAGGTGAGACCTCACATTCGCAACCAGCCTCACCTGCGGACGTTCGCTGTATTAATATATGTCTTGTCTGCTATTAAATAGTGTTTTCCAATTGAAGAGTAATAAATGAAGTATGAATTATCTTGTCCAATGTCAGTTCAAAACCTTTTCAAAGTTGACCATTTCATCTAAATATATATAAAAAATTCGAGCGGTTTTTGAAGATCCAAAGTTCGAGTTTCACTGTGTGCATTTTCATCATAATTTGTTCGGTGATATATTATTTGATTCTGATATATCATCCGGAGGTATATATATTTACACATTGTAAAGATATACCTCCTGTTAAAAAAAAAGTTAACCAGAGACTGATTTCAGGTTCTCTAATTGTAAACTTTTGATCAGGTTAACCAAGCATTGTTGTTGATCCAATACCAGTTCGTGTTTGGTTTATTCGAATTTAAATGCCGAGGAAGAAACTAAGATCATTATATTGTCAAAATGCAAAATTATTATACAGGGAAATTAGCTCAACCAGTAAGAGTAACTATCAAGATTTCAAAGGATTCAGTGTTTGAGTCTCGCTATTTATATTTTCTTTTGATAATTGATGGCGCAAGACTGAAATGCAGGCCTATACAATCGGTTTAGGGTTCTTGTTTTTTCTCTTTCTCACTCTGTAGGTAAGGTAACACGTCTCTTCCATCGAGACAGACAATATCAATAAGACTTCCATCATCCCCCATGCTCAGGCCTTAATGTTCCTAGCTATTGTGGTGAACCAGACCTGAGCCAGGTCGGATCTGGGGGTGTTATCGTTCCCTCACGAGTCACGTCGGGTTGGGTCTGTATCGAGTTATGGGCCCTTCCTGAGCTATCGCACTAGGCCTGATTTATTGATGTTATTTTTGAGCCTCTCTAGTAGATCAAGGGTACCATCAATGAGATATTATATGATTCTGATATATAACCCGAAAGTAGACATTTTTACATTTTGTAGGAAAAAAATGCAAATTCATTCACATAATATCCCAATCAGGGATCAACAACAAACGGAGTTTATAAGGGTTATTCGGATCCGGGCTATCTATCAGGTACTATAAATATCAACAAAGGGCGGATGTACCAGTGGTTCGTTCACAAACAAGTAGATCTTCAATTCTTCACTGATCTTCCAGGCTCCCACCGCCACCTTTTTATCTAAATCTAATTCACTTTCCCCTTTGGTATCGTCGAACGGTCAGGGATACTGATACCTAGGATCTCGATGGCGCAAACGGAGGCGCTGGTTCCACCGCCACAGGCCTCGTCTGGACAGAACCAGGGAGGAGGAGGAGGAGGAGGAGGAGGAATATTCAAGTCTCTATCTGGTATCATACGGATGGCGGCGTTCTGGTATTTTGCGACTAAATTTTTCGCTCCAAAAGCTCCCCCCTCCAATCCCTCCCTTTTGATGTCGAACATCTTCCAGAAAGGCGAGCCAATGGTTAGTTTTGCGTTAAATCTGATTCAGTGCTTATTTTGTCGGGATTTTATCGAGCATGCCGTGATTCACTTTCTTGTTATATGATATGTGTTTAATTGTGTTATATGGTTATTAGTGATAACGGCATATTCAATTTTTCAATTATTTTATATATGATATTCTTATCATCATGATACTTTATTAAATTGGTCGATGCATAACTTCTTGGATAGACCTATCAATGCTGTCTTCCTCTCAAAGGACTGTAGTACATACATGAATGGTAGTATGACGATGAATTTTAATTTTCTTTATTGTTGATGATGTGAAAGATCATGATGTTGATAGAATTTTAGTTTTAAACTATTGCTAAAATAATATATATAATAAGTTTTTGACGTGATGGAAGCTCAGTCTGTGCAGTTAATTTTTTCACATACCAAGTATTCAAATTGGATGCATTTATCTTTCAACCAATGGTTGCAAATTTGTTTTTTTATAGAGGTAAATTTCATTAAATAAATAATGAGAGTTTGAGAATGATTAATAAGAGGTGAATTAAAAGTAGAATAGTATATGCAAGGAGGAACACATTGATATTTTTTCTGTTTATGTGTTTGTCCATATTCCGTATTATCTAGAGAGATTCACATAACTACATGAGAATGTTCTTAAGTAGTTAAGTTCATCGACTTGATAAATTATATATATATATATATATATATATATATTCTAACATGATCTTAAAAGAATTGTTAAGTGGCAATCAATCAATCTATTGTAAAGGTGGTTATTATGCTATCGATTTTATTCTAGTATTCTCTTACTTAACTGGTTGTAACTGACTATGTTTTGTGACAGGATATGTGGCTTTACCTTTCCGAACAAGAGAAATTCAATGACTTTGGTAATGAAGGTGCACTTATTTGGCATGAAACTAATATTCCTTATGCAGTTTGGGGACCTTCCAGTAGCAGGTCTCAAACTTTGAAATATTATCCATCAGAGGTGCTTTTGGGCAATTTTTTTAGCTATTTAATTTCAATTTAGAAGAACCTATCAACATTAATATTGATGTGAAGTTAATGATTTTTGTCTATCATTATCATTACAATGAATATGCAAGGGATGTTAATTTTTGCACAATTTTATTCAGGCTTTGATGCGCAATGGGACTCTAAATGCACATGTCTTCTTTGCCCGCTCTGGCTACTCTCCAGATCCCATTGATCCTGAATATGATTCACTTTTTTCCTTTAGTAGGATTTATCGTAAGTTTTAGGCTTTTACCTGTAATTTTTTACCACTATTAATTTTTTGTTTGTTATTTTGATTTTTCATGCATAAAACTTTTGAAATATCAATTAATTTCCCATCACATGTATAATTTTCAGAGGTTGTGAAATATCTTCCCAAGTCCAAAGATGATAAAAGAAAGAGTTTATTAGGAAGTCAAAAGGGATCTTCAGAGGAAGAACAAATATCTGAGGTAAATTTTAGTTAATTTTTTTCTTCTATTCTATCAATATGCAATTATTCAACACATGAAAATCAGAAACATCTGTTATGTTTTGTTTGCTAAGATAAATTTATGGAAAGTTAAAATACATACGAAACCATTTTTTAAAATGGAAATAATTTAGCATACATACAATTTTGATTATTAATGGAAGCAATTTATTTTTTGCAGTGATGGAAATAATTTAATATATGTACAAGTACAATTATTCGTTTTTTTATACGAAAGTATACTTTTGTACCTCAAATGGTAGTTTCCCATTTGCAAGGGAATCATATTTCCTTCAATAAAATTACTATCAGAACTTATATGTCAACCTGAGAAAATACTAAAGAGAGTAATAAATATTACTATGTTATGAGTTTGATCATAAATAAATATATCCATTTAATTGACAAATATTGTCATTTGAGAATTAAGATCCATTGTTCAATGTTCATAACTCATACGTATTATTTTCAATGCTTTGAGAGTATGTTTAACCAATAAGAGGATTATAGAGAGAAAAATTGGATCTAGTCAGTCAGTGTATTTTTTTGCAATTTTTTTACGTTTAAACGTTTTGTGTATTTTTTCTGAAGTTTTATTTGATGCTAATTGCTACATGTGAAGGATGACAGAGAATCAAATGCAGTGGATGAGGGTCCTGAGTGGTTGTCATATTGGAAACCTAATATCACAATAAATCTTGTTGATGATTTTACAAGGTATAATATTTTTGATATCTAAAGAACATAAATTACTTTCCAGCAATATATTTTTTTCCAAAGAAATAAATTTAGCTCGCAGCTTACTTTACATATTTTAAATATGACTAAAAAACATATGGGTTTTATACTTTTATTAGTATTATCATAAGTTCAAATCATTTAAATCTCGTTGCTTTATCAAAACATCATTTGAAATATAAGTCACACACTTACATATTTAATTTACTTAGATTGTTTTTTAGTACATATGATCGACAGTTTGTTTATAGTTTCAACTTTTAAACAATCATATGCAACAGAGCATTTTTGTAATGGGGTTTGATTTTTAATAATCTTTCACTCTCTCTGCAGATATTCTCAGAATGGGGTTCCTCCAAATATTGCTGGTTGTATCCATTAATTCATTTACAAATTATTATTGTCTAATCTGTATTGGTTTGTGGCTTTGCACATTTCTACATGGAACTAACTATTATATAAGAAGATGTGGTTGTGATGTTTTTATCATTATAATAGTATATTTTCTTTGTAAGATTTCAAGTTATTGAAATTCTGGAATTTTTTAGTGACATCTAGTTAGATTATTTAGCTACCTGCAGTTCATGGCTGTCAGGCTGTGAATCTTTTTTTGCAAGTTCATGCATTTTATTTTTATTTTTATTTTGCCAATGACAGCAAGTTAACAGTCCATTTAGTCAGAAGAATTTATCTGGTGAATTCTTGTTCACAATTTCATCAATGCTTGATGTAAAATCCTTAATAATTGCATCCAGATTTGAATGTGGAGCCTAAGACGAAGAACTACTATCCCACTGTTTTCTTCAATGAGTTTTGGCTTCTTAGGGACAAATTGATAGCGATTAATGATACTGTAACAGAATTGCCTCTTAATTTAGAGCTTGGTCTAATCAGCATGACCAAGTGGCAGTTATTCTTACAGATAGACCAGTCGTTCCAGATGCAACGTAGTTATGGAAGTATGATTGAAGGAGAAGCCGATGAACTTAAGGTGAAGTTATAATGATTTTTCTCATGCATATAATTGCAGAGTTTATTTTCATTATATTAATGTGTAATTATAATAGTGATTTGCCATAAAGTAGATAATTAGTCATGCATTTACTTTATATCTTAATGCAATTTTAAAGTTCCATGTAGCATGTCTAAAAGCAGATAAGCTTTTTTATCATTTACCTTCTCTATTAATTGATTTGTTGATGTCATTTCCATATTATTTAATCTGACACTACATTTCAAATGCAGAGGGTTTTTTTGGAGGGAAATCCTTATCTCTTGGTGATAACTATGGTAGTTTCTATGTTTCATTCCCTCTTTGATTTCTTGGCATTTAAGAATGGTATGTGAAATGGACTGATATGAATTATTTGTCATCTATAATTATTGTTCTTTAGACAAATGGCTAATAAGAATTATTATTTTATGTAGATATCCAATTTTGGAATAAGAACAAGTCTATGGAAGGTCTATCAGCAAAATCAGTTGTCGTAAACTTCATTTGTCAGTTGATTATTTTCCTCTATCTTCTTGATAACGACACATCATGGATGATTTTAATCAGTTCTGGCATTGGTGTTTGCATTGAGTTCTGGAAAATTGGAAAAGCCATGCACATTGAGGTATCATCTTATTCTAATTTATGAGGATAAGAGTATTAAACTATAAACTTCAAAGCTGGTTAAGATGCCCGTTCTATTCCATTTCTAGGTTGACAGAACAGGAAATTTTCCAATGTTGAGATTCCGAAACCGTGACTCATATGCTAACAACAAAACCAAGGAATATGATGATCTTGCAATGAAATATCTTTCATATCTTCTTTTCATTCTCGCTATTGGTTCGTCGATATATTCACTAATGTACAATCGCCACAAGAGCTGGTATTCTTGGATTCTTTCTTCACTTACAAGTTGCGTCTACATGTTTGGTAAGTTACCCATCATGTATTTTTTTCAACTTTTTGAATGGTAAGTTACAGTCTGTTACACATCCATTTATTAGCAAGATAAACATTAATAGTTTTCAGACTGTTATAATGACTATGATTATCTGTCTGCTAAATTGTCAATAACTACTAATGAATCGTTGGAACTTAATTTTTTTCATTTTTTGAAGATGTAAATTACATAAATTTTTACCTTATCAAATAGTATAAATTTTTATCAAGTTATATAATCTGATTTTTTTTATATCTCTCTCAGGTTTTATTGTTAAATTTATCATTATGTTACGTATATCTGAATTTGGCTTTTTGTCCACCATCATCTGCACAGGCTTCATTATGATGTGCCCACAGCTGTTCATTAATTACAAGTTGAAATCAGTAGCTCATCTACCATGGAGGCAAATGACTTACAAGTTTCTGAATACCATCATTGATGATTTATTTGCTTTTGTCATCAAAATGCCAACTCTGCATCGCATTTCTGTTTTCCGTGATGGTACGAGTTTATCTTTTTTACTTAGACAAACAATTGAAATGTAGTTATATCAGGATAGGGGATATTATGGAAACAATGCTCAGGGGTCAAAACCCCCCCTCCCTCAGTAGACATTAGGATAGGGGATATTACGGAAACAATTCAAAAAATCACTCACAAAGCTAGCTGTTGGGGCTTGCATTGGCTGCTGTTGTTAGTCTCACTCTCTTGGCACATATGGTGCAATTGAACAGGAGACTAAAACAACATACCCTGAGGCCTTTAGAAATTGTAAGCAGAGAGATCATTAAGGATGTGGGCATCGTGTATGATGCCACAATCTATAAGAAGTTCAATCTTACACAGATTGAAACACAAGCCATAACTCTAGGGGATTCTAACCTCTTGAGGCACCCGTCTCTGGCTAGTTAGTCATGGTCACGACTATATAAGAGAGCGACAATGTTTTTACTTTATATCTATATCTTATGTATCTACAATTCCCTACATATGCATTCTTGGGCTCTGCCCTACTCTACTTTCGGCAATGAAAGCTTTAATCCATCAAAAAAAAATTTAGTTATATTATAATCTGTAATCCTCAATGTGATGGTGCCTAAAATTTCAATTGTCATCTGATAACAATTCTACTTAAATGCTATGCAGATCTTATCTTCCTGATTTATATCTACCAAAGATGGGTGTACCCTGTGGATAAGAAACGTGTCAACGAGTTTGGCTTTGGTGGTGAAGATGAAAAAGATGAGAACCAAAGCTTGATTAACAATGACACAGCTGCAACTCTGCTGACTAGCTATTCGGCAGCTGAGGGGGACAAGAAAACCAATTAGTCTGAAATAATTTTGCAGGTTTCTGAGTCCAATACATCATAACACAGTATCTACTACTACAACTGCAGGGAACAATATAATTGTTTTTTATTGATTGAAAAACAATCCTTACTAGTTTTTGGTCAATTCAGATTTTAGAAGTTTTCTTCAGGTAGAATACAGATTATATAATCTAGTTTGCTTCACTTATTATTCTTTAGTTTGTAATAACTAGTCGTCCACTAGTTCATTGGTCACATACATTAAGAAACTTTGAAGCCAATCTGTAATTCTGTATTAATATTTGGTACATGTTTAATTATTTTTTTCAATTTGAATCCTTATTTATAAATATTAATTTCCTTATTAACATCAAATGCATCTGCATTTTTCTATTTCTTTTTTAATTCAAGGCCAATCTAAGAGGTTGTTGAGATACATATATCTCATAAAATCTATCTAGAAAGTTTAAGAGACTATGATCGTAACATATATCTCATAAAATCTATTTAGAAAGTCTAACAGACTACGATCCTATTATATATTTTATGTCTGTCAGTAAATCCGAAATCCGTATTTGAATTCGTTTAGGCTTAATTCAGATACTTAAAATACTATCTGAAAGTAAACGAATTCGAATAAGTATAAAAATACATAATAGTTTTATAATTATTACTTTATCTGATATAATATAATCTATATTGTGTTGGATTTATATGTTTAAAATATTACTTATTAAAAAAATAAGTAAAATATTATTTTTTAATTTTTTTGTAAATGTTATATCCGAATTTCAGATACTAAACGAATTCGAATTCGGATACAGGGATATCCAAATCGAATTCATCCGATTGACAAGCCTAATATATTTCATAAAATTTATTTAGAAAGTTTGCGATCATTAAACCACCAAGAATCCACATGAAACGTTAGATTAGTCAAGTAAACGATGAGTAGAAAAATCTAACGTCTTAGAAAAGAAACCTAAATCTTATAAAATCTATTTTGAAAGCCTATAATCATAACTGATCGTTTGATATAAAGTAAATACTAAACAATCTCTTTTATATAAGAATCTTTCTACTCTATTACAATGTTTTTTTCTCCTTTCTCAGTTCAACCATTAGAGATACTTATACACTTTCTTACTGGGTTTGACCTTTCATAATCCTCTTTGGACCGAATCCAACCCGATAGACTCGACGAGGCAAGTGGATTGGACACGATCAGTTGGGCCAAATGGACTTGTCAGACTTGGTCTGAGGTAAGCCTGGTCTGATGGAACAGAGGTATCAACAATAACATATATTTTATAAAATCTATTTAAAAAGTGTATCAACATAAATCTCATAAAATCTATTTAGAAAGTTTAACATAAATATTATAAAAGGAACGGTTCTAAAGAGAGATCTTTTATCTCACCTTTAAACGAACATCCGACGGTTATTATCTGAAGGGTCAATCATACTCAATTGATTTGAAATAAACGATCAAGATTGTTATCTTTATTAAATATATTTTTTCCAACTATGAAAATCGACATGTAAAGAACACCCATAATTAAATCGTGGCTGTTCAAACATAAATAAACGGACATGAAAAAACATTCTCTTAATAGTAAAAAAAAAATAAGTTGGATATAATTGTTATTTGAGATCCGATTCTCACAGTGGTACTGTACAAATGTACTGTATTTTATAAAGAGAGCGAGAGTAAGAACAAATCGTTCAGACATTGAACAGACGGAATTTTATTGATCGTCGTTCCCAGGGGGCTCCGAAATCTTAGGTGCATTCCTTTTTCTTCCATATCATCTGCATTTTGTGGTTTTGTATATGATGTTGTTGTTTGATTCAATGCTGCTGTGATTTTCGTTTTTTTTTTATATGTTATTATTTGTGTGTTCTTCGTCTTTTTTTTTAGATCAAGAGCTGTTTTCGCACAGATCAGACCTTCGCTGATCAATGCCATGTTATGTCTGTCTCTGTTTATTTTTTTATCTTTTTTTTAACTATTTTTTCAAAACTTTTGGGTGGTTTTTTTAATCTTTTTTTTTGGGGGAGGGCGTTTTGATCGATTTGATATTATGATTCAATAGTGTTTGATTTCGCACATTACTTCTCGTCGTTGATAACTTTAAAAAAATCCCAATGTGTGTGTTTTTTTTATTTTTTGGTGTGATTTTTTTTTTACTGTATTGCAAACTTGCATCCTTTTTGTTTTTTAATGGTTCTGGTACTTGTGGCTGTTTTTAGACGGTGTAATACTGTAATGAATGGTTTGAGCTGGTTTATATTACTTTTTTTCTCCATCCCTCTTTTTTTTTTTAAACTGTTTTTTCAAAACTTTTGGGTGCTTTTTTTGGGAACTTTTTGATTAATTTGATATTATGATTCAATAGTGTTTGATTTTGCACATTACTTCTCGTCGTTGATAACTTTAAAAAAAAATCCCAATGTGCGTGTTTTTTTTTGGTGTGATTTTTTTTTTACTGTATTGCAGATTTGTATTCTTTTTGTTTTTTAATGGTTCTGGTACTTGTAGCTGGTTTTAGTCTTTTAGATGGTGTAATACTGTAATGGATGGTTTTTTTGTTTATATTATTTATATACTTTTGGTGTGAGCTGGTTTATATTACTTTTTTTCTTTATCCCTCTTTATTTTTTTAAAACTGTTTTTTCAAAACTTTTGGGTGCTTTTTTTGGGAACTTTTTGATTGATTTGATATTATGATTCAATAATGTTTGATTTCGCACATTACTTTTCATCGTTGATAACTTTAAAAAAAATCCAATGTGCATGTTTTTTTAATTTTTGGTGTGATTTTTTTTACTGTATTGCAGACTTGCATTCTTTTTGTTTTTTTAATGGTTCTGGTACTTGTGGCTGGTTTTAGTCTTTTAGATGGTGTAATACTGTAATGGATGGTTTATATTACTTGTATACTTTTGGTTTGAACTGGTTTATATTACTTTTTTTCTCTATCCCTCTTTATTTTTTTAAACTGTTTTTTCAAAACTTTTGTGTGCTTTTTTTGGGAACTTTTTGATCGATTTGATATATGATTCTACAGTGTTTGATTTCGCACGTTACTTCTTGTCGTTGATAACTTTAAAAAATCCAATGTGCGTATTTTTTTTATTTTTTGGTGTGATTTTCTTTTACTGTATTGCAGACTTGCATCTTTTTTGTTTTTTAATGATTTTGGTACTTGTGGCTGGTTTTAGATGGTGTAATACTGTAATGGATGGTTTATATTACTTATATACTTTTGGTTTGAGCTGGTTTATATTACTTTTTTTCTCTATCCCTCTTTATTTTTTAATAACTGTTTTTTCAAAACTTTTGGGTGGTTTTTTTTGGGAACTTTTTGATCGATTTGATATTACGATTCAATAGTGTTTGATTTCGCACATCACTTTTCATCATTTAAAAAAATCCCATTGTTTTTATTTTATATTTTTTGGTATGATTTGTTTTTTTACTGTGTTGCAAACTTGCATCCTTTTTGTTTTTTAATGGTTCTGGTACTTATGTGCATATTGGCTGGTTTGAGATTGTGTAATATTTTAATGTACGGTTTGTATTATTTATATATTTCTGGGTTGACTGTTGAGCTGGTTTCTATTAGTTATCTTTTTTCTTTCCCTTTTTTTTAATCTTTTTTAACTATTTTTTCAAAAATTTCTGTGTGGTTTTTTAATCATTTTTTAGAAACTTTTTGATTGATTTGATATTACGATTCAATAGTGTTTGATTTCACACATCACTTCTCATCTTAAAAAAAATCTTAATGTGTTTTTTTTACCATGTTGCAGACTTGCATCCTTTTTGTTTTTTAATAGTTCTGGTACTTATGGCTGAGTTGAGATGGTGTAATACTGTAATGGATGGTTTATATTACTTATATAATTCTGGTTTATAGAATATTAGGTATAGATTTGCTGGATTTTGTTTCCTATTTTGTTCTAAACTTCTAATGTTGTGTTGCATTCTTTTTTATTTTATCTAAATGAATTTTATAGATAATGAATATTGCTAGCTTATGGAGTTATGGGTCTGGTATAGAGTAGTTTGTGTTCTGTTTCTTATTTTGTTTTATTGATGGTTTTAAATATCTAATGCTTAGATATTTATCTAGTTTTGTGTCCTTTTTTTTATCTTATCTAAATGGTTTCTATACTTAATGAAATAATGAGTGCTTCTTGTTTACGAGAATCAAGTATTATTTAAAAAAAGATAGTAAAAAACGATGAGTTTATATGCAGGATTCTGATATTTTTCTTCTCAGAAGAAGATCATGTTTGTTATTATGAGAGTTAGTTAGTTGTCAACTTATTATGGTTACTTACAGATATAATTTATTCTATTGTAGTTTAAGTATCATAAAATATAAATAACCATTTAGTAAGAATTACTTATTCCAAAATCCAAAGGTATCCAATTCTATCAGGTCTGATTCTTTGGTTCTTCCAGGTTTGGTTCCAAACTACATCCAGTGCTCTCTCAAATTTGTACTTTAATCTTTTTTTTTGACTTTTGAATTCTGGTGGTGTAACATCAGCACAAAATAATCTGTTTGCTTATTGAAATTGGTTTCTATACTTTTGATTTTCTTTTCTTCTTTATGAAATTCTATATTGTTATTTCTGAATTTTTTCTCAGGAGTTCCTGTTTTTCAAAATGAGTTCAAGAAAGGATGCTGGTAAAGGAAAAAACACTAATAATGGCAGAAGTAATGTGCCATTTAAAGGAAAATTGACCAATGGATCTAGTTCTCAGAGTACCTATGCAAATATTCACAATCTGAGTAGTCAAATGGAAGATGCAGGGGATAGTGGATGGGAAGTATTTTCTCGAAAATCTAAGAACAAAAGTAATTCAAATACTGGCATGCCTCGGGTAGGAACGTCAAATAATGCTCCAAAAGGTTGGGGAAATAATGAATGGAAGAAGGAAACTTCTGGAAACAGTTGGGCTAAATCGAGACAGGAAAATAGAGGAAAATCTACTGGTAAGGGCTGGGTATCTGACTACATGGCACCACCTCCGAAGTTTACATCTATCGCTCCACCTCTGGAAAATGGATGGCAATGGAATGCGATAAATGGTTCGTCTTCAAAGACCCATCAGGAAACATCAGTTGAAAATGATGATCTGGATTCTGAAACAAGCGTCAAACACACTGATGATAGCGAAGAGGATGACTTTCTTGATGACAGTGACGATGATAATGTTAGTTACAATTCTGATGTAAGTCAGAAGAGTCACGAAACTAGAAAAAAGAGTCATTGGTTTAGAAAATTCTTTCAAACTCTGGATAAACTTACCGTGGATCAGATCAATGAGCCAACTAGACAGTGGCATTGTCCAGCATGCAAACATGGACCAGGTGCTATTGACTGGTACAAGGGTATGCAGCCTTTGCTGGCACATGCAAAAACTAAAAAGTCAGGTAGAGTTAAGCAACACAGAGAGTTTGCAAACCTGTTACAAGAAGAACTTGCAGTGAAAGGCACTTCTGCTATACCACCTGGTGAGATTATAGGAAAGTGGAAAGGTCTGCGAGGGAAAACAACAGATCGTGAAATAGTATGGCCTCCTATGGTTGTTGTGATGAACACCCTCCTTGATAAAGAAGATGATGGAAGGGTAATATTCCTTTTAATTTTATTTTTTAATTATACATACAGTTATTAATTCTGAATTTAAAAACTGTGCTGTTTTGGTTTAATTTTGAAATGTCAAGCCATCAAACACTCTTCCTGATTTTTTTAATTAAAATTTATACTTCACTTCATCACTAGTGGAAAAAATTATTTTCAGTATTTTTTATTGATATTTTGTACTGGATATTTTTTTGCATCTATATATGAGCTAAGTCTGACTTCATTTTCTGTCGTTGAAGACTTGAAGTTAACATACTGTGTGCAAGATGGTTACAACTTACAATATAGAAATGTCTTACCTTATATATTTTTACAGAATGCTTTTTTTAAATTAGTGGGTTAATCATGAGAACATGTTGAGTTTCACACTTCCAATGTCTTTTATTTTTCACAATTCTCACACAGATTCGTAGATTAATGCTACGTAGTTACATAATTATTTGTTTAGTTTATAATTTCCATTTTCTCTCTTTTTTTTGTTATTACTTACGTAATTTTATGTTGACAGTGGGTTGGTATGGGAACTAATGAGCTACGTCAATACTTTAGTGAATATGATACTCAGAAAGCTAAACATTCTTATGGTCCAAATGGACATCGAGGGATGAGTGCATTGATATTTGAAGCTTCTGCAGTTGGTTATATGGAGGCTGAACGATTGCATAAACATTTTGCTGCGCAAGGGACTGATAGAGAAGCTTGGAATCGCTGTAATAGAGGAATTGCTGGAATGTTTTATGAAGGTGGAAAACGACAGTTGTATGGTTTTCTGGCATGCAAAGATGATATGGAAAACTTCAACTTACATTGTCAAAGTATGTCTATTTCATTATCTTATTGTTTTCTATACATCCTTGATTATTATGCTCCTGGTGTTTTGAGCCTGTGACCTACATTTTTAATGTTATTTGAACTTTTTCAGTTAAGTGAAAACTGAAAACTAAAATTTGATATTCGACCAGGACAAGAGGTCTACACCTATTCTGTGAATGTTATTTTCATCTTATTCTGTTTTTTGAAAAATTTCAGATAATAAAACAAGACTAAAGTTTGATATGCAATCATACCAAGAAAAGGTTGTAAATGAACTGAGGCAGATGAATGAAGACAATCAACAACTTGGATTTTACAAAAATCGTGCAGCTAAAAAAGAGTTAGAAAAAAAAACTCTGCAAGCATCTCTGGGAGTTGTGAACCAGAAGCTTCGGGATGAGAAGGAAGGGATCCGGATTTTGAGAGAGAGATCTCAAGTGCAGCACAACGAGATACAAATTGAGGTAATGCAAACTATATAGTTTTGCAATATTTTCTCGAATAATTTGTGTTTTAAACTGGAATAATTCATCTTTTGTACAATATATTGATCATTTGAACAGTATAACTTATGGAATCGTTCTGCATTAAAAAGTTTCTAAATTTCTAGTCAGTCATTTATGGTTGAACTGTCTTTGTTATCGAACAAAATCATAAATGGGTTGAACCTAAAAGCTGTACAGTATAATCTCTTTCTTTTAAAATCAAATATTAACTCTGTTTGAATGATTAAATGGGTCAGAAGTAGGGTGTTATGTCATCTGATCTTTGGATTTTCTACTTATTTAGTTTTTTTTATAAATATTTTTGATCTTGCCCTCATTACTGTGAATTTATGTTTGTAGATGGATGATATCGAGATATTTTATAGAGATATGATAGAACAACAGAAAAAGATCTCAGATGAAAGAATAAAACAGTGTGACGAATCACTACAAAAGCTTGCAATGCCAGATGAAAATGATTTAAGTTCTGGAACCAAAGAAGAATGCATGAGGTAATGTTTTTTTTTGTAATTTTCATTTTTTTTAATACTTATTGCGAATTCCATAATCCACGTATGTACTATTTTGGGTCAAATTTCTTTTAATGATACCAGGAAACAAAAAAATTCGAAGGATATTAATGAATTTGAGAAAGCCAGAGAAGAGCTAACGCGGATTCTTGAGAAGAAGAAGATAGAATTGAAGAGAGAGATGATGCGCATGTCTTTAGAGAAAGAAGTAGAATTGGAAAAGGAATTTGATACTGAACTCACTAAACTTATTGCAAAATTTGCTCCTGCCACCTCCTCACATGATTAGTGAAGAGCATCAAGTATCCTCTCTTTCTGCCTTCAATTTAAAAACTCATGCTTATTTTCTTACATTTTAATTTGTAACTGCTGCAATTTGGTTTCTTTGATTGACTTAAATTTTACTTTTTCAGAACATGAAACTGTAAACTCCTTTTATGCTTATCTAGTAATCTTCTATATTCAAGTGTTGATCCTTTTTTAACTTTTTTATCATATCCTCATTCTATTCAAGTCTTTAGTTTTGTTTCCTTGTTATCTTATCCAGCATTATCTAACCCTACTGTGTATTTGAGACTTTGAGTTCCTGTCAGTCCGGTTCAGCATATGAGAATTTAAATTATTATCACTGAATACTGATGCTCATTTTTCTCTGATAATATAAAACTTGTTTTTTGTAACAAAAACCTTTGGAGTTTGAATCAATCACTCTAATTTTAAACTTTAAGGTTTAATTCTATGCATGATTTTCATTTAATTTCTATCACAATGTAATCGACAGACAACATGATAGAACAATGATAGAACAATGGAGATTTAGATATTCGAAACCTTACTTGTATTATATTAGCAAATATCCGAAACAAAACCAACCCAAGCAGCACTATAACTCTAGAAACTAGCAGCACGCCAAGTATGTAGTAGAAATGTAAACTCGCTTGCTATACGACATGCAGTTTGCAACCCATTCACATCTATATTTACATCTCTAACATGTATTTAGTTATCTGCTTGAGGAAACAAATGATAGATGATCTGAGCACCATTCTTGTCTCACGCCATCTAACAAAGTATCCTTGGTTCATCCGATAGGGGAAAAAAAGACTTCAAAAAGCTCCAAACTAGATAAGATATAACCTTCCAGGATATGCACGGCTGAGGCTAGCACTAGTCGAGAAAATAAGGTTTCAAGCCCCTCTTAGACAAGGGTATCATCTTGTAAACCAGGTTGCCTCTTGCAGTAATAAGCCATGCATGGTGTTGAACTAACTTGGCAGGTAAGTTGAAGATTGAATTGTACAAAACATGATCGATTCAACATGTGAGACCAAAATATCTGTCACCTAACAAGTTGAAAATCAAATTCCTCCAGCTGTCACTATCTGCATAGATTGCCAAAAATATTACAATTTATAAAAACTAGACAGAGGAATCATAAACAAAATGGTGAAATCTTACATTGTACAACATAATCAGGCATGGCCTGTCTTTTGAACCCATCTTTGTTTCTGAAAGATATTGTCAATAAATAAATAAACCAATCAAACCGAACAACAATCCAAGACCAGCATAAATGCTTGATTGAAAACATACCTCATGGGAACCATAACCAGCAACATTTCTTTTTGAATTTTTACCATCAGATAAATTCATAAAACCATCATCTTTCACACCACGGCGACCACCATGCCTACGAGAACCTGCAGATGTGTACAGACACAATCTAAATTAAAAAAGAAGTATCAAACACAGACTTTTCTATGTCAGTGACGACAGAACTAAGTGAGAAAACCTACCATTCTCTGTAATAGAAACATTTCCAATTCCTGGTCCAACGATTCTAGAATCATTTCTGGTAATAACACTGACACCTTTTACCTCACCTTGACTTATTTGTGAATTACGGGTGACAACATAGTTTCGACCACGACCTAAATGAGTATTTCGAGCCATTGAATCATCATCTCCGTTTTTTTTATTTCCTTGTTGAGAGATATAACTTTTATCTGAATATTCCGATGTGACTTGTTCAGTCAGGGAAGATGAAGAAACGTAATCATCACCAGCATGAGAACCATCCAAACGACGGTGAGGAGCCCAAGCACGATGAGGTTTATCTCTATTTCTTCCCCGTCTATCATACTTTTCAACAGATGTAGAGTAATGCATGTCATTCCCAGATGCTTTATCGCCTTGAGATTTTACATTGCCATCAAAAATACCAGATTTGCGATCTCGGGAAGACGAGTGTGTGAAAGGAGACAGAGAGGATTGCCTGTCTTTTTCTGAATTTTGGACATCTACATTCTGGTCTGTCAGGAATGTTTCCTTGGAAAGTATGCTTCTAACAATTCTTCCATTTCCCTTTTTTTAAATGACACATGATTTGAGGATTTTGAGCAGAGTGACAATTATTATTCATGAAAAGGAGTGGGAAATAATAAAAAATACATTTAATATTCAAGATAAGGAACTTACATCTCTATCTTTTGCTTTCAGAAGAACGACCTTATGCTTGCCACCTTCGCCAGATCCAGAAAGCTTAGAAGTGATCTGATTTGTCCCAGTTCCTGAAGATCAAACAGAAACCAACCTTATAAGAATTTTAAAATAGAATAAGATCATATTTAATACGACTAGATTATGAAATATTCATATAACATATAAAATATGTTTCGTTGTTTAAAATAACTTTCATAAAAGCTGTAAACAATCCCAAAATTATATTGGAATGTTTTCAGTGTTTTTAAGTAATCAGTGATGCAAACACACCGATTTCATCTTCTAAAGCCTTGATTCCACTTGGAACAGAAGAGCCAGCAGTTTTGTCTAGAATATGGTGATCATCATGCCTTGATGCTAAAATATATACCGGGTTTTCTTTTTTGCTTGCAGTCTTGGCCACATCTCTTAAAACATACTGAAAAAAGAGATCACTGGGTAATATGTACCTTTTAACCAAAAAACGGACAATAATTTTAATGTAAAACAGACATTTAATCATTGCAAAGAAGCATTGACTTCTGTCACGTACAATATGAAGTTACTTGATAAATAATAAATACTATAGAGTACAGATGTTTAAACCTTTCGTTTTTCGGGTCCACATTTCGAAGGAGTTAAAGTAGAGCCACCACGGGAAACTGCCCCTGTTCTCCGTCCAAGCTTTCCACCGCTAGGTAATGATCTCTGAAATACATTCCAAGCAATAATAGTAAGAATTTAAAATACAATCTGAATAAACACGAAAAGGAAACAGACTATGCGAGAACATGTTGGGAAATACAACTATGATTAGGGTTCAGATTACATAAAGTGAAAAAATGGTGAGTAAAATTATAACAGGCCCTTCTAAGAATTTTGATCTTTTAACAAATTATCTGTGATTGAAAAAAATGCATACTGAAGCAAATACATTGGATAAGATTTTGTAAGATAACTAATGTTGGATGGATATAAACTAATACCTGGGCAGATTTAGCAGCTCTTTTTTGTCGTACAAAATTCATTAGAGGTGTCACGATTGGTGCATCTTTAACTCCAGCTGGAAAAAGAAGATAATTCATTATAAACTAATTAAATAAATCTATAATTCTTGTTTAAATTACACATTTATACCTATCAACACAGTGTTTAATGTCTCATAATACAACACAATGTTTATTATTATCAACTAGACAATTAAAACCACAGAAAACAAACCTGCTCGTTCAGCTTCTCTTTTCTCCAACTGCACTTCTGCACTAGGAAGATTCTCCACAGGCTTATCCAGATATTTAAGGAACTCTATATATTCAGGATCTAACAATCATCATAGTTAAACAAATCAAAACTGCATTCATGAGTTGAAAAATATACCATTTTCTTGTACAGAGCAATTATCAAATGTATCGTGGTTTAGGATTAGCATAGTTTACAAAATTGTACCTTTAAAAATTGTTCCTTCGCGTCCATCTTTCTTCGGACTTGTCTTTGGAACACGCTGTGATGGTGCATATTCCACAGAGGCTTTAAATTGAGTACCTGAAAATCATAAAACAACTAAGATCTCTACCTTTCTTGTAGGTTCTGAAGAACTACAGTTTACAAATGCCAAAATAATATTAAAATTGATGAAGTTACCTTTTTCATTGACAAAAACATGGCCGTCGAAACACTCAGAAAATTCAATTATATCTTCGGGCTTATTGAAATTAAGATAAGCACGAGCAAGACGCTGATTCTTCTGGCTGCTTAAAAAAAATTTGTAACATGCGAGTAGGGATAAACTATGATGTATCAATTGGGGTTCTTGAAATCTACGAGTTCTGGTAACTAATTGGGACATATTAGAATCCATTACTCAGCACAACACAAATCAAGACACTTATAGAGTATATTCAAAATACAGTATTTTAGATGAATGACAGATGGGTATGTCCATACTCCATACTGCCTTAGAAATACTTCAAAATGTATTCTGTCATGCACATCAAGTTTAAAAGCACATGCATTTCGATAAGAAAACCAGTCTTAACGTGGTATACCATGTACTAAGAACACTTCCCAGACTCAAATTAAACCTAGAACTTCCATGCACATGGTTTGGCATAAAATCAAGGAAGATAGCTTCACAGTCTAAAAAATAATTTTGTTTCCTGTTGGGTTGTAAGAGAACACCATACTACAGCTTATTATAGCAACACAAGTAAGACTTCCAGATTATAAGAGAAAAAGGAAAAGGGAGGAAAACTATGCCCATACTAAATATTTCAAGTGAACTATGATTACCAACAAATTTCTTAGCCTAATAATAATTAAATAACCAACACCCAACACGAACGACACTCGTACCATTTCAGAAAGGGCAAAAAAAAACGAAAGGAAGAAAAAAAAACTAACCTGTTCTTCCCAGGACAAAAAGACACCAACGTATATCTGTCAGCGAATATCACATCGATCTGCTCAATCAACTCCGACTCCAAAATCCCGGGTGGCAATCGACGGATCACCACCTTAGTTCTTTCCAACGGTCCTCCTTTCATAGGACGCACAACAAATAGATCAGACCACCAAAAACCCCTAAGCGTATCGACACCGTCGGGATTCCTCCGATTTGGGGATTTCTAGATCAGTCGGGATTTCTACAAAGAGAGAAAAAGAAAAGAAAAGAAAAGAAAAGAAAAGAAGGAGAAGAATGTCCGAAAGTGTAATTTAATTACTTTTCAAGATATTCGCGATTTAAATTAGGGGGAAAAAAACTATTTTTGTAATATCGAAATAAGTTGAGGATTAATATGTAAATATCACATTCTTTATTCTAAACTTCTTTCGCAAATAAACCACTCTCTTTATTCTAAACTTCTTTCGGTCATCTGCAATTCTCGATCAATCATCAATCTAGCTAGGGTTTTTCGGATTTTCTCATCTGCAATTCTGATGGAGAGCGCATTCTTAGTTTCATCAACACCTCTCCACGCTCTGTCTCGGATTACTACGCATTCTAAAGATCGGTTTTCTTCGTCGATGTTGTTTTCTTTTCCTGTTTCGGTGGATAAAGACGTTGGGAAAAATAGACGGTGCCTTGTGTCGGCATCTTTTGGTCGCCGTGGTGAGAGATTCCGATGGAATGGTAAATATTTCATCTTTTAGCTTATGAGTGTGAATTATTTAAGGTTTGTTTAATTTTTTTCAACTGTATGTATGTATAGTTGGTCGCGAAAGTTTGTTTTTTCAAGTATTTAATCTTGGGTATTTAAAATGAGGACTGATTTGTAATGTTGGGAAGTTTACTGGTTTGGTATTTTTTATGTTATAATTTTGACGAATCATCTATTTGTTTTATGTATCTTTATGACAGTCTCAAAGTGAACATGCATATGCTAGTTTTTTTTTTAAACAAGGGAAATGCCCAAATTACAGTGAAATTTGCATATGCTATGTTTCTAATGATACCCATCCAGTTATATTTTTAATTGATGTTATGTGGCAATAACAGTGAAAATGGAGGAAAGTGAGTTGTCAAGGATTTCAAAAAATAACACAACTGCTCAAACATCTTCGGTTACCACCACTCCATTACCAGCGTCACCCCCATCGTCGTCATCATCTATGTCGGTAACTGTATTTCCTCACTATTCAAAGATTTTTTACATATGTAATATAAAACATAATGGACATTATCGGCGTTAAATTTTGAATTGTCATGTTCCTTGATTTATTATTAATTTATTAGACTTTTCATATATTTTAGTGGTTCTCCTCTTTTTTGGATTGGAATTGGTGTTGCATTCTCAGCGGTTTTTTCATGGGTGAGAAATTAAAACCGAAATTCAGTTACATTTTTTGTCAAGTGATTTGTTTCATTATTATCATTTTGAAACAATTTTTAATTATTTGGCAATTCATTTCAGGTGTTTAATTATCTAAAGGCGAGTCACTGAGTATTGTGTGCGATGTGAAGTAATATTACATTTATCACTTGCTGTTTCGGTTTGCATTGAGGACTCTGGGTGATTGATGTTCTTTAAGTGATATTCAATAAATAGTTTTCTCGTGTTTTATTTGCATTTTCTTTTGATGAATGGATGAACATGTCAGTTTGTCAATATGTGCATTTCAGATTCTAAATTCTTTTAATGCCTGATTTTAATTATACTTTCTTAGGTTAGGCGTAGGATAAATTAAATGGGACTTTAGAGATGTTGGCAAAATAAAATATTAATTGATAATTTAATATTTTATTCGATGATTAGATTTTTAATTACTCTAAAAAAATGATAATTGATTTCATAGAGACTATTGAATGGATTTTCCAATTGATTTTTGCTTTTGAATTTATCCTCTTTGATATTTTATAGCTCGTGATCCATTTATCATCATCTGTAATTCTGTACTATCCTTACTAATGTTCTGAATTTAATTTTTTTCATGAAGGTAAGTTTTATCTTAGTTGTACTTATTATAATTTATAAAGAATTGAAGATCGACTTTCAATTCAAAGAAAATTCTGAGGGATGTGAGCATTGTGTATTCCTGTATGGTGTCACACACTATGAGAAAAGCAATCTGTCGCAGATTGAAACTCAAGCTATATTTATGTAGGATCCAATCTCATGTTTATATGGTTTAATATGAACAGAAATATGCAATGCAACAAGCTTTAAAAGCTATGATGGGTCAAATGCCACAAGAGAAAAGTCCATTCAACAATCCTTCCATGTTTTCGCAATCTTCATTTCAATTTCCTTCAGGTGCCTCAAATACCACAAGCACACCAATGGCACCACCCTCTCAAGCTGCTTCTAAATCAGCAGTGACAATTGATGTCCCTATGGAGAAAGTTGAACATACAACAAATTCAAAAACGATCAAAGAAGATGCTGGTACCCCTAAAGAACCAAAAAGATATGGTGTGTGAGTAATGTGGCTTCTGACATTATGTCTTAGTTTTTTGAAAAAGCTGATGTTTTCTTGATTGACTTGTTGGCCCTTCCCAAGTTTTTATTTTTAGTGTGTTTATTGTTATACCTGTTCAACATATAGATAAATATTTATTAAAAAAATAGACTAATAGAAAATCTTAGTATTTGTGTTATAAGGATAGATGATAGTATAAAGGTGGAAGTAAATGAATGATTTATAATTTAGTGGTCATTGGGTAAAACTTCCAAATCCAAATAAAAGAGGATTTACCCAAAGAGAAGATCCGAGTCTTGGATCCAAATGAAATTATAGCACATCCGAATTAACGAGGAAAGTACCTGCTGTCATCGTATCCCTAAAAACTGGAAGGCTTGGTGGGCCATCACACTCTATTTCAAGGGGAGAATAGACATTAATTCACTCATCTATTTGACTATTTGAGTCTAAAGACCCATCTCGGCCACCTCATACGGTCTTGGTTGACCTATTCAGTTCAAGCAACGGACTATTGGAGATAGTGTGGTCGTCCGGAGCACCATGCCTTGGTGAACTTGGTGTATTTTACTATTTTATACCTTGTTCTTGTCTAAACCTGAGAGTTACAAAGGTGGTATGTTGTTGCCTGTTAGGATTTAGACTCCTCAGTTCTTTAGCTTCATGGAGATATTGAGGTGGCCACATTTAATCCTCCATAACATGATAGAGAATTTGGTCGTCATGTGTGACCAAATCCCTTTTGATAATAGGTCTTTTTGACTGGTATCCTTGATTATCTTAGGAATGCATATTTTTTTATTCATTATTCTTTATGACGAAATTTCTTATTTTATATGCCAGCATTTGTAGATGTTTCTCCTGAAGATATGTCTTCACAAACTGAATCTGCGGAGGGTTTCCATTATCCTGATGAAGTGAGTTTTATGCATGTCACTGATATATTTATAACACAGATCTCGATAAAAGTAAAACTAAATAAAATTCATCTGCATAATCGGGATATCTATTCTATGATTAGGTTAAATCGCCAAATGGATCTAGTGCTTACAAGGAGGCTGGAAATGATGCTTATACTGAAACTGAAAGTAACACTTCTCAATCCATATAGTTTCACGTCAATTTCTGTTTCCTTTCCTGTTATTTAAAAAAAAAAAAAAATTACCACTTTATGTCGCATGATGGATGGATTGTTTTTCTTTGAAATGATGATTTGTACTTAGATTATTATAATTTTATTTTAGATTCTTGCTGCATTCACTACCTCTGTTGTCTTTTATTGCGTTTATTATTTAGCTATTTTTCTTCTGGGATTTCCGTAAGGTATTGTTTATTTTGCTAGCTGTAGTAATGATTTTTGTGTGGATATACAGCAAAAGCACCTGCTTTTTCAGTGGAAGCATTGGAGGCGATGATGGAAGATCCTGCTATGCAGAAAATGGTTTATCCGTAAGCTATTTCTTTCTATTGCAAAATTCTTTTTTTATACTAGGGGTTTCATTTACATCATCAGTACCTTCTGTCTTCAAAAATAATATATGTTAACAATTAGCAACTTAAACCTGTTATTATTATATGCAATTAAAACAAACATGGAGATGTTCAGGGGTATCAGAATTTTCTTTAATGCTGCCTCCATCAAAAAATTCAATTAAAATACTATTGAACTTAATGCTTGGGAGTCTAAACACTTCGGCATTAGCATTCCTGGGTGGGCGTTTCTTCCAGCGCATTTTTTAGCCAGGTTATCGGGAGTGCTCGGGTTTGGAACTGACCGATTACCCTATTAGTAATAGATTGATAAAGTATTTTTTCATTTAATATTTTTCTTTTCCCATTCTACCCGGCGCTTTTTGGTTTTTTGAATTATGATTAACAGTTATTTTTCTGATTTTTAGCCACGAAATAATTTAAGGATGGCTTTATCACCTCTCTAATTTTTATTTGTTGTCCAAGTAATTTTGATTCTCCGTCTATTTTTCTCTCTCATCACTTTGGTTGACACTTGACATTTTATAACATAGACAATCAAAACAGTGTGGGATTATGGCCCAGTTTTTTAATTCTTCATCCACATATTTTCCTAGTCATCTCATATTTGAGAGTGATTATCTCAAAGTTAATTTATTAACAAAATGATCAAATGTCGTCTTTTATTTTTTTACAAATTAAAATCAGCATTATTTTAACTTTCAAGTTTGACTGTTTAATTCAAACTTCAAAGTACTCCATCTGTTTTTCATTTAACTTGGCACCACTGACAACCTAAATTCCTGATTTATTTTTTCTTTTCTATTATTTTGTCTTAAGTGTACTTTGACATTTTATTTGAATTTCATTTAGATATTTACCAGAAGAGATGAGAAACCCGACTACATTCAAATGTAAGCTGTTTTTTAATTAAATTGATGATTGTTATTGTATTTTAAATTTTAATTTCTGAAATATAATTATTCCAATACATTTTTAAAGTTTTGAAATATTTAAATTTTATACATTAATTATTACTATCACAATTTCATTGTGTTTCTTGAATCTGTAATTCTTCTTTTTCCAGGGATGCTGCAGAATCCTGAGTATCGGCAGCAATTGCAAGACATGCTGTAAGTGGCTTTCATAATTTAACCATAGCATCTATTTTGTGAAAAGTATTGGTATTTAGTCATTTACTGTTCTTAATTTCTTATTGATTGGTCTGAATTACAGGATTTTTTCACTTTGGATTATTGTTTATTTATCCATATACATGGATCAGTTAGATTTACAAGTTAAACCCATAATAATACCTTGAATATACTTGCTTTTGCATTTACGTCTAATTTTTTCAGAAATAAAATGGGTGGAAGCAATGAATGGGACAGTCAAATGATGAACTCTATGAAGAACTTCAATCTTAGCAGTCCTGAAGTTAAACAACAATTTGGTGAGATCAAAGTCCTTTATTATAAAATCATAAAAGAATTCTGTTTATTATAAAGTACTTTATCATTATTCCTGAGCTCTGTTTCACTAAAAAAGGATTCAGATACTGACATTTCTTTTATATGTTTGAAGTTTGAACTTTCTAGGTTTTATTTACTTGGTGCAATAAACTTAAATTTTTAGTTTTATAAATAATCTTGTGATTGTCACCTTTGCAGATCAATTAGGTCTCACACCAGAGGATGTTATTTCCAAAATAATGTCAAATCCTGATGTTGCTATGTCATTTCAAAATCCTAAAGTGCAAGCTGCCATCATGGATGTAACTTAATTTGCTCTTAGTCTCCTATTCCACACTTAAACTTTGTACATTTGTATTCTTTGCTTGATATATTTATTTTCTGTTTTCAGTGCACACAAAATCCCATGAATATTCAAAAGTACCAACATGATAAAGAGGTAATATCTATTATCTGCTAGCTGTAGTACTTGAAAAAATTGTATCTACTGCCCTACAAATTTTGCAAAAAGTAATCTAACTAGAGAAATCGAATAGCTGTATCAATTGTGCAGTGGGATATAGTATAGCTGTTTTGTTTGTGTATGTATTTAGATATTTTTTCATATTTTCTTATTTCTGATACCATTGCATGGATTATAATGTAAATTTTGAATTTCTGTGAAATTCTTTTTAGTTTATAGTCTTTGTATCCAAAAATTTGTTCAAGTTCTGATGATATTTTTTCTAAGTTGTGTGTGATTTGAGTTTTAGAAACACTAGATTAGTATATTTATTCTAGATTCTAGACTGCCATAGTTCTTGGTAAATGAATCATTTGACCAATATATAATATATATTATTTAAATATTTATTGTATCCTTTGTTTATCATTTTTTCTTGTCAGATTATGGGCATATTCAATAAGATATCAGAACTCTTTCCTGGAGTACCAGGTTCATTCTGAGAAACTGTTATATGAACATCTAGATCATCCTCGTGAAGAGATTCTGATTTAATCTATCACCATTATTTATTATCCTGCTGGATAATGAGACCATTTAGAGTGGGAAAGTGAATGAAGCTTGAAGAATATGCGGTGCTTCTTTTTAAAATCTCGACAGTTCTAAGCTACAAGCAACATCCATTTATTTGGTAATTGGTATCATTCTAGCATAGGTTTTTTCAACTTTCAAGTACACAGCAACTGAAATGGCAATTAGTTAGTAAATCTTTTCTGTCTTTATTCTATTGAATCATGTAAAGTTAGTCCCATGTTGTATTGTTGAACATTATTCTATAATTAGCAGAAGACCATTTTAGTGATAAATTAAGGTGGGTAAATAATTTTTTAGTTAGCTTTGTCTGGATGGTAAGAGCTCAATTGTGTATTTGTATATTATTGTATGCTTTAAATGCTTCCCACCCTTGCTACATTAACATCCACTGTGTACTTCAGGTAATTCAGCTCATTACAGTTGGCTTCTTTTTTATTCCATTTGGTTGTCAACTTGTCATTAGATAGCCATAAACATAATCTTGTGATGTGTGACTTTTATTGTAGCTGAATTGGAATCTGGAAGATTGGAAGAAACAATCAATCAATGCAGATATTTGAACACCATTGGATATCTGTTCTGAATTGTTTTTTTTATTGAGGGAAGTTGGGTTTTGTTAAACTATGATTTTCTTGATATCTAAATAGAGGGAGAACCAACCACCTTTATTTTCTCTTGTCTGAATCTTCCAATTCAAGAAATAGTCCAATTTTGTCCTTAAAAAATTCTTAGGTAGAAAAAGTGAATGGTAAGAACTGAGGGTTCTAATTTATTTTTACATACTATTTGTTTTTTTCTGACAGTGCACATAATAGAATATTCTTATTTGAGATGATTCTTGCTATATATACACAAAGGTTAAAGAGAGTAAGTGAATGATGATATATATAATAAGTAGATTATGTTAATCTGGCTAAAGATTTGGATTGAAGATAACCCACCTACTATGAAGAAATCGATCCTCTATAGACATAATAATAAACAGCTATCTAATGCCTAATTGCAAGAAAATGAAGTTTTAACCAATTCATTATATATGTATATATATATATATAGAACAATTGTCAAGTGAATTTCTCTTAGGTAATCCCAAAAACGTTTATAAAATCCTGACTGTTCATCTGAAAAAAATTTCCCCTCCATTTTACACTAATCCTGAGGTGTACTATTTTTTTTAAATGTGAGACCAATATTTCATAGGCGTTTTTGGGCTCATTGGAGATGGACTTATGTGAAGTTTCTTCTATATATATATATATAAGGTCGGCTTTACATGTGAGTCGTACTTGTGAAAATTATATGAGAATTTTAATCTTGGTTTTGAAATCTTCTTTTTCGATAGTTGCCAAACGTGCGACTTAGATGATGGTTCTTATATTGTTTTCACAAGTACAATTTTCATGTGAATCTTCAGTTTCTCTATGTATATATATAATTTTAGTTTTTTTCTCTCTCTCTTTCACTAAGTTGCTAAAAAATCACACAAACTTAACAGCCAAGTATTGTATTCTCCAGTTGTTGAATGATGATGAGATCATGAACAATTAACATTAATTTATGTATGTAAAATTGTAAATGCATTTGCAAATATTATTTCAGTTTACTTTCTTTTTCAATTTTTCATGCAATAATTATTTATATAGATATTTAAAAGAAGTCAAACATTTCTTATGTTAATATATATTGCTTTGGTCAAGTGATAAAATTAAACAAATTTAAAGAATATATTGAAAAATTAGGTGTGTTTATGTACCTTAAATATTTTCCTTATGCATCTATTATATATTACTATGGAAGAAACTTCATGAAAACCCATCTCGATCCAAGACTCCAATGAGCCTAAAAATGTCAATGAAATCTTGGTCTTACATTAAAAAAAATATATTACACCTCAAAATTAGTAAGTGTAAGATGGAGGACGAAATGAATGAACGGTCAAGATTTCATAGATGTTTTTGGGCTTACCTAAAACGGGGCTCACCTGAAAATTATTCTATTACTATAAGTAATTGACTATCCTAAATCCTAAAAATAGAAGAATATTATTCATTTATTTATTCATATTCATTTGATTATTCTTAAATAATTACAAATTAATTATACACTTTTATGATTAATGAAACATTCATGATCAATCTATCTCATATTATATATTCAACCAACAAAAGTCTATTTCTAAATTACATACATGATCTATTCATATCCATTATATATATACAACAATTTCCAGGTAACCCAAAGTTTAAATAAGCCAAAAAAAACGTCAGCCAAGTGCATGCTGCATAAGTAAATACACTGATACTCAAACCTGACCTGTACTGAACCTTCAACCATCTTAATAGTGACTGTGACCAACTTTCAAAATTTGATGATATTATGATTATTTTAACATCCAAGATTAAAGATATTGATAGATTCACCAATCAGTTATCATTTTTTTTTTCTTTTGCAGATCACATCTCGAAAAGAAAAGACGACCAAAATCAAATATCTCATCAGAAAAGACTTTAATTGAAGCTAGATTTATCGACCCACAAAATTAAAACTATTTAAGTTTCTGAGGGTTCGAAATTCGAGTCTTGTTAAATTTTCACTATGATATAACCGCTTCGATATCGAACAACTCTCTGTTACCAAAACCCTAAATATTAGTATCCGGCCAACCATCAATACAAAAAAAACGATTTATTTTTACGGATAATTCTGGCGGGCGGCGGCTTAATTGGGTTCATAAAATATGGTGGAAAAGCTAGAATTGAAAGAAAAATAGAGAAGTCAAGATTGTTTTTGATGTTGTCGTGTGTGAAAGAATTAAGTCTTCTTATCTTCTTCAATTCCGATTCTTCCGCGTGCTCTGATTTTCAATTCTCTCTTTCACAAACATGAGACTTCATATCTCACAATTTCAAACACAAATAATCCAAACAATTCTTCTTCCTCCTCGCCGCCGTCGTCAGCTCGATGATCGTAGTCAGATCACGATTTCATCTTTTCCTTCTCCTTCTGTCAATCTTCTTCTCTACAGCAACGGCAGCCCTCCAGGTATCGACGTCGCTCTCGACCATGGCAATCTCCAAAGTGGGGGATCACGTAACAGTGGTGTGTGCACTGGTTCTGAACGATACCAACTCCGGCGAGGATGTCAACTACACGCTTAAGTGCGCGTCGGTTGATGATGTGAATAGGACTGTGGAGACATACCCATCTGGTGATTCATTTTACTACGCTGGAATATCTGCCGGAGATGGGTTCTTGTGTGGTTTATCGGATAATTATGAAGGCGATATCTCCGTCATGCGGTGGTGGGAGTTTCCTGATCTGGCTGAGAATAGGAACGAGACGAAGGTCAAGAGGCTTTTTCACGGCCCACCGATTCTCAAGCTTTCTTCTGGAGATTCTCACGTCTGTGGTATTATCGGAGTTGATCGGAGAATTGACTGTTGGAGATGGATTGGTTTTGATACACGGATGGTTCAATCAAATCTCACTGATATTGCCGTCGGTGGGAATTTCGTCTGCGTGATATTATCCAACGGAAATATCAAGTGTTACAGTGATTGTGATGAAGAGACCTCCGGAGTTGTCGGACATGAACCAACTGGAACCTTTGCAACAGTCGCCGGCGGTGATAGACATGCTTGTGGGTTAAAAGACACCGGAGATCTATATTGTTGGGGTGACGGTGCACCAAAATCCAAAGATTATTTCAATCAGATAATGACAGATCGATACACGTCGATGGCTCTCGGAGACAACTCTACATGCGCTATCCGAGAAAATGAGACTGTCGCATGCTGGAGTAACGAAAAAGACGACGACGAAGGATACTACTCCTCGTCGGAGAGTCTCCGGTCGTCGAAGTCGTTCTTATCAATCACGGCGAAAGGCGGAGTATTCTGCGGTGTGGAGAGAACCATGTACTGTATGTTTTGCTGGAGGGGAAGAAGAAGTGAACCGGGGTTCAGTTCAAAGTACAGTGTTAGAAGACCTTTCGACAGGGTTCTTCCCGGTCCATGCGTCCGAGGTTGCGATAAAACCATGGAGGGCGCCGGCCGGCTATGTCCAGCCAAAACTTCCATCTGTGAGGTCACACTTGCACCGAAAACTCCGCCGCCATCCGGCGATACCGAGGGAACCGAAGGGAAAATAGAATCGACGAACGGAAACAGAGAAAGGAAGAAAATAGAGATGATTTCAGCCTCAATACTTGCCGGCGTCGTATTCATCTCAGTTACGGTATTTACGATCTTCAAATACCGGCAACGTAAACTCCGACGAGGTCAGGTAATCCACGTGGCAAAACCTTTACCGTTCGATATGCCGGGAGTTTATGGAAAGATCAGGCAAGAATTAGATCAAACAGTGGACGAAAGGGTAACTGAACTTATAGGTAGAGGACACAGTACCATTCTCGAGAACTACACGTTTGATATGTTGCTTAAAATCACCGGAAATTTCTCGTCGGAGAATATAATCGGAACCGGTGGGTTCGGATCGGTGTATCGTGGACTGCTGGATGACGGACGCGAGGTCGCAGTTAAACGTGCCGAACAACCACCGTCAACCTCCGGCAGCCGCATTACCAGTTACAACAGGTATATCTTGTGAAATTTACATCGAACCCCCTCCCCCTTATAAAACTTTTACGAAATTTTTATGTTAAAACCCTTTATATTGATTATTATTATTATCAGATATAAGGAAAAGAAGAATGCATTCATGGCGGAGTTAGGTTTGCTGACACACTTAAACCACCGGAATCTCGTCCGGCTGATCGGATTCTGTCGGGAAGATGTCGAGTTGGTGTTAGTTTACGAGTTCATGGCAAACGGAACGTTGAAAGATCACATACACAACACACCTAAATCACCGATCTCATCGTGGAAAACACGTATCACCATAGCTCTAAACGCCGCACGTGGAATCGACTATCTACACAACTACGCCGTTCCGGCGATCATCCACCGTGACATCAAATCCTCCAACATCCTTCTAGACGACAAATGGACAGCCAAAGTTTCCGATTTCGGTCTATGCCTAGTAGACCCCATTTGCAACGACGATGGTCGTGATAATGTGGACGGATATTCCTACACCTCTCTCCGGACGGCGGGGACTTTGGGGTACATGGATCCGGAGTACTATAGAACGCATTGCCTGACGACGAAGAGCGACGTGTACAGTTTCGGAGTGGTGCTCCTGGAGATTCTAACAGGATGCAAGGCGATACATTTCAACGGGGATAGAGCAGAAACAAGCTTCGACGGCGATGTACCACGTAACGTGGTTGATTTTGCACCACAGCAAATCGAAAACGATGCGTTGCAAAACGTACTTGATCGGAACCTCCCTCCTCCTAGACAGTCGGAGATTGAGGGTGTGCAAATTTTGGCTGATCTGGCTGTAAATTGCGTACAGTTAGAGGGTCGGAAACGACCCGGGATTGCTGATGTGGTCAGGAACTTAGAGTTGGCATTAGATGCTTGCAACGGTAATCAACCGTTTTTCAGGTCTATGACTGCTCATTCTGCATGATCGTACTGAGCCTGATTGAACCGGACCGGACCAGACTTGAATTGGGTTTGGTGAACAACTCATGCACTGCTGTTTTCTTAAGTTGTTCATATACATAAATACATCATACATTCTTCTTCAGTCTATTTGTTTTTTCTGGAATTGGTAAGGGAGTTTCAATATGGATAATCTTGTTGACTTCTCCTAGTTCAAAAAAAAAAAGAAAAAAGAAAAAAGAAAAAAGAAAAAAGGTTAGGTAATTGGGTTAGGTTAGGAAGATGTGACCCGACTTGCATTACCAAGTACCAACCCTTAGCTTTCTTCTCCCCATGGTCAATTAATTGGTTGGTAAAAAGAGGCATCTTTCCAACCACCAAAGCCTCAAAAACTTGCCTCTTTAGAGGTATACTTGCGGCCCTTATCTTTCCACACACCAAACCACAACTGAAAATCAACTCTGCTTAATTGGCAGCTGTCCATGCATCATTATATATAGGCAGTTGTCCGAACTTTGAATACGCCGTCGTGCGTCATTAAATCTTGTTCATCAATATTTAATCCAATGATTAAAATAATATAATGCATAAGACATTAACATATATATAACGTAAAATAATGTACTGCAAAGTCGATTAAATAGACAGATTAATTTGACGTATTTTGATCTCGACACATGATAATTACTCTTTATTTATGAAATCCAATTCATTTTCAAAGACATCTTAATTTTATCAGATTTTTTTTGTTTTTTTGAACCACACCTCAAAATCAAATCGGTATCATATTTCAATACCTAACCTGAAATTAATTAGTCCTGTTAAAATAATTAAAAATCTCGAGGTTTAATTAGAAATAGACTATCAAGATGAATTGTCTTACAATGTATCATCTGACGTAGTGAAGTGATGTATCAAATTTGAGGAAAACCTTTAACCTACAAAAAAAAACTCCACCCAAAGTCCAAACTGTGAAAAATCTTGAGTGAATGAAATGGTTGAATATTAGAAAAGTAAAAAACAGCTAAAAAAGAATCTTTATTAACACTTAGAATAAGACTTAGAATAAAGCATGCATATTATACGTCACATCATTTATCTAATGAGCTCTCAAATCTTCAAAATTCAAAACCAGCTCACCTAAAATATTTTTCAATCAAATAATAATAGATGTTTGTTGCTCAATCTACAATATTTAAATTTGCTAAGCACTAATAAAAAAAAAATCTAAAACCATAATTTAGCTTAATTAGCTGTTTGCCTGCTTGTATTTAAATTTTAAAAATCAGAGATCAATCCAATTTTGTATCTAAAACATAATCAGAACATTTTAGAGTCTAAAAGATGAATATTATGACTCGTCAAATCATACCTGTCTATTTTAACTGTTGTACCTAAAACACAGACAATGCAAGAAAAATCAATGAAAAAAAAGATGCGTGTATAATTAATGCTGCAATAAACAAAAAAAAATCAATGGAATCAACAACAGAATCCTCTCACCATCTACAATTGGTGTTATGTCTCCAGCAACGGGACCACCTGGACATATTGGTGAGCATTATGAGCATTATAAGTTGTTTCAAACCCAATAGTAGACGGGCTGGTAATAGGTAAGAAGTCAACATATTTGGCATGTGCCAACTAGAACTTATCTGTCTCGGGTTCTCAAGGGTGTCTTGATAATTGTTATGTTCTCAATGTTTAAAAAATCTATTTTGTTCCTCCTTCATGGACCTATGGTGGGCTAAGTTTTTAACTGGGACTTGAAAAAGACAGTCAACTTGTCGGCCACTACAGCCAATTGTGTATCATCAGCTGAAATCAAAAAAATAGTTCAGCTGTATTAGTAACAAACATTTATTTTAAATTCTTACTAATAAATAAAATTATTGTGAGTTAATGAAAATTAAGACTTACAAAATATATTTTAACGTCGACACTTGATAAGAAAGTAATTAAGATAAACAAACAAAATACTTGCAATCCATTTTGAGTTTTGACTGATTCCTAACAAAGCCAAAAGATAATGTAAACTAATCAAGAAAGTCAAACAAATTATTTATTATTTTTGGGGAAAATATTGCATAGAGAGAAATAATGGCTTTATTTAGCACAAACTACACAATTAACAGTGTCTTTCGATAATAGTTTAACAAGTTCCAGTGTTTTCCATCAGAATCTATTTGACTATTTGCTGAGCCAATTGGTGGAGGTAAAAGTTTCAGCTCCTATGAATTTTCAAGGCAGGTCATATTGTACATGCCCAAGAAAAAGGCCGCAGGCAGGAGCCATTGGACAAGCAGTGACGGTCTTTGCATTTAAAATCCTCTCAACTGCAGTTGATTATTTTGGATTAGTACTAAATGAAAAAAAAAATGTATTCCTATAATAGTTTACAATGGAATAACTGACAGAAACCTACCATCATTAATTGTTATATCTCCAACTCCTACAGATTTCAGAACACCAACAAGTAATCTGACCTGAGGAAAATTCAAGTACTTTAAAGGAGAGATCAAAATACGTAAATAATAATGCATGATGGAATGAAGCAAAGTACCCTGTGAAGTGAAAAGATTTCACTGATCAATAATCTCTGAATAGACTTTTGATTAAGTACGATGAGAAAAATATTTTCTACGTGACTGGTAATATTTAAGATGAAAAACTAAATAACTGACCTGATGGTAAAGAAAGGAGCGAGCCCTTGCCGTTACAACAAAACAACGATGTTTTTGAATCTGACCAAATGCTTGTCTGTCTGTACTAGTATACATTCCAAAATCATTCTGAAGACCATTAGAAAATGGTGGTCCAATTTTTGACGTTTCGCCAACTATTGCTTCTGTAGAATTCTTTTCTATTTTGATAACTGACGGGAAGTGCATTGACGGCACCACTTCAGAAATACAGAATTCATCCAAGGTTTTGATAGGTGATTTTGCCTGTGCAAGCGAGAAGACGAAATATAGTAAATCTATTTTGAATATAACAATATTATTTATAAGTAGGGTTAGGGTTAGTCATGCTTTATAAGTATATAGTTATAATGACAAAGCAACAAAAATGACTAATACTAATAAAAAAACATACATAATAATATCAAACATTATTCAAACGATAAATCATATCTGCATCTAATTAAGGCCACCATCGCTTAAATCAAGACAGAATAAAATCATATCTAAACAGATTTTAACATGCAAAATGTTGAAACTTAAATGTAATTTGCGTTGATTGTCGAAATGTTAATTATCATTTTATTTCAATTTGGATTTCTATTTTGAGGAATGATAATAAATTATGGGACTGAAATAAAGATAATACACTATAGGTAAAAAATGGAAAATTTGCCTAAAAGTATGTCCACCTAAAAGTGCCTGCTAGAATAATAGTGATATTGCCATATCAAGATAAAAGAAATTAAAAAATCCATTAATTTCTAATTAATTATAGACATTTTTAGAGAAGTTGCTAAACAAAACAAATGAAATTGATTACGAATTGGCAATCATTACAGACCTGGCAACGAGCAGCCCTAAATGAACTAAAATCATGATGCCCAACAAGCAAGTCACATGCTTTCTGTGAATATAAAAAGAACGCAATAAATAAGACAAATATGGAAAGAATAGTAAGAAATGAGAAGTGATGGTAGAACCAGCATACTTGCATAGAAATGACATCAAGTTCATCGTTTACATGCCAAGCACGTCCTCTCTCAAATAAAGACAATGGACCAGCACCAGATAGAAATCGATAAAAATACCTGTGTATTTTGTATTTCAGTAATCAAACCGGTCATATACAAGAAACCTTAAGATTAGAATTTAAAAGTCTCCCAGATTCATTTGAGAAATTTCAAGATTAGAATCATACATTTGACAGACAGATATGTAAGTGTAGTTACCTACGTGCGACTCTGAGCACTGAATCTAGAATGAAAATTTGTAGGAACAGACCGAACATCAATGATTCTTATATCACCTTCACTTTTCTACATCCAGGAATATTATGAAAAAGGTAATTAAAAGATAAAATATAAAAAAGATATCCATCTATCCAAATGATAAGATTTGCATAGACATTAAACGAAAAATCATGAATTATTCATTTAATCCTTTTGGTATAAAAAATGGTAATACTATTATCAAGCAAAAATTTGTGGACGATAAAAACCTATTGAGCAGATATGATATAAATCAAGTTTAAGAAAAAGTTTTGTTTACTACAAGCATAAAAAAATACAAAATTAAGAACCTGTAAAAAATGATTCACTGCTTTTTTAACAACTCGAGGTTCGTGAGGTGGTAACTGCAGTTGTAAAATAATGGGAAAAAATTAGAATTATGTTAAAATGAGGCAAATGCACTTGTAAAATAACAACAATGTATATATGATAGGAATTGCAAACAATATGGAAAAAAGGTCGCATGTACATAATTTACAGATTCTAATAATTTAAGCCATGTTAAAAAATATTCAGGACTAGGTTCCTATAACTAATACAACACAAACTTTAAGTATGGTTTTTTATGTAACCAAATATGCGATTATGCATATGCTAAATGGCATAGAATCTATGTTGTTGGCAGAACAAGGTAGGGAAGAACAAGGAGATAAGATGCAACGGTTGCTACTTACCTCTTTTCTCTTCTCCTCCGTCCACCCCCAGCACTCTTCTTTGGGTGAATTTTTGATGTTTTCTCCCCATCTATACCCATATCTGATCACTAGAAAGCACTTCCAGCCATCTTCACTGGCAGGTCAAAAAATCCAGTCGGCCCAATGAACTTTGGTCCTCGAATATCAGAGGTATAGTATAAAATAACCTAAACCTAATTTAAAATTGAATTTCTTTATAATTGTATAGGTGTATAGAATGCTATAGATGGTGCAAGCTTGCAAGGGACAAGGGAATTCAGTCTACGCAACAATGTGGATGCTAAAATCGCATAGTGTATTGGCACATTTCATATTTAATTATTGAAGATATATAATAGTATGTGCATGTGTTGAAATAACAAATATCTATAATTCTATATAATAATAGGGCATATCGCTATGTTTTGATTACATAATATATCTAGAAATATAGTGATGTAATGTTTAAGAAAATAATAAAAATATGGTACCACATCAAATCAAAAAATGCTATGACATTCATTTACAAAATAATTATGATTGTCATTCATGTTAAATAATAAATACCACTTCCCCTGGTCTCCTTTTGCTTTTACGTTCTACATCAACATGACAAACATTTGATAAAGCGTGTACTCTTGCATCCTGATAAAATAACACATTATAGAGATGTAAGTGTAACTTGATGTATAATTCTTATCTAGTGAAATTTCACCTTTAATATAAAAACATGATATATAATCCAAACCCTACAAACACATAGACTGATGTCTCATCAATAAATTGTTTAAAATTTTGAATAATAAAGATAATCAAAATGATGTGTATACAAGAAGTCAAGAACACTGGGCATTAGCCTTATTTTTTAATGAAATTTAATTGCTTCAAAAAAAAAAAAAAAAAAAAAACACTGGGATTTACGATCCATTCATTCAATTGTCACAGCTCACAAGGTAAGAAGTAAAAATTACATAGAAGATGAGCAAACCTACAGTTCGACTGGAGCAGAAAACAGGAACTGGATGCCCAATGAAATTTTGGAAAGCATCCTGCAACAGACATCCCTCAATCAGTTAAACAATACATGACCAAGAAAAGTCGTGTATGAAATCAACATTAATAACAAATGTGTGAAAAAACCATTGAAAAACCTGAAGAACGCCAACTACAGTCCTACGGTCTGGCTGCCACTGCGACCCCGAAAACCGTGTTCCGTCATACTCAATGGCCAGCAAATATCTCTGAACACCAGGTTTCACCACTGTCTTATCCGTCACCATTCGACTTTCTTCTCCAATTCTGGAATCCACAGGTTGAAGGACGCAATCTACACTAGAAACAATTCCTCTCATCTGTATTTTTGAAAAATCAAGTGGGGCATTATCACCGTAATGATACCGACTCTTTCGGAACCCTAATTCGCCTCTTCTCTTCGCCAGTGAAATAGGAAATCCGAATACCTCGCTGGATGTAGTGCAGCAGATACCGATAGTTTCCGTCGGCAACTTCCTCATTCCTACCGGAATCCGAGCTGTTATGGCGCAGATTGACCCCGAAAGACAGGACTTTGTGGGTTCGTTCATTACCGGATTTCAGTTTAGAAGTGTACGACCTTCCATAAATTATTCCTTTGATCTCCACCGTACATTCGCTTGTGATTGATCATCTAGTGATGCTTCTTGATATTAAAAAAAATTGCAGGGGCAAAACTATTTTCATACACTATTTGTAGTTCGTAATAAAAATGTTTATGCTTTAATAGTTACTGTGGTGACTCTGACTAATTTAACAAAAATATATAATATGTAAACGAAGAACTCGAATACAATGAAAATTACTTACTAAGTAAGATTTGAATCTTAAACTTTCAGAAAAATTAATAGTTACTGTGACAGTTGAGTTAATGATCACTCTGACTAATTTAACAAAAATGACGTGGATTAAGGTAAAAAAGACTAAAAAGTCTATTTCAGGAAATATAAAGTTTCAGTGTGAGTAGATTAGTAGAATGTATATATACTGAAACTTGACTATCACTATGAAACTAAGCAGCGTAAAATATAAGTATTTATATGATATATATGTTCTGAGAAACCGTTACAGTTAAGAGATTCAAGTGTACATGTGATGATATGAATATATAAATCGTTACAGTTAAGAGAATATGTATTGATTATGCGTCGATGTAATGAATGAATTTAACGAATAATAATAAATTGTTACAGCAACGCAGATTGATCCAGGAATACGGAAGTCAGCGAGATGATCGAGTAGTTGCAGTGAGTTGCAATAGAAGATTGTCAGCAGCGAAACAGATTCCCAACGGGAGGATGATCTTGAATTCGAAAATATAACCAGTAGTCTCTCAATCATGCATCCTGTTGTATTTATATTATATGAAATGGCAGCGGTCGTGTGAAATCGAACCGTCTGTATTGTAGCCAGTAGAATGTGTGATACGCGCGTGTCACGAAGTCATTGAGGCTAAAATTGTAAATCCATGATTCGGTCTGTATTTATTATGCCCCCTCAAAAAGTAAACTTGGGCTACCAAGATTTATTCTTTTTGGATCGTAATGTTTGTTGGCCCACTGCTATAAGTATTGTCGGGAGTAACAGATCCTTGTTTGTCTTTTTAGGGTTTTACTTTTGAAGCGGGAATCAACGTTTGTGTGGAAGAAAAAAAGACGGGTGTGTTTTCCTCACTCGTCGTCGGTTGCATGTTGTTTTTCCTTATGTTTTTTATGTTGCATGCAGGTCTTTCATCCGTAGTTTGTCGCGCAAGTGCCTGAAAAGAGCTCTGGTGACATCTTGGGTGAAAATGTCTGCTACATTCTCTTTCGTTTATATTTTTTTTAGTGATATTTCTTTCTGTAGGACTTGATCTCTCACTGTATGTATATCGATTTCAATGTGTTTTGTACTTTGATGTAGAACCGGATTACTATTGCCATCGTCGAAGAACTATCTGTGAATATCGTCGGAGTAGGTACATGCATATTTATTTCCTTTAATAATTGTTTTAGGCTACCTTGCCACTGTGTGCTGCTTCTTTGTCTGCCAGGATATCAGATTGGTATTGAGAAAGATGGCAAACCCTGATGTGGATCTTCTTGTTGACGGACAAGATGCCCAGTCCGAATCAGAAAATGCTGCTATACTTGAAATTTTGGATCTTGAAAAGAAGAGTCTTCGGCCAGGTGAGCTATTGATATATCTTAAGATTTTATTTACCTTTTTATTATCACCTTCCGTAGGTTTTGTCATATGTTGACTTAAGCAATTTACAACGTGTGTAATATCAGGTCTGGTCACTGTTAAATATACTAATTTTCCTACTATTTTCCTATACTCCGTAGGATCTTTTAGAGTTTCATCTTGTGTATTCTGTTTTGTGATATTTTCAGATGAAGTAGTAGATATAGGATAATCTTTGGGTTTAGCGTGTATGTAGTTGTATTGTTCTAGTATTTCTAAAGTATATTTTCTTTGACTAATAAAGATTCCATCTTGTGTCTTGGTAAATTCTAATCTTAGGAAAAAATTTAATTTTCTTAAGTCTTTAATATTGAAAAAATTGGTCAATTTTTCTTTTAGTTGCAGGATTAGATTAAGATTGTTACCAGTGATCAATAGATCGTCAACATATGCTAGGATGAAAATTTTATTTTCACCATTGATTTTCTTGAAGAGAGCGTAGTCTGATCTAGTTTGTTCGAATCTTAGTTTTTTTAGTACTTGTTTTAGTTTTGTAAACCACGTTCTTGAAGCTTGCTTTAGTTCATATAGAGATTTAATAAGTTTACAAGCTAGTTTTTCATTTTTGCTTGGTTCTTTATTAATTTTTAGGCCTTGGGGAATATTCATATAGACTTTTCCATGTAAGTCTTCATGAAAGAAGGCATTTTGGACATCCGTTTGGTGTAGGTGCGAACCTTCAGTGGATGTTATAGATATTAGGATCCTTAGTGTTGTCATCCTTGAAACTGGTGCAAAAGTTTCATTGTAGTCTACCCCTTCTATTTGGTTGTAACCTTTAACAACCAGTGTAGCTTTGTATTTATCCAAAGAGCCATCATCATGTAATTTCATTTTGTATACCCATTTACACCCTATGGTTTTTGTTTCTTTTGGGATTTCTATTATTTCCCAAGTGTTGTTTTGTTTTAGGGCATTAATCTCTGATTTCATGGCTTCTTGCCAATGGTTTTGTTTGCTCGATTGGATGTAGCTTTTTGGATCTTTATGTTCTGATATTTTATGAGAAATGTTTTTTGTTTTTCAGAAAATTTAATATATACTAGGTAATTGGTAATTGGGTATTTTGTTAAATTGTAACATATGTAGTCATTTGATTATATTGGTTTTCTCCTTTCTTTTGTTGGTCTTGTTACATTTTCTTCAGTTTGGTTTGCTTCTGATTCTTTTGTATTTTGTTCTTCTGAATTTTGTGTTTCATTTTCTATGTTTTGTTCTTGTATGGCATTTCCACATTCTTCTGGATTTTCTTCTATTGAAATTTTTGTGTTTGTGATCAGAATAATGTCTTCTTCAGATTCTTTTGTTTTATTTTTGAATGGGAATATGGTCTCGTAGAAAGTGACATCTCTAGTGATGTGTATGTCATTGTTTTCTAAATCAAGGACCTTGTATCCTTTACTTTGTGTGGAGTAACCTAGAAGCACTCCTTTTATGGCTCTAGGTTTAAACTTTTTGGTTGGTCTGTTTGTTTTGAAAAAACATAAGCATCCAAAGACCATTAGGTTTTCATATGATGGTTCTTTTTGGAATAACCTAAAATAAGATGTCTCATTATTGATGATGGGAGATGGTATTCTATTAATGAGATAACATGCAATTTGAATCATGGTTCCAGATACGTCTTTGCGCGATGCGCCACCAGCTGGAGCACTTGAGCATATGCGCCACCACAGATGCGTCGATGGCATTTTCGTAAATATATATAAAACTATAGAAAATTCAAATATTTTGGTATATCTATATCAATTATCAAAATACTTTAACTCTTTAAATAGTTCAAAACACATAGAATAGTTCACTTTAACTCTTTAAGTAGTTCAAGACACATAGAATAGTTCAAACTTGAAATACATAATAGGATCTAATTGTTGGAGGGATGAACGGAGGTGACATCCGACAGATTGGATTCACCATCCATTGCCGACGAGATCGAGATGATCTTAGGAGCCATTGCAAGAAGATGTTGAGCACAAGTAGAGAAGGAGATGTAGAGTGATTTTAGCAATGGAAAAACTTGTGTTGATTGCTATGAATAGATGGGTATTTATACACAAGAATTAACAATAACAACCCACTACCATTTGAGTGTGAGTTGTTATTTGTTATAAGGAATATAAATTAATTATCTATAAATCTATATTCCAATACCTCCCCTCAAGATGGCGTGGGTTGATCAACGACGCCAAGCTTGGACTTTATCTCAAGGAACCGTGATGAGGGCAGTGGTTTTGTAAAACCATTTGTGATTTGGTCCCTTGTCGATATGTGTATTACTCGTAATATTCCATCCCTAATTAACTCTCGTACGAAATTAAAATTGCGCTCCATGTGTTTCATCCTGGAGTGAAAGACCGGATTATGTGCCAGATGTTTTGCTCTTAGATTATCTGTCCATAATTGGGAACAAGTAACCTGTATTACCCGAAGTTCTTTTAGCAGATTTCGTATCCATACCGTTTCTGAAGCAGCATCAGCAAGGATACGAAACTCAGCCTCCGTGGATGACCGTGCAACTGTGGGTTGTTTCTTGGCTGACCATGATACTAGACTCTTTCCGATAAATATAGCGAATCCTCCCGTACTTCGTCGATCATCTGGACATCCGGCCCAGTCTGCATCCATATATGTATCCACTCTATATGATGGTGATGGAGTAAACAAGATTCCATGCGTACTTGTACCTTGTAAGTACCTCAAAACCTATTTTGCCGCTGCCCAATGTAATGTGGTAGGGTTTTGCAGATACTGACACAGTTTGTTGATTACAAAGGATATGTCAGGCCGAGTGTTTACCAGATACAGAAGGGCTCCGATCGTGGATTGATACAAGAGCTTATCTTCGAAGGGTACTCCATCAGTTGCGTTTAATTTCATAGATGAAGGCATGGGTGTCGGTGCAGATCTGGCCTTGTCCATTTTTGTTCGACTAAGTAGATCGCACGTATATCGATGCTGAGATAGAATATAAGACCCAGTAGAACTTACAGGTGTAAATTCCATTCCCAAGAAAAAACAGAGCTTTCCCATATCTTTTAGTCTGAATTCTGATGATAAAACTGCAATCAGACTTGTAATATCTGATATAGATGATCCCGTGATGACGATGTCATCTACATAAATGAGCATGAAGATTTGGGAAGTTCTTGTGACTCGGATAAAAAGCGATGCATCTGAACACGTACTGCTAAAACCAACTGATTTGAGAAAATTGCTCAGCCGATCGTACCACGCTCGAGGTGATTGGCGGAGTCCGTATAGTGACTTGTGCAGTCGGCAAACTTTGGTTGGATGATTTTTACTGACAAACCCGGGAGGTTGGACCATGTATACTATTTCTTTCAAATCTCCATTCAAGAAGGCGTTATCCACGTCGAGTTGTCGAATATGCCAACCTTTAGATATTGCAATTGTTAGGATAACTCGAATTGTAGGAAATTTCACCACTGGGCTATATGTTTCATCAAAGTCGATTCCTTCAACTTGCGAGAAACCACGGGCCACTAACCGTGCCTTCCGTCGTAAAAGTTTTCCATCTGCTCCTCTCTTTATTTTAAAAATCCATTTGCAAGTTACTAGATTTGCCCCCTTTGGCAGATCAGTTAGGGACCACGTGTGATTCCTTGCTAGTGCGGCTATTTCTATTTCCATGGCCTGAATCCATTCTTGTGACTTTGCAGCTTGTTTGACTGTGGTTGGTTCTGTGACTTCATCAATGTTCAATGAAGTAGCTTCCAAACCTGCCAGAGCGTGATAGTCCACTCGCGGTATGTTTCTAAGTGTTCGATGGCGGACCGGAGGGTTTGGGGGAGTGACAGAGCCGCTTGTAGTTTCAACAGCATGGACTAGTAGAGTGGTAGACTCATTTCTCGGAGAGATGATGGATCTCACAGATCTTGACATTTCTGGTGAGACCGCATTTGGATTTGGTTGTTGACCTTGTGATGCCACTTGCATCGGATCAGACGGATTCACTGATAATATACCCCATGGAGTTGATGAAGTTGTAGCCGACGCACTTTGAGTTACCTGTAATTTTGCAAACGGAAAAGAATTTTTGAGAAAAGAGCAGTGTCGTGAGACGTAGAATTTGTGATTTTGAAGATTTAGACAGATATATCCCATGTGAAATGGGCTATATCCCAGAAATATACATGACACAGACCGGAGAGAGAATTTATGTTAGTTGTATGGTCTGAGTAGTGGAAACGTTTCGCAGCCAAATACTTTGAAAAATAGAGATTTGGGTCGAGTGTTGAACAACTTTTGAATTGGTGGGATTCCATGTGTTTTTGAGGGTACCTGATTTATGGTGAAGACTGCTGTGGAGAACGCAAAGTTCCAGAATGTGAGTGGAACTCTTCCATGGGCTAACAGAGTTAAGCCTGTGTCGACAATGTGTCTAAATTTCCTTTCAGCTGTCCCACTTTGCTCATGAGTGTGAGGACATGATTTTCTATGATGAATACCGTGAGTGATGAAGTAGGAGTTGAGGGCTGTAAATTCTCCTCCGGAATCAGATTGGAAGAATTTGATTTTGTTCCCTATTTGTCTCTCAACCATGACGTGAAAATTTCGAAAAATTTCCGCTACTTCAGACTTACGTTTTATAGGGAAGATCCAGATAAACCTTGAAAAATCATCAATGAAGAAAACAAAATAGCGATGATCGTTATAAGAATAAACAGGAGCAGGTCCCCAAACATCACTATGAATTAACTCTAGTGGGGACTGACACTTAGAGTATGTTGGACTAAGGTGACTACGACTCGCCTTACCCAAAATGCATGACCTACATTGATTGAATTTAGAGGGAATAAATGGCAATTTATTTGAAATAAGAACGCGACGCATAATTGACTCATGTGGATGACCAAGCCTTTGGTACCAAATATCCAAGTTGGCTCGAGTCGAATTGAGGAGTGGCGCATTGGGAGATATTTTGTAGAGACTCCCGTTATGTCGCCCTTGAAGAAGTACCTTGTGAGTTGTTCGGTCCTTCACAATAACCAACATAGAGTCAAATATAAAATAACAATTATTATCCCTGCAAAATTGCTGAACGGATAATAACGGAGTTTTTAAAGATGGTACGTGTAAGATATTACGAAGAAGAAAGTTGGAGGACCCGTTTGCAAAATTACCGTTACCCAGATTTTTGATTTTGAGATGGGAGCCATTACCTAGTTGCGCCGACCCTGGTCTATGATACGGAAGTGGTGACGAAATCGACTGAACATTTGGGGTAAAATGGTGAGTTGCACCTGTATCCGGGTACCATGAGTCTACATCAGTTTGGTCCAAGTTGTTTGTGGAGAAATTTGGGTCAGTAATATATGTGTTATTTGTTGAGGGTTGGCGTGCAAATTGTTGAAATTGTCCCCAGGTTGATTGGCTGGAATTTTGAGAATTTTGCGTATGGGCTGGGGAATTAAATTGCTGGGCCGCTGGATTATATATTTGTGAATTTGGGGAATTAAATTGTTGGGTCGGGCTGCAGTAATTACTTAAATTTAAAGTGGGATCTGCGTTGGGTTGGGCTGGATATGAGGATTGGGCCGGGTAGGGTGAGCAAGTCACCCTATATTGACACTTATAAGGGGAGTGACCCATGCCCCCACAAACCAGGCACGGGTCACGACGGGGTTGGGCGACCCGTCCCCCTCTTCCACTTCCATTTCCGCCGGACGATGTTCCCCGAAATCTGCCGGAACGCGATCTTCCGTTCCTGACGTTGAAGGTCGGCGTCCCTCCGGCCGAGGTTTGGTTCACCACCGCGCCGCCCGTCCCCCTCATTTGGAGTCGGATTTGGTGAGACACCATCACCTCCAAGAGCTCATCAAATCCGACCGTTTCTTGCCGGACGGCGAGGGCAGTCACGATCTCCCCGAAGTCGGCTCCCACGTTGTTGTAGACCGTGGCGTTGAAGATCCTTGTGGGAACAGTAGCTCCGGCAGCGGCGAGTTCATCCGCAATCAACTTTGCTCGCCGAAGGTATGTTGCTACATTCTCGCCCGCCATGTGTTTGTTGTTTTGCAATTGCATTTGTAGTTGAATAATCCTTGATTCAGATGGCCGGCCATATGTGGATGCCAACGTTTCCCAAATATCCGCTGCGGATTCAAGTCCGATGATTGTGGGCAGCACTTCCTCAGTTAGCGATGAAAAAATCCAACTGACAAGGAGTTGGTCCTTCCGCCACCATGCCGTGTAGATTGGGCATGACAAATCCGGAATTGGAGATGACACTGTTCTATCGATCAATGTTGTTAACCCAAAGCAATTCAATAGAGGAGTGAATTGCATTTTCCAAAGCAAGTAGTTGGTGCTTGTTAGCTTAATGTGGAGGAAGCTTTGAATCGATCCAAAAGAGGGGGATCCGGCCAGAATTTGATTTGGCATTTGTGCCACAACTTGAGAGTTGGCTCCGACAGATGGATCACCAATAGTTGTAGCATTGCTAGAGGGTAGCGAAAGCATATCCGATAATGACGGACGTTGTGGCATTGCCATAAATTGAGCGCCAAGCGCTTAATTTACCTCAGGATTTCCGGCGATTGATACCATGTTGGAGGGATGAACGGAGGTGACATCCGACAGATTGGATTCACCATCCATTGCCGACGAGATCGAGATGATCTTAGGAGCCATTGCAAGAAAATGTTGAGCACAAGTAGAAAAGGAGATGTAGAGTGATTTTAGCAATGGAAAAACTTGTGTTGATTGTTATGAATAGATGGGTATTTATACACAAGAATTAACAATAACAACCCACTACCATTTGAGTGTGAGTTGTTATTTGTTATAAGGAATATAAATTAATTATCTATAAATCTATATTCCAATACTAATGATCTATAGGTGATTTTGTGTCCTCTTTAGCCGTTTATAGAACAAATGATTTACATCTATAGGTTCATGTTGGGGTTCACCCTCATCTTCATTCTCTTGAAGATCTTCAACTTCATGGTCGTCATCACGAACTTGACTTGTAAATGGTCTAGATTGACCACTCCTAGTCGATGGCCCTGGGTGCTCAGTTGCTCCAACTGCCGTCTCCACGTCGGCCCAAGTGAGACCTTCTTCAGTATACACCCACTACTCATTGCATGGTCCATCAATACCAGTGACCCATTCACTCATCAAGTTGAACTCGTTAACATGAATAGCATCATACTTTTTGGAGCTGCTTTCAATCAATAACTTCTTTGTTTTGAACCTCTCTGTCAACTTCATATTGTAGTTGACGTAGACGAGGTTATCTAACCGCGCAACACCCAAGCGATTCCTTAACTTGGTATGGAACTGTAAATGACATTTGATATTAGATAGTCAAATCATATGAAATAAATAATCGAACATGTAAAGAACTTATATGTGCGAAAGTACGTACTCCAATTCCTTTCACAGCTTGAAGTTGAGTAACATAGACTCAAGATTCTTATCGCAATTTTCGTTAACTCCACTGTTTTGGTCCCAAATAATTCTCACCATTGTAATGGATGTGTAGTTTCAGCCATCTTCATTGCTACATTTCCTTCAAACTTTTCTTGTCTCTTGTTGTACAAGGCCATGTCAGAAAATATTGCGATCGTTTTTGCCTCGTCATTACTAACCATTTTTTCAACACATTCAGTGAATGCGTCCTCATATTCCATGGATTGATCCCTTGTTTCAGGATCATTGTGGTTGAAAAAAATAGAATTAATCATCGAGTCTTAAATTCATTCATGAAGTAGAAATGTTGAATTGAATAATACCTTTTGAACTTGAAAAAGAAATATGGATTCAGAAAAAATACAACCCTCATTAGAGAAGACTTGTAATGCTTCCCCCAACGTTTGTCCATAAGAGTATGGATCGGAAGATACAAACTCTTGAATCTCCTTCAAAGTTATTCTTTATAGTTTTTTTTGCCTCTAAGAAGGCTCCTTTGAGGTAAGCCATATTAGGTTTGGAGTCGTCATCCACAATCCTTAGCACCTTCAGAATAGGTTCCGACGCTAAAAATATTTGATCAACAGTCAACCAGAAACGTGCATTTATAACTGTATCGAACATATCCACTTCGAGAGACCTCTCGCCCATTTGGGCCAATCAAATTATCCTTCGCACTTTTGATACTTTGAAGGGTGAGAAAGGTTGTAGCGAAACGAGTTACTCCGCACCGAATCAATTCTCTACCATTCAACTTGAGCCACTCTGCGTGCATAGTAGAGATAGAATGGATGAAACTAGTGATCTTCTTCCCACTTCGGAGCGCATCTTTATATCGAGGTATTCTACGGAAAAAAAGTATTTGAAAATTAGAATATAAGTAAGTCTGGATTCGAAATATTTAAGTTTGAATCCAATACCTTATGATGTCCTCAAGTAATAAGTCCAACACATGGGTAGCACATGGGGTCCAAAACATGTGCGGATATTTTTCCATCAACAATCGTCCAGCCATAACATAGTTTGATGCATTATCCGTGCACACTTAGACGATCTCAGTACTACCAATTTTTTCAATTACATCTTCCAATCCTTTGGCTATAATACTCCCCCATCTTCGTGTCAGAGGTGCAATCATCGGATTGAATGTAAAAACTTCCCTCCTCAGAATTGATCAAGTAATTGATGATACATCTTCCTCGACAATCAGTCCAACCATCGGACATCAGAGTACAACCCCGCTCATCCCATTTGACCTCATGAGCCCTTCTTGATTATTTCATTAATATTCCAGACTTCTTTGGTAAGTATCAGTCCACCAATTCGGTCTGGTACTGGAGGAGTGTATCCTGCACTGTACCGTCCAATACCCTTAAATAAGTAATTTCAAATTTTATAAATAAAATAAAATTTGAAATATTACCAATAATTCAGAATTTTGAGCGACATTGAAGGCAACACCACTGGTAAAGAAGAATCTGCCTGCATATTGATCGAGTAAGTCCCTCTCTTGCTTCTTCATATGATCGGCTAACGTGGTTTGACGAAAGCGTTCTGTTAGTCGTTGTCTAATCACATCGTCAAGTGTTTCGCCCTTCGACAAACCTAAATGACCGACTTGTTTCAAATCAAAGTCCATTGTCTTTGTTACAGTGGATGACGTTGAACCTGTACCACTCAATGCAATTTTTCTCTTTATAGGATCCGTTGGTAATAGTTCGACATTGACGATCGATGGTTTCTTCGAAACAGAGGATTTTTTGCAAAACCTTTAAAATCTCCTCTCTTATCTTCATTGAAGCTTTCGGACATGGTCTTACACCTAATTTTCCACCGTTCGGGTTCACTCAAGCGATATGCACCTTCACACAGTGGATTCCACCAGTAGAAACAAATCCGCAAAGAAAGCACCTGATGGGTCGTATAACCTTGCCTTGCTGTTTTTACGTGAATGCGGCATACTTCCAAGTAGGATTGTCCCAATTTGGAGGTCGGTTGCTTTTCATATCCAAGTATAATTTTTCGTCAATCGATGGGTCATAGATATTAATATTTATCTCTTCCGGAGGATTTGTAGTTGAATTCTTTTGCGCTTGTCTGTCGTCTTCTACTCCAATGACATTGTCGATGTCTTCTTCAATAGGTACATAATCTTTGTCATGAACATCATCCATTTTGGAAACCCTAAGAAAATAACAAATAAATTTAAAAAAACCACAGATTTCTTAACCCTGATCTGTTTTAATCCTAATCTACAATTCTACATAATGAAATGAAGAAATAGATGAAGGAAGAAAAACAATGTAAGATTAAAAAAATACCTTTTTTTACTTTTTTTCTTCCTCCAAATTAGTTCGCCGAAAGCTCGTCGGAGGAACGCCTAGAGACTGCCGCAAAAATCGGGGGAAGATCTGGCCGGAGTTGGGAGCAATGTGAAAAGCAAGGTAAAACCCTAAGGAGTGTTTGCGTTAGACTTCTGAAAAACGCAGCACTGTTTTAAGTTAACTTAAAACAGATCGGATCCGACCAAGGGAGGGAAAGTGTTTGCGTTTTTTCAGAAAGTTTGAAAAACGCAGCACTGTTTTAAGTTAACTTAATAACTTAAAACAGACCAGATCCGGCTAGGCGCATCTCCCTCTAGGGTCGCACCTGCGCATATGCGTACGCACCCGGAACCTTAGTTTAAATGCATTCTCCCAATATGATTCAGGAATTATAGATTGGAAGACATCTTGCTATAATCAAGATGTGTCTATGTTTCCTTTCTACAACTGAATTTTGTTGTGGAGTATAAGGACATGAAAGTTGATGTTTTATGCCCAAATCCTTTATGAAAATTTGAAGTTCTGTGTTCAAAAATTCAGTTCCATTGTCTCTGTTCTTATGGTTTTTAAGGAGGTATCAAACTGGTTGGTAGCCTCCTTTATGAAATCCTTAAGTTTTTGTGTTGTTTCACTTTTGTTATGTAGGAATATTGTCCATGTAGCTCTACTGTAATCATCTACTATTGTTAGAAAATAGTAATGATTATTGTGTGTTGGTATTTTATATTTAGCCCAAACATCAATATGTAGTAATTCAAAAAAATTAGCAGTTTTAGAATTACTCTTAAGAAAAGATAGTCTAGTAAATTTTACAGTAGGACATTCATAACATATATGTTCTTTAAAAACATGAATAAAAGATGTATTTTTTTTAATTAAATTATATCTCAGAATAGAAGGATGTCCTAATCTTTTATGCCACAATTCAGAGGATGTTGAGTGTATTGCATTTGCTTTTGTCTTCAAATTTTCTTCTTGTATGCTTTATGTAAACAGTATGTATAGTTCTTCTTTCCTTCTACCCATAGAAATCGAATTCATCTTCGAATCCTGTATTAGACAATAGTTATGGTAGAATAAGAAAGTGCAATTGATTGATTTTCTCAATTTGATTACAGATATCAAATTGACATTAAAATTGGGACTTCTTAATACATGTTATGTAGTATTAAATTTTCATTTAGGTGATATATGAGAGTTTGGCATGTGAACTCTTATGGGATTTTTTAGAGTTCATACGTTTGACAATTGGATTTGTGGGCCACACATATGATCTGTGGCTCCACTGTCAATCACCCATTCATTCTCGATATTTACAGTTGAAGTGAAACAGTAAGAATGCATACTAATGTTGCATACTAATGTTCCTTGTGTTGTGAGTTGAGGATGTTTCTTTGATAATTCTCCCCACATTTACTGAGTGTTTTGGTTTGGGCCCATTCTGTTTCTCCAGGAACATCATCAGTTGTTCATTTGTAATAGTGTAGCTTGGTTGACTTCTTGAGTTGTTTGCTTAGCTTTCGTTTTGAAATTCATTTTCATATTGATCTTTTGTGTCATATTCCTCATAGTTTTCACTTTCCATCTAGTGTTGTTGATCTTGAGTATCTTGTTGTTTTTCAGTTTGAGTATTGTTTGCCCTTGAAGTTATTCTGTTCCCATTATAATTTCTGTTAAATGTTCTATTGTCTATTCTTTGATAGCTAGTTGTTTGATTGTAGGGCCTATAGCTTATTCTAAAGAACTGAGAATTGTTTCCATTCTGTGGGTTTAGAGCATGTTTTTCAAGATATCCATGCTTCTGATAACAACTGTCTGCAGTGTGACCGGGTCTTTTGCAATGAGTGCAAAATGGTCTCTCCCTGATTTATGGTCTAGGAGGTCTATATGTTCCTTGACTGTTTGCCAACAAAGTTGTGTTTGGGATATAATTCTCCATGTTTGGGTGTTGGTTTTTGTGCTATTAGAACTCCTCTAATGCTTTGGAATGTTTCATTCAAACCCATGAGAAATTTTACTGACCTCTCAAACTCATCTGGAGGGTTATCATTTTTCTTATTAGTGTCATATGTATTCCATAATTTTGTGAGTTTTGTGTAATAAGTACAAACAGAGTCTTCTCCCTGGTACAATGTATATGTGATAACCATGAAAAAAGATATAGAGTGGGCCAATTTCGCGAGTTGGGCCCATTCAAGTGAAACCATATTGTTAAAATCATGGTTAGGGTTTAGAAAAAAAAGAAAGGAGTATATAGACAAAGGATGGAAATAGGGAAGGTGGGGAAAAACGTGAGGGGAAGAACGGTAACTATTCCGGCAAGGGATCATCCAGAAAACGAGCGAGGAGGTGTCGAGGTTTTTAGAAAGCTTGGTGTGGATTGTGTTGGGAGAGGTCTCAAAAACAAAATGAGGTATGGAATTTCTGAGCATAAATAGATAGGGGAAATTTCTGAATATTGGGGATACATTGGTTTACCATGTGGCTTTGGGTTTTGCAAACATAAAAATTATAATCAATGTTGCTGGATTGGGTGACTGATGTAATGAGTTCAGAGATTAAAATCGTTAAAAAAATGGGTATGTTGGTGTCTTATAGATCTTTTAATGTGACAAATGTCATTCTTTCGTGTGTTATTTTGATGTCACCTGATGAAGCACGGAATCTGCTACCAGTAGGTTCGCGGGGTTGCGAGGAGGGCCGAAGGCTTTGGAGTCCACGACGCGCGCTCTACGTCAATGTACCTGCAGAAGAGGAGGGGAATCAGCGACTCACGTGGGAGTAGGCGATTCGGGCTCCTTGGTTGCTCTGGTGTGGTGTGTGAGTGAGTGGTCAAGATCAGTTGAGAGTGGAGGACACCCCTAGGACCCCTTTTATAGGGTCCTAGAGGCGTTTCCACTCAACAGAGTGGGGCCCACCTCATTATGGTGCCCTATTGAAGGGTGCCATAATAGGGTGGGCCCGCCCGCGTAACGTCTGGGAGTCGGCGACTCAGGTGTGGGAGTCGCCGATCCAGGAGTGGAGTCGCCGATTCCGTGGAGGCCAAGTCCTCGGTCTACCAGACCCGAGATCCCTGGCTGGAATCGGCGACTCACCCTTGGAGTCGGCGACTTGGTAGTCCCAGTCGGCGACTCTCAAGTGTTAACTTGGGCTCTTGACGTAGACACGTGTTCCGCACCGTGGAAACCTTTCCGGGGGTCCGGCATATAGCGACGGAACTCTATTCCTTGTTTGAAGGGCGTTGCTGGGAGTGACTGACGTAATCAGGCATGTTTCACCAGTACTCCCCCCTGAAGAGAGTATGGCTGAACACCCGTGTACCGCCATCACCCTAGGTGTTTATGACATTGGTTTAGCAGGATGTGAAGGATTGACATTATTTCATTATTTCTTTTCTTCCTATTTGTTATATTATCTGTTGACATGTTTTCTCGCTAGTTTTACGAATGACTTTCCTCGATGATTGGGTTGGGTTTTGAGCATAGTATATATGGTGTTTATGTTCTAATTGATGGAAGTTTATTTCCAGATTTGTAGATCTGTAGACACTCGGTAGAGTGGTTTAATTCTAAACAAATCCAGATTCTCATATCTGCAGATTTGTTGATTTTGTTTTGTTGACAGGAACATTGATTTCATTCATTTCCAGATTTTTAGTTTAAAATATGGTTTAATTTGCAGAATTCAGGTTTTGCAGAATTTAGTTAAATTTGGCAGAATTTCATAATTTGGTGTAATTTTCAGATTTTTAGTTTAAAATTTTGGTTTGATTTGCAAAATTCAGATTTTGTAGAATTTAATAGAGAATTTCAGAATTTGGTTTGAGTTGCAGAATTTAGTTTTGAATTTGGTTAAATTTTAATTTTCCAGATCGACTTTCAGAATTCAGATTCTCCTTTCAGTGTTTTACCCAACGTTAGAATTTGCAGGTTGATTTACATGACTTTTAGAGCTTTATAATCCCATGGTTATTTAGACATAAGTCATTTAGTTTGATTTGTTATTTATCTCTATTCCGTACTATGATTTTCAGAATTTTTACTCTTTCTTTCAAAGTTTTAACCGATCTTTAAAATTTCAGATTGGTCTACATTTATCTTCATAATGTTAATTCATTTGTGAATTTATAAGTGAGATCTTGTGATGGGTAAATGAAGTGTTATTGAGTGGCTGATGAGAGTGTTGGTATGAACCTAATTACAAGTGCATTGTAAGTGTTATAGGATGAGAAAATTATATGTGAAGTGTGAGTGTTATAATATAGTGAGAAAGTATTATGATCTATTTGATATTTATGATTTTGATTGTTTTACAATGTGGTTTGACTGGTATGTAGGGGAAACCATAGTGAGTCACGATATAGTGATAGGTTCATTCCATATTTTGATTTGTGATGTGATAGGGTGGAAGCACTACAAAAAAAAGGACCTAGGATGGCGGCCTATTGATGGCGGATGTCCGCCATCAATTATTTTAGTCCACCGAGGAAAGGTTTAAGCTCGACGACGGTTTTAATTTATTTTCGATGGCGGAGTTTAAACGACGGAAATCCGTCATCTAAAATATCCTGTCCAAAATTTCAAATCCCCCCAATATTTAACCTGATTACCATATTAAATTGACTTAATATAGCGGGCATCCGCCATGTTAAGTTTTCGGGGAATCGGACGGAAAAAGCCCGCCATGTAGTGAAGTAGACGTAACGGGATGGGGCATCTCGGAGCTTTCAATTATTAAATTAGATCTTAAACAATGTTGTTAGCAAAACCCTATTTTAGTTACCTTTGAAATCCTAGTATTGTTTGGTATTTAAATTTATGAAATTATTGGATACGTAAATTCATTTCGTTGCCAATTTAATTAGTATCAGATTGTTAATTACATACTTAAGTAGGATGTTACAGTATATGTTTGTACCAAAACATCATACAACATTGCCCCATTTGATTTGTTATATCTTATAGCCAACTCTGACCAGAGAGTCCAGAGATTATCAGCACTGAGAAAAGAAGGTTGAAGTTCTGCTGTTATTAAACTTTGTAGCCATGAGTGCACCATATCAGTGCATGCTTTCCACTTTCTGTGATCTTTAGGATGTGTAATTTTATCTAGTTCAGGTACTTCCTCAAGTAGGAATCCCAATCTCAGTCTACCACTCACAGCTATCTCGAAGTGTTTCTTCTAGATGGGGTAGTTGTTTCCATCCAATTTGATGGGCACTGTGAAATGTGAAGTTGTCTATATATGGACCATATAAGTCTTCTTCCTTTGATGGAGAGTTTTGCATATTTTGGTTATTAAATCCAACCATTTATCTGCAGGTGTTCTAGCTATCTGATTATGTTGAGTTCGTGAATAATGAAAATTCTAAAAAACAAGTAGCAGAGATAGATGTTATAGAAGAGGGTGTTGAAGAATGTGTTGACCACTTAATGGTCGTAGAAGAAGCTGAGCAACCACCTGAACCTGATGCTGGTGAGGCTGCAATAATAAGAAAGGCAAATAGGAAAAGAAAGAGAGAAGAGGGAGAAGTATTCCACGATCCTTTTATAGAGCTAGTAGATGGATTATAATTGGAGAATGGGTATTTATCCTGACCTTAATGAAGCACCTAGGGTCAGCAACTGGAAGTGGGAGAATGAAGATGATGAATATTTTCCAGAGTGGGATGGGCGCTTTGATGAAACATATGATTCAGATGCAATGGAAAATGGGGGTATCTATGGATTTAGTGAAAATTCTGAGGTTGACGACTATTATGATTTGGAGATGCTAGGAGTAAAGATAGAAACCTTGAAGGTGGATCCAGCAGATGATGAATCCAAATGAAGAGGAAGGAAGAAAGAAAGAAAATTTTTTTTTTGTATATTTTGTCTCCTTTGGAGGGAAAAAAAACTTTTCCCTTTTTGATGATGATCAACTATGATCCTATTTTGTGTAGGGCGTGATTTGATCTTACCGCTCTGATACCATATAAAGTTTCAGTGTGAGTAGATTAGTAGAATGTATATATACTGAAACTTGACTGTCACTATGAAACTAAGCAGCGTAAAATATAAGTATTTATATGATATATATGTTCTGAGAATAGCTTTACTGATGCATAAACTAAACAAACATATAAATATGGATGACTACGTAGATGGAATAGCATGTACACGTGTAGCTGGATGAAATATTAAGATGTTACAGTTAAAAAATTCAAGTGTGCATGTGATGATATAAATATATAATTTTCAGTAAAATTAATCGTCATCAATAAAATTAACCGTCATCGATGAATTGACGTCAACTTTTTCAGTTCCAGCGAAAATTTTCAGATTAGATGGCGGAAATCCGCCATGTATATTTTTTTTGGTGGAAAATAGGAATGAATAATAGACGACGGTCTTTAGATGACGATTATGGGGTTATAATGGCGATCATTGCCATGGCGGTCTTTAGATGGTGGATTTCCGCCTAAAGACCGCCATATGAGGTCTTATTTCTTGTAGTGGTTGCAGTGAGTTGCAATAGAAAATTGTCAGCAGCGGAACAGATTCCCAACGGGAGGATGATCTTGAATTCAAAAATATAACCAGTAGTCTCTCAGTCGTGCACCCTGTTGTATTTATATTATATCAAATGGCAACGGTCGTGTGAAGTCGAACCGTCCGTATTGTAACCAGTAGAATGTGTGATACGTGTCACGAAGTCTTTGAGGCTAAAATTGTAAATCCATGAATCGGTCTGTATTTATTAGGAAAATATACTAGATCAGTCGTATAATATATCTGTTGAATCGTGATCCGAGACTATAAGAGGGAATAATAACTTCTTTTCGATTTACACAGGTTAAGAGCGGAATTACCTGTAAACACTTAAAAAACAAAGGGTTGAATAACAGTAATAATATATAGGTTAAATAACTTGATCAGTTGACTGAATTTATATTTGATAAATAAATGCTTGTCCAGATAACTGGATAGAGATTTGAGCAATAAATTTAACCTCAGATAATTGACCAGATAATTGGATGAGAGATTTGCGAAAAGTAGTTAACCTCTATTTTTTGACTAGTTAACTGGAAGAGAGGTCTTTTTAGTTGAATGTTGTTTAGTTGTTTTTAAATGAAACTAAAGTTAACAATGAGCAACACAAAAAGATTTATACTGGTTCACCCAAACAAGGGTTAATCCAGTCTTGACAACTATCGGAGTTCACTACATTAAAGGTTATGGCAAAACCTTAGAGTATCAAAGAAATTTTTTAAAATCCTCTCTAAGCTTTAAGGCTAATTTCGTTTAGGAACCAGTCTTTTACGGGTAGACCCACACCTTAGAGTATCAAAGAAACTCTTAAAACCTCTTTAAACTTTAAGGCTAAATTCGCTTAAGAACCAGTCTTTTACAGGCAGACTCACACCTTAGAGTATTAAAGAAACTTTTAAAATCCTTAGAATCTTTCAAGGTAGATTCAACCTAAGAATTTTTTCGAAAACTCTATAACACCAAACTTAGAGCTTTTTGGTTGAGCTCAAAAACCTTTTTTCACACTTTGGTGATATTGAGACAAACCTCTCAACCAAAGTAGACACACACAAAAGATGATTAGAGGAGTGAAATATTAAGCACACAAAACTTTTTACTTGTTAAGATGAACAAGAGGAATAGAAGAAGAAGTTTGAAGAGCTTTGAAGCTTTTGAAAACTAGAGCATTTGAGCACTTTTGGAAACTTGGAAGCTTGAAAGCAAAAAACACGGATGGAGAGCTTAAATGTGAAGTGAAAGCTTTTTTGAATGCTTGAGGTGTGGTTAAAGATAATGGAGGGATACCCCCTCTATTTATAGCCTTAGTCATCACTTGTCCACCCTTGGATCTTCAATGGATGACTTCTTAATTTCTCACTTGAGTCCAAAGCTTGTATTGGTAGACTTTCTTCTTGGAATGAGGTGATGAAATACTATTCATCAAATAGTGTTTTGTCTCTTGATGTAAATAATGCAATTATTCCAATTTCAATTTTAACTTTGAATTAAACCTTTGACTCAAATGATTTATTTATTAATTGGAGTTAGGTCTATTCTTGACTAATTTCACTCTAAGAATTAAAATTGTAATTAGGGTTCAAATTAACATAATTAAAAATATAATCTTATGTCGACAATTTAAATTCTACAATATCAACGAACTCGAATACAATAAAAATTACATACACAATAAGATTCGAACCTTGAATTTTCAGAAACATTAATAGTTAGAGTTAATGGTGACACTGGCTAATTTAACAAAAATGGCGTGAATTTAGAATTGGTCATGCTCATGCCTTTGTTTCAATTAAGATAAAAAAGACTAAAAGTTTACAAGTCTATTTTAGGATAATATACTAAAGTCATATAATATATCAATGGATTCGAATATATCTAAGGTGTCAAGTAAAACTCGGCTCGTTAAGCTCGGGCTCGCGAGCCGAGCCTAAAACTCAAACTCGTTAAGTTCGATGGGCTCGGTAAAAAGTATAAAAAAGTATTATATTTAGATAGAATGGAAATGTAGCACAGATGGTAAAATATTTACTTAGCATGTGAGAAGTCACGGGTTTAATCTCTCATGTCTCCAAATTATTTCTTTTAATCTGCAGGTTAAGTTCGAACCCGAGTCTGGCAATTCTTAAAACGAGCCGAGCCCAAATAACTCCTTAACGAGCTAAGCCCGAACCTGACTTTATAAGCAAAAGCTTAGCTCGTTTGACACCCTTTCTAAACAAATCCTCCTCTCACACGAGTTACAACAACGACAGCATCCCCTTTCTAAAATTTTCTTATAAAATTAAGTTTGCCCAAAGAAAAAGAAAATCAATTTTCTACAAATACAACAGGCTAAAAAGCACAGAGTGAATTTCACACAAATTCAACTAATAAGAAATCTGGACTTGTGAGTCTGTCTTTTGTGATGAACAACAAAAAAGAAGAAAAATTATGTATATAAAAAATATTGATCTTATTGCAAAATGCGTATATGTAGTAGCAGTACGATGAGAATTTCGCACAGACCATCACACAAGAAGGTATAACCAAATGGAAGGGGTTAAATTCCCCGCGCTCTTCTTTGGCTCAAAACCTGATTGAGCTTCTAATCAAGGCTAAGCTAACTCATGATATAGAACACGCAGCAGATTAGAACAATATTGTTTTCAGAACTAGAAGAACCAGCATGACAAGACACATGATGACAAGTACAGAAGCGCACATGACCATTCCACCTTTTCTTTGAGTTCTCTCTGCCTGGAAACCAAAGATGATGAAATGATTGTCAAAGAATGAATGAATGAATAAGTCTGAAGTGTCTAATGAGAGAGGACAGGAACCTTTTCTAGTTGTTTGAAACCCTCTTCCACTGATGCTGCAACATTTTGGATGTTGTAATCTACACGATCAACTATTGTTCCCTGCATAATGCAGATACAGGCATTGATTAGGATAAAAGAGAATGATGTGATTACGTACATCAAAAGTATGGCATGCCATTAAACCTGGTCTATAACAAGGACAGAAAGATCCTTCATAATTTGTGCAAGTTCATTGACAGATTCCACAACCTGAAACAGAGTTCATGTGACAAATTACAATTTGATTTCCTTGTATGTGAAATTATGACACTGTGTAACTGTATAGAAATATACCTGTGTGATTTCTCTCTCTCTCTCCTTTGTAAATGTTTCTCTTTGCCTCACCTTAGACATATGATGCTCACTGAAACCCTGCGATAAATTATAATCAGTTTTGCGAGTCAAAAGAGACAAAATTAACAAAAATCATTTGAGAAAAATAAAATTCAGAGAAATTGGAATCAGAATACCATGTCATTAAAATCGTCATATTCTTTATCGTGCTTATCTCCGTTAAAGTTCATCTCTAAATCAAAGCCATCTTGACCCTATAGAATTCATAAAATTAATAAAATAAAGCATACAAGAACTGACAAGCCAGGTTCTTTTTGGAAAATTCAGTGAGACCTCTTTTTGTTGCCTTAGACGTTTTAAATATGTTGATTGTTTCTTACGAAGATCCATAGAGAGCTTCTGAAGATCAGTTGCAAGTGAGCGCTGCAAATTAACAGGAAAGACGAGAAATAGTTAAAAAACATGACATGTCTATGATTCATTAAGATTGAATAATGAATGAAACACTTGTCACTAATGCATAAAAACAAGCACGAAAATGAAGTATGCAGATTTTCACAAATGTTAAGCAAACTATAATATATGGAATAATTAACTTAAGTAAAATTTGTTTCAGAAGGCTCATAAACTGTTGAATGCTCGAAAATTAAAATGCCAAGTAACCAACTTTGAGAAGCAGAACCTAGTGAAGGACAAAGTCTTTACTATATCTCTCTATTAAGGAAAGATGTGGCAAGAAACAAACCAACAACTAAGAAAAAATTATAGATTATTACATGTTAAGCATTTAAATTAAAGCATTTGATAAGGGAGCATGTACATTGTGAAGAAATTCACTGTGTGCACTGAAAGGGGCAAAGAACCCACAAGTCTCTAATGCTTGTAAACTTTCAGACGAAGAAAAATGCCTTGTACCTGGACATTTTTTTGACATTGGAATCCTCTGATGCACCGCTTGCAGATAGTTTTTGTAATCTTTTTTCAGATTTTCTAAGTAAGTTAGTTACTTCTTGGGTGAGTATTTCTACTGCATGCTGGTCTTCTGTTCCATCCATAAAAGAAGGCATTAAAGCCTTGGAATGAGCCTTGACCAGCTCTGCCATTTTCATTCGAGCACGTTGCATGTTTGCAGAAATCTCTTCAGAGATATCAACCCAAGCTGGAGGTAAACCGACTGTGAGTGCACCCCTATTGTGGCATGCAAATAGTACTCTTATATGATTTACAAGAAAAATAAATATCATAGCAATTATTGGGACCGAATAGATTTCTCTAAGAACAAAAAACATAGAGTGTTACTCTAGCACTTATATCGCGCCACCAGAAACTCAGAAAGACATAAATCATTCAAAACATATATGAAAGTGGTGTTATTAGTTATTACGCAAAACCATACCAAAACATTATTAAGCAGAGATGATCGTGTGACATTTTATCAAACTTAGTCATAAGAAATAATATGTATCTATATTTGACTGCAATTTTCTTTAAACTTATTAATTGATGAAGACGTAACGGGAGTCTTGACCTTGTCCTTTATATGGTGGGGATGTTGGCTACATGGATATTTTTATTCTGTCTATATAAAACAGAAGCTTACAAAAATGATTTAACTGAGTTAATTACTAAGGTAACATCACTAATAATAAGGTGCAAATAATTATGAAAATAAAATATGGAAAGATAATTATCTTTAAAATGGTAAGGTGTTGATAAAACAACAAAACAAGCATGACTTTCATTTAGTTTTTTTGTTAAGTGGTACCCAGATTTTCACTGGTATAAATTTTGAAGCAGACTTCTTTTGATTGATGCTGGATGGCATACTTTCTAAAGTCCATTTAGCTTATCTATCATCCACATGATATCCATGGAAGTAAATGACTTTAGTAGTGAGATAAGTAAATGACTCATTTCATTGTACTAAACATCAAAAGATATTCTTCAATAATGGGCAACAACCACTAACAAATCATCTAAGAAAATGGTATTCATAACATCGATAGTTGTGGTTTGATTGTAAACATGAGTACATGACAACCAATCGAGAGATCTATAATCCATGTAATGAATGATCTTTGTACCAAAAATCTCTAGAAATACAGTTCAAATTGGTTTTCTGGGATTTTTTTGATAAAAAGTTAATTTACATATCATGATATGTTTTAGAAACCCAAACGAGAATCCAATAGCACGGTACAAATCCAATAAATTTCCTATCAAGTATCAAAAGACAAAGGAAGAAAAAAAAACAGATCCAAATAAAAATGGAATCACATACCCAGAACTGCCAGGATCTTCGGTGCTAAGAGGTGCATACGACTGATTAGGATTCAAAAGAGACGTGCTGACCATTTCAATCACCGGACCACCCATCCCACCGGACGACGAAGACGATGCTCCACCATGTGTCCCAACCGTCGGAACCCTAACATTCCGAAGCGCGTCCCTGTACTTCTTGTACAATGGTGTTCTGTTCCTAGTCGCCATCTACGGGGACTAATTGGATCTGCAAAAACCCACTCCAATCCAAATCCGCACTTATTTCTCCAGATCGCAGATCTGTAAATTGAGATCTTTGTTGGGAATTGGGAATTTGACTAGAGCTTCTGATCACCGATGTGTGTGTGAAAGAGAGGGAGAGGGGAAGTTGTTGGTTAGTTTAGTTCCGATTTCCGACGAGGATAATACTGAGTTGTAAATAAGAATGAAATGAAGGGTAAATGCAGTAGACCACAAAGTTCTTGCTTGCTTAGTTTATTCCGGGCCTTCATTGACGACCGAATGGTATGTCGGGTCTTCGGGTTGTCGGGTCGAGTAGTTTCTAATTGCAGATCCCATAGAAACTAGGAACGGGCAGGGCGGTATTGTTCCGTACTCTGTCTCATAATAGAAACATTGGAGAATTAGAGTACATTTTATATAAAATTATATTAGTTATTTATATTTTAATTATTTTTTTATAAATTTCTTCGAGTTTCGAGTGAGTCAAGTCGTTCACATCGGGTTTCAATGTCGAAAATATCTACCCAAACCCGGACACAATGTATTCGAGTTCAGGTCTGGGTCGACTTTGATATACAAGACATACAATATCTACCTACATGCAACAGATGATATACCAGACATACAATATATTATCGAATAAATCGTATAAAAAATATACACAACGAGGTGTACTATTTTTTTCCTTTATTTTAAATTAATCTCGATGTATACTATTTTTTCTAAATGTGAGGCCAAGATTTTAAAGGTATTTTTGGGCTCATTGAAGATCGATGGACTTTCATGAAGTTTTTTCAATAAAAATATCTACCCACATGCTACAGATGATATACCAGACATAAAATATATTATCGAATAAATCGTAATGAAAATATACAAAACGAGGTGTACTATTTTTTTCCTCCATTTTACACTAATCCCGATGTGTACTATTTTTTTTAATGTGAGACCAAGATTTTAAAGGTGTTTTTGGGCTCATTGAAGATCAATGGGCTTTCATGAAGTTTCTTCTATAAAAATATCTACCTACATGCTACAGATGATATACCAGACATATAATATATTATCGAATAAATCTTAATGAAAATATACACAACGAGGTGTACTGTTTTTTCCTCCATTTTACACTAATCTAGATGTGTACTATTTTTTTTAAATGTAAGGCAAGATTTGAAAGGTATTTTTGGGCTCATTGAAAATCGATGGGCTTTCATGAAGTTTCTTCTATAAAAATATCTACGTACAGGCTACAGATGATATACCAGACATATAATATATTATCGAATAAATCTTAGTGAAAATATACACAACGAGGTGTACTGTTTTTTCCTCCATTTTACACTAATCTAGATGTGTACTATTTTTTTTAAATGTAAGGTCAAGATTTGAAAGGTATTTTTGGGCTCATTGAAAATCGATGGGCTTTCATGAAGTTTCTTCTATAAAAATATCTACCTACAGGCTACAGATGATATACCAGACATACAATATATTATCGAATAAATCGTAGTGAAAATATACACAACGAGGTGTACTAATCCCGATGTGTACTATTTTTTTTTAAATGTGAGGCTAAGATTTTTAAGGTGTTTTTGGGTTCATTGAAGATCGATGGGCTTTCATGAAGTTTCTTCTATAAAATATCTACCTACAGCCTACAGATGATATACCAGACATACAATATATTATCGAATAAATCGTATTGAAAATATACACAACGAGGTGTACTGCTTTTTTCATTTATTTTACATTAATCCCGATGTAAACTATTTTTTTTAAATGTGAGACCAAGATTTTAAAGGTGTTTTTGTTTTTTATTTAAGATCGATGGGTTTTCATGAAGTTTCTTCTATAAAAATAACTACCTACATGCTACAAATGATATACCAGACATATAATATATTATCGAATAAATCGTAGTGAAAATATACACAACGAGGTGTACTATTTTTTTCCTCAATTTTACACTAATCCCGATGTGTACTATTTTTTTTTAATGTGAGGCCAAGATATTAAAGGTGTTTTTGGGCTCACTGAAGATCGATGGACTTTTATGAAATTTCTTCTATAAAAATATCTACCTACATGCTACAGATGATATACCAGACATATAATATATTATCGAATAAATCGTAGTAAAAATATACACAACGAGGTGTACTGTTTTTTCCTCCATTTTACACTAATGTAGATGTGTACTATTTTTTTTTAAAATGTGAGGCCAAGATTTTAAAGGTATTTTTGGGCTCATTGAAAATCGATGGGCTTTCATGAAGTTTCTTCTATAAAAATATCTACCTACAGGCTACAGATGATATACCAGACATACAATATATTATCGAATAAATCGTAGTGAAAATATACACAACGAGGTGTATTATTTTTTTCCTCCATTTTACACTAATCCCGATGTATACTATTTTCTTTAAATGTGAGACCAAGATTTTAAAGGTGTTTTTGGGCTCATTGAAGATCGATGGGCTTTAATGAAGTTTCTTCTATAAAAATATCTACCTACATGCTATAGATGATATACCAGACATATAATATATTATCGAATAAATCGTAGTGAAAATATACACAACTAGGTGTACTATTTTTTTTCTCCATTTTACACTAATCCCGATGTGTACTATTTTTTTTAAATGTGAGGCCAAGATTTTTAACGTGTTTTTGGGCTCATTGAAGATCGATTGGCTTTCATGAAGTTTCTTTTATAAAAATATCTACCTAAGGCTACAGATGATATAGCAGATATATAATATATTATCGAATAAATCGAAGTGAAAATATACACAATGAGGTGTACTATTTTTTCCTTCATTTTACACTAATCTCGATGTGTACTATTTTTTTTTTAAAATGTGAGGCCAAGATATTTAAGGTGTTTTTGGGTTCATTTAAGATCGATGGGCTTTCATGAAGTTTCTTCTATAAAAATATCTACCTAAGGCTACAGATGATATATCAGACATATAATATATTATCGAATAAATCGTAGTGAAAATATACACAACGAGGTGTACTATTTTTTTCCTCCATTTTACACTAATCTCGATGTGTACTATTTTTTTTAAGTGTGAGGCCAAGATTTTTAAGGTGTTTTTGGGCTCATTGAAGATCGATGGGCTTTCATGAAGTTTCTTTTATAAAAATATCTACCTAAGGCTACAGATGATATAGTAGACATATAATATATTATCGAATAAATCGTAGTGAAAATATACACAACGAGGTGTACTGTTTTTTTCCTCCATTTTACACTAATCCCGATGTGTACTATTTTTTTTTTAAATGTGAGGCCAAGATTTTAAAGGTATTTTTGGACTCATTGAAGATCGATGGGCTTTCATGAAGTTTCTTCTATAAAAATATCTACCTACAACCTACAGATGATATACCAGACATACAATATATTATCGAATAAATCGTATTGAAAATATACACAACGAGGTGTACTACTTTTTTCATTTATTTTACATTAATCCCGATGTGTACTATATTTTTTAAATGTGAGTCAAGATCCTTAAGGTGTTTTTGGGTTCATTTAAGATCGATGGGCTTTCATGAAGTTTCTTCTATAAAAATATCTACCTAAGGCTACAGATGATATATCAGACATATAATATATTATCGAATAAATCGTAGTGAAAATATACACAACGAGGTGTACTATTTTTTCCCTCCAGTTTACACTAATCCCGATGTGTACTATTTTTTTTTTAAATGTAAGCCCAAGATTTTAAAGGTGTTTTTGGGCTCATTGAAAATCGATGGGCTTTCATGAAGTCTTCTATAAAAATATTTACCTATATGCTACAGATGATATACCAGACATATAATATATTATCGTATAAATCGTAGTAAAAATATACACAACAAGCCTCGAATCCTGAATCTAAATTTTTAAAATAGTTTTTGAAGATTTTCGATGGTTTTGGGCTTCAAGTAATTGGTGGTTATTTTCTTCGGGTAATGAGTAATTAACAAGGGGGAAAAAATCCGATAACAGATAATTAACCAGAAGAAAACAAGTATGAGTCTGAGCTATACCCAGATTCAACCTATCGTCTAATTGAGGGTCAAGATTTAGCTTTTAAATGCTCAAAATTTCAAATGTCATACGTTAAAGGTCGACCCAAACACCAGCTATCGATCTCGAACGGGTAACTCCAGATCAATATATAGGGCACATGCGACCTGCGACGCCTGATTCAAACCCGTGCATTCTAGACCCGACCTAATAGAGCTGTTTCTGGGGTCCATGAAGGTCAGTGTTGATAAAATGTGGGTACGCTCTGTTTGGGAGGAACACACAAAGTCCGGTGACTGGAGTTCGCCGGAAGGGGAGAAATTAGGCGAAAAGGGGAAGAAGTTAGGTTTATTCGAGATACCTAACTTCTTGATCATTAGCACTGTAGAAGAATGATTAAGTGCAATCACTTGAATTAACTCTGTAATCTGTATTAATTAATTGATCATTGTATCTCAGTATTTAATAGCTAAAACGTCATTAACTAATTTAACTAACTACTGATTAATACAACTCAACTAACTACTTATTTAAATGGACCAATAACGCGATAGCAGCCCAAGCCTTCCCGTTTGGCATGATCATGTTCTTTAAGTGGTTAAAGTTGCAGCCTCGTCCTTGCACTTCTTCTTATTCCTCAACTGCCTTTATAAGTGGTGTGTAATTTAACTCTTTGCCCTTGCACTTTCTTTCCTTTGACAAAGCTGCATAACCTCTATATTCTATTTATTTAGATGTTGGTCCAGTTCAATGTAATCAGTCTGTTAATGACCCTGATTACTCTTTTACTCCTCCCTTAAGCTCTGGAGTAAATATTTATGACTCCAAGCTTGACAGAGGATGAAGTAATCTCAAGTTCACCCATGGGTTTAGTGAACATGTCTGCTGATTGAAATTTTGTTCCAATTTGCTTTAGCCAAACCACTCCTTGAATGATTAATTCTCTAATGAAATGGCAATCAATCTCTATGTTCTTTGTTCTCTCATGGAAAACATGGTTATTGGCTAGATTGATTGCTGACTTGTTGTCACAATATATTGTTGTTTTGTTATTTGTTTTAATTTTCATCTCTTTGATTAGTTGATGAATCCATATCACCTCACATGCTGTTTGAGCTATTGCTCTATACTCAGCCTCACAAGAGGATCTTGAGATTATTGCTTGTTTCTTGGATTTCCAAGATACTAAAGAGTTTCCAATTAGGATGCAGAAGCCAGTCACAGATTTTCTACTTATTTGGCAGCCAGCCCAATCAGAATCACAATAAGCATGAATGCTCAAGTCCTGATTTTTCTTATAAACGATGCCCTGTCTAGGGGCTCCTTTTAGATATCTTAATACTTTGAATAGGGCCTTTAAGTGAACTTTCCTTGGTTCACTCATGAATTGACTGAGCCAGTGGACTGCATAGCTTAAGTCAGGTCTAGTAATATTAAGATATATTAATTTTTCAACAAGCTTCCTATAGAAGGTTGGATCTTGAATTTGCTTAGATTCACTTTTGAGATCTATACTCTTTTCTATGGGTATTTTGGATTCTTTTGCACCTGAAATACCACTTTCTTCAAGTATTTCTAGTGCATATCTCCTTTGAGACAATAGAATTTCTTCATTGGAGTAGGATACCTCAATTCCTAGAAAATAGCTTAATTTTTCAAGATCTTTTAATTTAAATTTATTTTCTAATTGTATTTTTAGAAAACCTATTTCTAGCTCATTGCTGCCTGTGATGATTATATCATCTACATAGACAACTAGATAAATTATGTTTTCATTTTTCTCTCTTATAAAAAGAGAGTAGTCTGATTTAGTTTGTATAAACCCCATTTCTAAGAGTGTGGTTCTTAACTTTTCAAGCCAGTTTCTAGAGGCTTGTTTAAGGCCATATAAAGATTTGCTGAGCTTGCACACTCTTTTATCTCCTTCTTGGAGTAATCCTTGAGGTGGCTTTAGATACACTTCCTCATGGAGATCACCATGTAAGAAGGCATTATTGACATCTATTTGATATAGATTCCACCTTTTGTGGGCTGCAAGAGCAATAAGCACTCTTACTGTTATCATTTTTGCAACTGGTGCAAAGGTTTCATAGAAGTCAAAACCTTCTTTTTGAGAGAACCCCTTTGCTACTAATCTTGCCTTATATCTTTCAATTTCTCCATTTGGTGGATTCCACTGCTTTTCTTCCTTTTCGAAGTTCAGTCATGATCCCAAGTGTTGTTTGAGATGAGAGCCTCCATCTCTTTTTTCATTGCATCTACCCATTTTGGGTTAGTGGATGCTTCATTGAAGGTTTTTGGTTCAATGTTTTTAGTAATTTGTTTGAAAAAATCCTTATGTTTGTCATTTACTCTATGGTATTACACATAGTTGCTCATAGGGTATTTGATTTTCTTTGGTGATCCATCATCCATATGGAAATCACTAAAATGTTTGGGTTTAGTTATAATTCTGCCCAATTAACCTTGTTTGTTTTATGTTTTCATTTTGCAGAGTACTAATTTCAATATTTTTGTCTGAATTTAGCACTTTATTTTTGTTTCTATGATTATTTTCATTATTTTCTATATGACCAGTTTGGACTGAGCTCTCTTCATTGTGACTTTGAGTTTCTGAGTCAGTTGTGAGAGCTTGCCTTGAATTTACTAATTTTTGTGTTAAATCAGATTGGTTATTGCCAATTCTGTCTGAAAATGATTGTATTTCTTATGTGGTTCTAGACTGGCTATTTCCAGTTGTTTCTGGCCTGTCCAGAGACACTTGTGAGTGTTTTTCTGATATGATTTCAGGCTGGCTAGGTTGATTATTTTCAACTATATCTGGCATGTCTGAATGCTGATACCATGATAAAATGTGGGTACGCTCTGTTTGGGAGGAACACACAAAGTCCAATGACTGGAGTTCGCCGGACGGGGAGAAATTAGGCGAAAAGGGGAAGAAGTTAGGTTTATTCGAAATACTTAACTTCTTGATCGTTAGCACTGTAGAAGAATGATTAAGTGCAATCACTTGAATTAACTCTGTAATCTGTATTAATTAATTGATCATTGTATCTCAGTATTTAATAGCTAAAACGCCATTAACTAATTTAACTAACTACTGATTAATACAACTCAACTAACTATTTCTTTAAATGGACCAATAACGCGATAGCAGCCCAAGCCTTCCCGTTTGGCATGATTATGTTCTTTAAGTGGTTAAAGTTGCAGCCTCGTCCTTGCACTTCTTCTTATTCCTCAACTGCCTTTATAAGTGGTGTGTAATTTAACTCTTTGCCCTTGCACTTTCTTTCCTTTGACAAAGCTGCATAACCTCTATATTCTATTTATTTAGATGTTGGTCCAGTTCAATGTAATCAGTCTGTTAATGACCCTGATTACTCTTTTAAGTGTATGTCTTACAACCCTAAATCTAAGACTATAAAAGTAGGGGTAGGAGTTGGATTATTGTGAATTGAGTGCCCTAGAATATTGATGAGGATGGTTTCCTTGACAAACCAATTGACTCTGGATCGGTCGATCGATCGACTATTTCTTGCAGGTGTCTTACTAGTCGAATTGACCGGAGGCTCAGGAACTTCAGTAACACAATCCCCTCCTTGTTCGAAAAGTAGTCGATTGATATGAAAATGTCTTCAAATGATGAATCCCAAATTCCGATCAATAACGAATCGACCCAAATTCCAGGTTAAGTGATTCGACCATGTCTCCTTTTGGTCGATAATTTTTTTAATGAAATATTTGGTTTGGGTATAGCCAAAGTCCAATGTCCACTTGCGATTTTTGATCTTTTTTGAGCATTCAAGACCTCAACCCACTTAAGGTTGTCTGACGACCTATTCTCATGTCGTATTATTCTTTGTGCGGATCTCTTGATATTACCAAATATTAAGGACACCATCATCGCCATTCACCAACCACACATATAAGCATCTGTTGCAATCTGTTACATGAGCGCATTTATCCTGGATCCTCAACGAAACTCGAGACCCAGACTCTGAAACCTCAAGAGCAATCTAATCACTTGATATGTTCCGATCGGATTTCAAAGACAGCAAACAACCATCAAATGCAACAATCCCACACGTCTAAGTGGGGAAATGAGAAACTCTCAAAGTGTTTGTGGTAGCTCAAACAAACCCTCCCATACTACTCATCTTTTGTTCTTATAATAAAAATTAATTTTTATCTCGAATTGTCGATATGTCCGAGTGGTTAAGGAGACAGACTTGAAATTTGTTGGGCATGCCCGCGCAGGTTCGAACCCTGCTGTCGACGAATTTTTATAAATATTTTTTGTTCTCAAATACGCGGGACAGTACCGCACCGACCTATCCCCTCCTCACTTTAAGTCCCCGCCCTTTTCTGTTTTCCGCTTTCGCACTTCGATCTTATTTCGAGACGAGATGGAAGTCTCGGAGATTCTCGAAGGTTCGGAGAAGATCATTCCGAAGATACGACGTTTGGACCAGTCGGTAGTGAATCGGATCGCCGCTGGAGAGGTTGTTCAGAGGCCGGTTTCGGCGGTGAAGGAACTTGTGGAGAACAGTCTTGACGCAGGTTCAACATCGATATCTGTCGTTGTCAAAGACGGTGGAATGAAACTCATACAGGTCACTGACAATGGCCATGGGATCAGAGTATGCGCGTTATTCTTTACTTGCGTTTTTTTCAGCATTTTATGTGTTTTTTCTTGCTCATCTTCTTTGCATTTTTTAGAGCATTTTGTGTGTCGCCGACTGATGAAGTTATGAACATCTAGTGAAATCAAAAAAATGAAATTTGAGATTCAACTTTCAAGTTGGTTTATAAATTTCAAGTGTTATGGACTATGGTTGCAGTTTTATTTTTTACCATTGCTCGTTTATGTAGAAGTTAGCTTTAAATTTGAAATCCATTTTGTCATTCTGCACATTGGATTTGCAATTCTTTATTTCTTTCCTTTTTACCATTATTGCCTATGGCAAGTTAGCTTTGAATTTGATGTCCGATCAGTATAGTTTCAGTGATTCATCACATTGCGGTTGTGGTTCTTTATTTCTTCCATTTTTACCACAGTTTATTTATGCCTAGTTAGCTTTAAATTTACAGTTGTGTTCTTTAGAATTTTATGTGGTTCTGCACATTGCAGTTGCACTTTGTTTTTCCATCTATCTTTGTCATCATTAATCTGTTTATTTATATCAAGAGAGCTTTGAATTTAATGTTTCGCTTGTGTAACTAATTTATGTGATTCCGCACATTGCTGTTGCAGTTCTTTATTTCCTTCACTTTCTACCATTGTTTGTCTATCCTTTTTATTGTTATTAATATTTATTTGACTAGTTTGATGACTTGCCAATCCTCTGTGAGCGGCACACTACATCGAAGCTATCTACGTACGAAGACCTGCAAACAGTCAAGTCCATGGGTTTTAGAGGGGAAGCTTTGGCCAGTATGACTTATGTTGGTCATGTCACTGTGACCACCATAACGGAAGGTCGGCTACATGGTTACAGGTGCATGCTTCTCGTAATGTTTTCAAATTTGATTTGCAACATTTTTTAATGATTGCGATTGTATTTACTTATTACAATTTTTTTTCAGGGTTTCTTATAGAGATGGAGTGATGGAGCATGATCCAAAACCATGTGCTGCTGTAAAAGGAACTCAAATAACTGTAAGATTTTTCTTTACCCCATTGATAATTTTCATTTAAGTATAATTGTCATTTGCAAATTATACATTTATACCAAGAATGTTTTTCATGGTCATAAGATTGGTGGATGAGATTTTAATCATGATATATTTTTCTATTTTCTATTTTCTATTGCTTTCTAGGTGGAAAATCTTTTCTACAATATGCTTGCACGGAAGAAATCCTTGCAGAACTCGAACGACGACTATACAAAAATAGTGGATTTGATAAGTAGGTTTGCTATTCATAATATACACGTCAGTTTCTCATGTAGGAAGGTCAGTTATATCACAACTAAGCATTTTTTCTTGTGTTAGATACTAGGCAGTTAGATAGTCACAACTCTTATGTATCAGGTTTTAAGGTTCACTATGCTGACGTGAGATTTGTAAATTTTCATTTCAGCATGGAGCAAACAGAGCAGATGTTCACACAATTGCTGCATGCACAAAGTTTGATTCTATTAGATCTGTCTTTGGAGTATCTGTTTCACATGATATATTGGAGATAACTGCTTCAGATGACAATCCTGATCGCTCTGTCTTTAAGCTGAATGGTTTTGTATCAAATGCAAACTACATTGCAAAGAAAACTACTATGGTGCTATTCATTAATGGTTTGTGACTTTGTGTAACATCTCATATTTTGTAGTTCTCATACATGACGTGGAAAATAAATTTGGCAATATCTTGTCAAAAAAAGCCATTGTGATTATTACCTTCCTTAATAGAAGGATCAATGAAATATTTTTCACATGTAAATGTAAATATTCACACATGCAGAATTTATGAGTGGCTTTTGTAAGAAAACCTGATATCATTAGACAATAAGACTTTTTGTGGCTGAATAAACAACTAGTGAGTAGGACGAGTGCCATTTTGTTTGTATAACTATAAGTATCAACATTTTCTTATGTGAGTCCATTTAGGCTTTTGTTTCATTTACAGCTGATAGGTGTGATTGCACAAAAGCCATTTCAGATAAAATATTTTTTTGCGTTTCTGTAATTCCTTCGGTACATTGATTGGTTTCTTTGTTTCAGACAGGCTGGTTGAGTGTACAGCATTGAAGAGAGCTATAGAAGTAGTCTACTCAGCAACTCTACCAAAAGCATCTAAACCTTTCATCTATATGACTATTCAACTCCCACATGAACATGTAGATGTGAACATACATCCTACAAAAAGAGAGGTAAAACAGTAAAAATGTATATTCCAGAAGAAAGATGTTTATTACCAAACCTTTATGATTTTATCCTATCTTCAAGTATCAGGAGATGTATATTCTTAAATACCTATGATTTGTAAAGGACAGTGCATTTTTATATTTTTTTTGTGTTGATTTAGATGATGGTCAGGAAATAATATATTCAGAATATTTTTTTTTTCAGGTAAGTTTTTTGAATCAAGAAAACATTATCAGTACCATCCAAAATGCAGTTGAAACCAAGTTGATGAACTCCAATTCTATGTGAACATTCAATACCCAGGTAATTTTTCCCAAATAATTTTTTTATAAATTATCTTTTCTAAGAGACCGTGCCTTCTTCACTGATTTCCTGAATCCTGAGTCAGATCACATCAAGTAACGCTTGGGCCTTGGAGTGAGCTGGGCCGTCTTCAGTGCAAAAGGGGTAGTTGCGTCTAAGAACACATGCTCTATTCCTGTTTTCGGAAGTCCTAAGTTCTCTTTAAATAGAATCAATTACCTAACCTCTTGTCTTTGGTAGTCTTCTATTTATAGAGGTCTTGGGATGATTTCTTGGACTCGGGCCAGACGTGACTGGGTTAACTCGATCTGGTGTTTCCAGACTGTAAGAGGGTTTAGAGTTAACCATCTAGAAATGATTTGCATCCAATTTGGATCGAATGGGATCTATTCGGGTTATAACCCCAACCTGTGGTTGGGGTTTGGTTCGGTCAGGGTCTACGGTTGACCTCCAGCTAAAGTTTACTCTAGAGTTTGTTCAAACCCTCACAAGTCTTATTTAATTGGGTTGCCTAAAATGACTCACCAGGGTCAGGGAAGGCCCTAAGACCAATCATGAAGAGGACTCAAACTTACAACCCTAGGTATTAGTCTCAAGTTATGCTTTGTCCCTAAGTCTTTACTGAAATTAGTTTATGTTTCTTACTACTATTCTACTTGAATAAGCTATGTTCGTAGAATTAATTGCTAATAACAAAGTCTGATTGATGAAATGCTACTGACCTCTTAACTAGAGCATGATTAACCAAGGTTTTTTAGGCAACCATGCGGTCATGCGATGGCCATGACCGCATGGCCGCCTAGGCGGTCGCCTGAAAATAGGGTAAATTACTTATATATATTTGCTAAAAAATATGGGTAAATTCAGAAACATTTTAAAAAATATATACATAAATTTTAAAACCTGAAATTACTAATACAAAGTAATAGACCTATTAATCTAAAATTTAAAATGTAAATACATAGATTATAAGACTTCTATGAATTTAGGGTTAGAAAGGTGCAAGAAACAAGAAAGAAAAGAGGTTAGGGTTTTTTAAAACCCTCAATCTCTTATTTAAATAACTTAAGTCATTTAAATGGGTGGTTGGGCCTTATATTTAAATTAAAAAAAAATAAAAAAATAAAACAGACCTATTGGGTTAGGCGGGTCCGGGTCAGATCCGACCCGGACCCGCCTAACCCGCTCCAGCGCATGAAGGCAAACGCCTACATGCGTTGGAGCGCATGGTCGCCTATGCGACGCCTAGGCATGAAAAAGCTTGTGATTAACTGAATGTGCTCTTTATAAGTTTATTCATGGTTTATACTCTTTATAAGAGTATATTAATGTGCTTTCACTATCACTGAATGTGCATGGCAGGCTGTAAATTCTTCTGGACCTTTTTTTCAGCAGAGTTTAAGTAAGGAGATTGCGGTCAATTCCCAATCATCTGGTTTGTAAATTTAATTTCTTTTAAACTATCATTATAAAGTTTTTTATTTATTTTTCCTAAAATGTTAATATAGTTAATTCAAACTATATTTATTTTATTTTTTAAGTCCAATTTCATTTGAGCTATCCATGCTGTAGGACAAAAGACTCCAAAGGTTCCTGTCAATAAAATGGTCAGGACAGATTCAAAAGATCCAGCTGGACGACTCCATTCTTATTGGCAAGACAAGCATGCTTCGCAAGATGATAAGAGATCTGAATTATCATGTGTGCGGTATGTCACAGTTTCTTCTTTTTCTTCTATTTATTCTTTTAAAAGTCCGTGCAATTAGATATTCTCTTTTCTTGTTTTTGTATTTCATCTTATATCGAGACTGTTTCAGATGAATGGAATTTAAATTTAACTTTACTCCTAATTAATTAGAATCTTAAGAAAGCTTCTTATTAGTTCTAACTTCTAAAGAAAGAATCTTGATTATCCAAGCTTCAGAATGTTCGTTATCATGTTGAATTTTTTTATTAGAGTTGCCGTTCGACAAAGGAGAAATCCTAAGAAATCTGCAGATTTAACTAGCTTACACGAGCTTCTCAATGAGATTGATCAGAATACCCATTCTAGTGAGTTGAGCCATGAGCTATCTTTTATAATGATATGGCACTCATCTTTTCAACATAAAAATGAATGATATTTAATTATTTATTAATTTTATTTTCTTGGATAATTTCAGGTCTGCTTGATATTGTAAAAAATTGTACATATGTTGGAATGGCAGATGATATTTTTGCATTAATTCAACATGATACGCGTCTTTATCTTGTCAATGTGGTGAATGTAAGGTAAAAATTATGTATGATAGATAATACATGAATGGCCTTTTCAATTCCCATCTTTTTTTATTTCAAGATGCTGTTGGATGATTATTAGTGATATGATACATATATATGATATGATACGATACTAATATCATATCATATATATCATATCATATCATATATATCATATGATACGATACTAATTAGTGATAGGATATTGTAGTATTAAGTTGTTTATATATGATACTCGTTGGAAATGAAAAGGGATCGAGTATCTCTCCCACTTATTTACATCTCTTATATGGTATCAGTTTGTTAGAAAGAGAGCTTCCTCAATCCTGGATTTTCTCCTCAACAGTCCTTCATTTTCTTGAATTCCGCTGCAATGGAGGACGGCATTGTTGATAGGAGTGGAGTCGCAAATTCAGATGCTTCCAAGATAGTTTTCATCAAGCATCTGAAGACTTGACGCTGGACTGCTCAAACTACTTCGCTTGGCGCACGCAATTCGCCATCATCTTGCGAGGACATGAGCTGCTGGATTTGATCCAAGAATGGCTAATTATATGTATCATATCACTAATTTCTTCAGATTCAAGCTTTAGAGATGAGTTCTCAATTTCAAAATCAGTAAAATTAATTGATTATGAGAGGCGCCCCTTCACTAGAGGAGCTGCAGGGATTAAGAAGTCTAATCCTAGGTATGCACTGTCTATATCAGTTTCTGAAATTTCTGTTCCATCTTCAGTCAAGCAAGCTTTGGAGAATGGATGGAAATCAGCTATGAAGAAAGAACATGATGCGCTCGTTAATAATGGCACATGGGAGTTGGTACCAAGGATGCTAACATACAATGTGATTAATTCTATATGGCTGTTTAAAGTCAAAGAAAAATCAGATGGCGGTGTGGACAGATTGAAGGCAAGGCTAGTGGCAAATGGGAGTAATCAGATTGAAGGCAGAGATTACAATGAGACATTCAGTCCAGTTGTAAAATCTGTATCTATTTGTGCAGTATTAACTATTGCAGTCTCAAGAGGTTGGAAACTTAATCAAATTGACATAGGTAATGCATTTTTACATGGTCAATTGGAAGAGAGGATTTTAATGCGTCAACCTAGAGGCTTTATGGATGAATCATGTCTGCCTATTGAAGAAAGTTATCTATGGTCTCAAACAATCTTCAAGGATGTGGTTTCGCAGACTAAAAATGGTGCTGAATTTAATGGGTTTTATACCAAGCCAATCTGATCCTTTATTGTTTGTGCACTTAGGAGCAACTCATTTGGCTGCCAATCCGGTTTATCACTCCAAAATCAAACATGCAGCCATGGATTTCAGATTTGTTCGAGAAAGAATGGAGGACAAAACTCTTGTTGTGCAACACATACCGAATGTTCTACAACAAGCAGATATTCTCACTAAAGCATTGAAGCCCAAACTCTTCAAAGATCTCAAGGACAAGCTAATTTGTTCACATCATCAGACTTGAGGGGGGAGTATTAGTGATATGATACATATATATGATATGATACGACACTAATATCATATCATATATATGATATTGTAGTATTAAGTTGTATATATATGATACTCATTGGGGATAAAAAGGGATCGAGTATCTCTCTCACTTATTTACATCTCTTATAATGATTTCGTTGTTAAATTAGGAATCAAATTTGTACGTTTAGGAAATATGAATACCTATACATGCATTTTCAATATTATTATAATAATATTAATAGTATACTTGTATAATATTAGAAATTTTTATAAGAATATCGCCTCTTGGCGTGGATTTGCATATATCATATTTTTTATCTGAATTCACTCTAGCATGATTGCATGACACATTTTTTCTCATCAGTGAGGAACTTATGTATCAGCAAGTTTTACGACGATTTGCACATTTCAATGCCATACAACTCAGCGATCCAGCTCCAATACATGAGCTAATAATGATGGCACTAAGTGAGGAAAATGCGGAATGTGAAGATGTGGAAAGTGAGGACTTTAACAAGATTGCCGAAGTAATTATCTATTCTTGTTGTATGCCGTTTTCTTTTTAACTGGATGCAAATAATTTCAGAATTTTCCATTTCATTTTAACTGAGGCAATTGTTCTCGATATATGAGCACTAATTTAGTAATTTGTCTTTTTTTGAACTATTATTTTTCTCTTAGACATGTAATTACGTAAATGACAATTTTCCATTTTAAGCTTGAAGTGAAAGATATGTTTATAAAATATTGTGTTTTATAAACCTGCATGTTTGCTATGATGTGAGTTGCATCACCCTCATCCCCAAAATTTCAACAGCCTCAGAGTTAGGAGACTATAGGTCCATCTCCTGTGTCAACCTAATCTACAAACTCTTTACAAAAATACTAGCAGATAGGTTAGCTAAGGTATCTAGTGAATTAATATCCCCTAACCAAACTGCATTTATCCAAGGTAGGAATATTTCGGATAATACCATGCTGGCAGATGGGATGATTTACGGATTCTCTAGAAAAAGGACTCCCAGAAGGTGATGTGTCAACATTGACTTGAGAAAAGCATTTGATATTGTAAGATGGGAAGCACTAATTTCCATTCTTGGAGCATATGGCTTCTCAGAGCAATTCTGTAAAATTATATAGAATGCTACATCATCTGCCTCCTTTGGTGGAAGAATCCAGTTAGTCAATTGGATACGAGTTAGGAAATACACCTACCGGGCCCAAGGAATTTCACTGCCAGAAATTAGCATATCAATTTATATGGGATGGGAGGAAAGGGGTACCGTGGTCCCTTATAACCCTCCCCAAGGAGGAAGGTGGACTAGGAGTTAGAAACTTACACACAATAGCCAAAGCCTCCCTAGTCAAGAAAGCTGCCACAATTTGGGGGAAGCAGAAAATATAAAAGGGAATGGATGCAGAAGAGATATATAAAAGGGAATGACCTGCAAAGCATAAGAATCCGACCCACCATTGACTGAGCACAATGGAAAGAAATAGTAGACTCTCGAGGCCCCATTAATCAATGCATAGATTACAGAGCATGGAACTCAGTCATCTAGAAAATAAGGAATGGGAAACAAAACCTAGGGACAATCATCGAGGAATTAAGGACCAAGGCACCTAAGAACCCCCTAGCTAAGGGCATCTGGTCACACATGTCCACAAAATTCTCAATCTTCCTATGGAGAATTAAGAATAAACAGATTAAGACCTTACTGATGCTTCATTTCCTGGGGAGTCCCAATCTAGCCCACATGCCTTTTATGTGGGCAGGAGGATGAAACAATTAGCCACTTGTTTTTTAACTGCGATTACATAAGGAAACTTCTAATAAAACTCACAGAATTTTTGAACCAAATATCAAATAGCCCTATCCCTACACACCTAAGTTCAGATATTAGAATAAGGGATTTCATAAAATGATAGAAACTTGTCAAAAACTCACACATCAATCACCCCTTTGGGGCTTGCATTGGAACACAATTGGGGGACTGACTTAGCACATGTGGTCCGAAAGGAACAGAAGGCTACGCCAGCATACTCTTAGACTTCCGGAGAATCTCTTTCAGGATATCATTAGGGACTGCAATCTTTCTTATAGATCAGATTACTATAGGAAAGAGTGCAAGACTGTGGCTAGCAAATGGAGAGGACTACGATGCAGGTTTGGGAGGCTAACCTCTTACGGCTTAACTCTTAGTTACTTGATCACTAAGAACCTAAGCTATATAAGAGAATGTCGATGGAAGTGGGAAACCACTCTATCATCCACCTTGTTTTTATTTCTTTCTATTTGTAATCTCAGGAGACTACCCCTCATTATTAATGAGAAATATTTAATTCTTGCAAAAAAAAACAGTCTTTTGATTTGAAGATGGGCTTCAGATGAAGTATAAAAAATATTTATATTTCATCATTCATCCAATGTCATTATATTTTACAATAAAGATGCCGATTATTTCTGAAATCCTAATATTTGAACTTCAGTAATCGAACTTTCAGTAGAGTTTTAACTACTAACTATACCAGAGGCTTCTTTATCTGCTAAGATTTCCATGCCGGCACATTTAGTTATTTATCTGAAACTAAATCAAGTGACATATTGGAAATTCTTTTAATTAGGAAATTATAACATTGTTTGGATGTCCTAATTTTTTCTCATCTTATCAGATGAACACCGAGCTACTGAAACAAAAGGCAGAATTGCTGCAGGAATACTTTGGTATTGACATAGATCAAAAAGGCTTCTTGTTAAAGCTTCCTGTCATTCTTGATCAATATACTCCCAACATGGACCGGGTTCCAGAATTTATGCTTACTTTGGGTAATGATGTATGTACTTTAATTTTTTTTGCAGATTTCTTTTGACAGTTAATTCCTTATTGCTTTATTTTTTATTTTTATGCTATCTTTTTATTGTACACAAGATGATTCTTTTTTCCTGATGGGTAATTTTTTTATATAAAATGAGAAAAATTGGGTTACAACTCACAATACGTTATTGCATATTCACTTCTGGAGTTGGGGGTTGTGATAAAAATAGAAAAAGTTCCTTCTTATAATCTACATCTGCACTGCACGCCCAAATTAGGAGTTAGAAGCTAAACTTTAATTTATCGGTTTCAAGGTCCTCGACAAATCCCTAGTCATTGGGTCCTAATAGGATGAGGATTCTTCAATCCTTCTAATTGGATTTCGGCTCAATGATGACCAGCTCATCAAGTACCATACTACCTTCTGTATTTGGAAAGATTAATAGTCAAGTGAACCATATTGATTGAATTAGCTAGATGTTTATAGTACGTTTGGACCTTACTATCATCTCCAAAATAAGGGATAAAATTATTGGTATTCTGTATGGTAAAATTATATATATTCTAATAAAAATTGTATGTTCAAGCTTGCTTGTAAAATAAATTGAATTTCTCTATTTTGACGTTTTTCACTTGCTTATTGTATGTAGGTTGAATGGGATGATGAAAAAAAATGCTTCCAAACGATTTCAGCAGCTATTGGAAACTTCTATGCAATGCAACCTCCTATCCTACCAAACCCTTCTGGTGATGGAGCTCAATTCTACAAGAACACAGAAGCACCTGATAATAGGCAGAATAAAGATACTGATGCAAATATGATTGGTAAAAGCAATTTAATTTACATGTACTTTTTTATTTTAATTCAAGATGGATAAAATAATTTCATCATTCTTATATTTTCCATATGAATTATTTACACCTCTAAGAAGGACCAGATAGAGATGGGAAAGGTATGGACGATTGTAATACCTTGATGGTTTTTATTTATAATGATTAACCTTACAAATACAGAATGTGCAAGATATAGAAAAGATAGGATTTTTTTTATTGCTACCCCTAGAAGATACAGACTGTTTTATACCTTCATCGAAAAAAAGATAGGAATTTTTATACAGAAGCTTGCCGGAAACTCACAGAGCACTCACCTCTTTGGGCCCCAGCCTACTATGGAATGCCCTAGAATGTCTAGTATGGCATATGAGCATATTTGGTCAGATAGAAATAAAAGGCTGAAACAGCATTCTCTAAGACCCTCCAAAATACTCACAAAGGAAATCATCAAAGACATCAGCTCTTCAAATCTGCAGATTTTAGGAAGCCCTGTTGCTCTTAAATGAAGAAAACTACACTTCAACTGTGAGAGACCTATCTCCTGACACTAGCCTCCTAGTTATTTTACTACTAGAAGCAATGCTCTATAGGAAAGTGTCAATGAACCTAGCTTGTCTTCCTAATATAACCTTTTGATTTCTCTAAATTAATCTCCCCCCCAAAAGATATAGAAAAGATACCATAAATTAAATTATAGGATTGCCTATAGTTTAGCACGGTCATGATATCGATTATATCGATCCTCAATATTCAATAGTACCACTGTTTTGAACTTGAACCAATTATTAATATTCAATTGATATCGATGTTATTTCTCTAGTAGATGATATCTCTGAGAAGAATGGAACAACTGATCAGAAAATGGTATCAGAGGCAGAGACAGAATGGGCTCAACGTGAATGGACTATTCAGCACGTGTTGATTCCATCCATGCGACTCTTTTTTAAACCTCCAATTTTCATGGCCGGTAATGGAACTTTTGTGCAGGTTAGTCTTCTATTTCAATCTTTTAAATTCTAAGCATAATAATCTTCTGAACCATTCATGAAATGAAGCTAAATTTTATTAAAGCATGGTCATGTTGCCTGTATTATATGTATATATCTCCCATCAAAAAAGTTCATGTTTCTTATCTATGCAATCATCCAATAGAAATCATATACAAAACACAACATTTCATGTCATTTTTGTTAAATCTTAATCATCAGCAAAACAATTCTCTTTTATCTCAAATCACAAAGTTAATTCACTTTTTTTTAAACCATGGTAGGACTAGGATATATATAGAATTGTTTGATTGTTTCAATAAATATAGTTTTTTTATTAATGAAAAAAATTATGCAATGCTTGTTGTTGTATATATTGATTTTCAAACAGGTTGCTTCCCTGGAAAAGCTTTACAAAATCTTCGAAAGGTGCTAGTCTGTTAGATCGCTAGCCTAGCCTGCAAGTAATGTTTTATCTGCTATTATTTCAATGTAAACTTACCGAGATTTTTAACCTAATTGTCCCTTTGCCATTTTGCCCCATGCCTACTGTATTTACTAATATGTAGTTTTGCTGTTTATCTCCTAAATCATTTTGGTTAATTTCTAGGTAGTTTTACAGAAAATTTGCACATGGACTCTCTTGAATATAAGTGTAATCGAGAAAAAATTGCTAAAGACACTTACATAGTTATATTTATAGAGTATGTTCTTTAATTGATGCAGGGATCTACCAAGAACTCAATCAATATATGCTTCGGCATTGTCCTTTCTCTAATGATTCAGGTACATTGGACTTGACCCACTCCAAAATAAAACAGGAGTTGGGCATATCCAGAGTCCAGACTCGGTCCTTTACTTGAAGTCCGAGTCAGGGGCAGATCATTAGATCCTCTAATGGTATAATTGTAATGAAAAATATTTTCAGAGGCCGCGGCCAGAATGGGTATATATCCACCTAATTTGAAGTGTTTAGATTATTTTTTTTTGTCTTTATTCAGCAAATAGAATTCATATTAAATCCAGACGCATCCAATCTGGTCGCACCTGATCTTAGCTCAATATTTTCACTGGTAGAGACTAGGAGTGTAAATCCATTTACAGGTTTAATGGTTATTGGTCAATTACTAATTAGTAGTCATTAGTCAATATAAGACTTTATTTAGATAATTTGTTTCATGCCAGACTGGCAGTTTTTGACAGGTACATGAAATCAGTCTGAACAGTTAGGACAATTGATAGGACTCATCATAATTTTCATGTAGAATTTGACCTCAGCATTGATTGCAAATCTCCGGAATTCCTCAGTCTTGCATCTTCTGCGAATCCTCCAGTTCTGAAACATCGACCTGACGTCGGAGACGAACTCTGCTGCATTCGCGTAAGCCGAATATTCCACTTTGTTATCAATTATCAGCAGTTCAGAATGTTCCTCGATAGTCCATGGCTGCGGGGAGTTAAGATAAGACCTGATCATCAAACGGACGAAGAAATGGGTCGTCTCTATCGGAAACAACATAGTGATATCAATCCACATGTTATCTCTCCATTTCGATCGCATATAGCTAAGAAATGTCTCTGGTCCGTTGATAACAAGCCCGTTTTCGTCGGCGTCCGCGATCATCAGACGCAATTTCGCGGGACGCTCTTGTTCGCCATTCTTGTGGATGGTGTAGATCATTGATGTGGGTCCACGTGGATGATCGGGTTTAGTATTGTAGAACATCGTCTTCTTCTCAGCAGTCTCTTCCATTGACTCCACTTCGAATCCTTCCTTAAAGAAAACTCCATCGATTCCGTCTTCTCTATTAGAAAACACCACAATATTCCCATACCCATCTTCGCCTCCGACGATGGTCTTCAGATGGTTCAATAAATAAGTCCCTGTCTCGACTCTACTACTATCCTCAAGGCCTGACGTAACACCATAGGCCAGTATTTCCACGAAACCATGGTACTGATCATCGGAGATATGTTGACGGTAAATAAGTGCAGCGACGACATCATGGTTGTTGTCGGTGTTGGTGTTGTTGCTCACTCCGATGATGATCCCGTTGGTTTCGTCTAGAATCTTCTCTAACATGTGCTCTCTTGTAATCAACGGTACCTGACAAGATATCAACAGATCGGTGACTCGGTGGATGTTTGGTATGGCGATGTCGAGTGTGGGTTGGCATGGGAAGAATGTGAGGTTTTCTACTTCTGCATCAATAACGGGAGAGATGATGATGGCTTTCGAGGCTGATGAAGGAGTGGATACACTGGCCATATCGATGAGAGAGTTGAAAAAAATTACTGATCTCAATTCAAGAGAATTATCTATAGAATAGAATAGAATCACTGATGGTTATTCCATGGAGGGGGTCGGGGGTTTATATAGCAGTGGGAGAGGTGTATCTTAGACTGCCGGACTAGTTTATCTCGACAAAGATCTCCTCTTATTTGCTCTCATATCCCTCCAACTCCATATTATTTAGGTTTCAAACTTCATTATTTTTTCTGTGAAATGACGGTTTTACCCTATACAAACCTCTTGAGTCTTCTTGTCCCCCCTCCCTTCCCCTCTCCTTCCTCTCCTCCTATGGAAGAGATTGAGCTTAATATGTATCTAACACTTCAGTATTAAGAACTCAGGGGAATCTTATTGATGCATGTATGCTCTTTAAGTTATTAATATTGATGAAGATTTGCAACAAGACGAACACGTGTTTAATAAGACTGGGGTTTTCCTAATATGTTTGTCAGGCGATTAAGTGACAATTATTGTCGCGAAGCGTAAGACAAATTTAATATCGAAACATACGACTCATTAAGCTGTTAAGTTTAACCTAATTTTAAAAAAATTCCAAATGGATGAGCGTTTAATGGAAACAATCGTTGTTGGGCCGTTGCTCGATAAAAAAATAGGCCCAAAAGTTACATACTGTATTCAAATTTGGATAAAGCGCATGACGATTCATATTCGTCTGGCTATTGCCCGATAAAAAAATAGGCCCAAAAGCTAATACTGTATTCAAATTTTGATAAAGCACATGGCGATTCATATTCGTCTGGCCATTGCCCGATAAAAAAAATAGGCCCAAAAGTTACATACTGTATTCGAATTTGGATAAAGTGCATGGTGATTCATATTCGTCTGGTCGTTGCCTGATAAAAAAATAGGCCCCAAAGCATACATATTGTATTCAAATTTGGATAAAACGCACAACGATTCATATTCGTTCTGGCCGTTGCAATCATTTGTTAGTCGACGAACCAATGCAAACCAGACCCTTAAGAAGGTTCATGAATCAGAATGCTTTGACAAGGGAAGATAGATATTCTCTTGTGTTAAAAAAAAGACATTCATCATTCAACAAAAGAAAGAAGGCAAAGAAGACATTCATTCATCTTCTTCTTACATATGGGCAATAAGGTAATTTTATCATTTTCTTATAAAATAAAGGGTGTTATGCGCAAAAGAACCCAGAAAGAAATCCCCTATCCCATGATCCCATCTGTTTCCTGATTTTAGAACCCTGCGGTTACAGAATCCCGCATTTATAAATAAAATCATTTTTTATTAACTTTCCAATAAAACAAAATCCCAAAACAATCATTTTATTTTTTATTTTTTTATATATTAATATTCGTCCTCAGTCGTCATTAAAAGATTTTATTGGATAAAAACTACAAATTATTTTCTAACGAGTAGAAATGGATTTTATAGGTGTAAAAACATAATTTGACACTGTAATTTCAACAACACCCTGTCCTTTAGTGTAAATAGTGTAATTTATTGGGCTGAAAAAAAGCTAACTGATTCTCCCACTGAAAAGCGAAATCCACGTCACTTTTTTCTCTCTCTCCTTTGCATACTATAAATTTCAACGCGAGGGAAAGAAGCTAACGTTTCCCGGTCATTTGCATTTTGGGCGAGCGCGAGAACTAGAGAGAGAGAGAGAGAGCGGTCATTGTTTACAATCGTGGTCTCTTTGTTTGCTCTGCTCTAACTGTTTTTGCTTGACCGATTCCATCTAAAATCCAAATCGTCTGGTTCTGATCTTCGATTTGAGGTACTCCTTGCCACGCGACTGTGTGGATTCCGATTTCGACGTTCAGAACGGAGAGATGTGTGGAGTTTTTTCTTCTTCTTTTTTTCAAGCTGTTTTAAGTTGAATGGTTTTTGTTTGGATTTTTTTTTTGTGTGGTTCGTAAGTGATCGGGTTTCGAGGCGTGTTTTTTTTACTAATGTATTTTGTTGTGACGTTGTGGGATTATGGAATGGACGGGTTCTAGCGTTCTAGGGTTTTGAGCTATTTTGGTGGGTTTTATATGTATTCTCTCTCTCTCCGTTTTATAATTTTATTCATACTCCGTTGTTAGTATAGATCGTGGGTTTCTTTCGTTCCTATTGATTTCCGATGCGTGCTACTGTTTTTCTTCTTTTTATATCGAATCAATGTAATGCTAATTTTGGGGATGTTTTTTCGATGTTTTTTTTGGAATTGTTTTTGTCTATTTGGTTTGTATGTGTTTGACTGGATTGAATATAGATCGATATTGATACGTTTCATTGGTGACATCAGGTTTGAGTTGTCTCTATTTACTTTTTGATGCCTCTGTATAAGAAAAAGTCTTTCCTTCTATCGGAACCACCCGAGAACTTGGATCCTCGTGATGAAGTCTTTCAAGTTCGTTTCACAAAGGAAATATTCAAGGATTATGAGTATCCATTTTTTATTTATTTATTCAAAATCACTTTGATAATTTTTAGTTTTTACAGTTAAAGAATGCTGAAATCAGATGAAAGTAATACCAGATATTAATATTATGAATGCCCAAAATTATATCACATTGGAAATAAATAATCCTTTAGAAATGAAAATAATTTACTATTATATGATCTTGAGTTTGGTCATGGTTCAAGAGCATTTTGGAGCTAAGTAGAATGGAGTCTTCTGTGTAACAGATGTTTTTTTTTAAAATTCAACAAAGCAAATTTTTGAAATATCTCCCAAAATGTCTTGGAAATTATTGCTTTCTTAGGCATAAAGCATACTAAAAATACTTAGTAGATTTGATTCCTCAATTCTGATGTATTCGTATTGGGTTCTCTCAACTATCCAAGTATTCATTATAGCTTCTGTTAAAATTTAACTAAATTAGATTTACAAACTGCTGGGGAATACATTGGACACTTCTTGACTCATTCTCTTGGCATATATGGTGCGAAAGAAATAGAAGGTTGAAGTAACACACTCTCTGGCCTTCAGATCTGATTATCAAGGAAGCCACCAAAGATGTTGACAGTGATCTGATGATCTGATCAGATCAGTGTTCTTCCAGCAATGGAACAGTGATTCCAGATTTTAGATCTGGAATACAGGAGAAAATAACAAGAATACAAAAAAGACAGGTAATTTTTTTACGTGGTTCCACCAGTAGAGGGTGGACGTCCACTAGAATAATGGTGTCTAAGCCCTATTACAGAGGAGCTTACTCAAAATTTTACAAGAGGAGCTATTTTTAGAGATTATTTTGGGTTAATCTCAAAATAATGATTTTTTAATAACCTTTTAAACAGTTTCCACTTTCCAGTCTCCACACTTGTAACTCCCAATTACATTAAACCTCGTCCTCAATAGGTGTCTGTATTTTTCTCCACACAAAAAGAACAACCAATCATTGGTTGAAGTCAATGCCCAGAAAATTTGGGAGTTAACTATTCTGAGGCAATGCCCTGTAGACATCTAGAAACATAGAAATTAGGGATAGCTATATAGATTTAGTGACTATGAGCAGCTATGCTCTCTTTTCATTTGCATTTTAAATTTTTTATTAATGAAATTTCAGTTTTAGTAAAAAAACTTTTAGCCAATCTAATTTCCCATCTTTAATTAATGTGCTATATTTTCTAGAATATATTCTTAATGTGCTATACTCTGTTTTAATGTATTATAGTCCTAAATTATTTTTGTTGTAAATGCTACATAAATAATAAATTGTAATTGCCTTTCTTTTATTTGTATATTGATCAAATATAAAATTATGTTATATTCCTTATTGTAAATAGAAACTATCTCAAAAGGTTAAATATTTATCGTCAAAGAATCTGGACATGCAAAATCACTGGAAAAATTAATTTGACATACGAAGAAGCTTTGGTGTCAGAGAACCGAGCAACCGAGAAGGTTCAACAGATACCGGAGGTTTTTATTGTACCCATACTGGAGACAGTTCAATACAGTAAGATTCTTATCATGAAGGAGTCACATTTTTTCCATTTCTTGTTTTTTGTATTCTTTCTCCTTTTTGAGATTTTTATTGGTGTGCAGGTACTCTCAACTTACAAGATCTTGTGAATGAAATTCATTCAAAACTTCAGAAGCTTTTGTATGAGGGTGTGGAGTTGAATGGACAGAAAGAGAAGTCTGTCTGTACTTGCAAAATATTGAAAGTTCTCAAAAACTCTCAAGATAATCTCTATGAAGTTGGATGGCTTGATGAAAATAAAAAAGTTATGCATACTTCAACAGTGAATTCAGATGATTTGGCATACAAAAAGCCACCAGTCAGTAAAATTATGCTGAAATCATTTATAAGGGAATCGTCATCACAAAGTTGTCCGTGGATAGTTAATGAGAAGTTGGCTCATAAGCACAGATTACCAATTGAACTTCCTAAAGAGTTGTGTGGGAATACGAATGGCAACATAAGAGGCTGTAAAACAAAAGAAGATGGAAAAAACATACCGGTATAATTTTACTTGATTATGAATTTGCTAATGGTATCAATATGGATAAATACTTTGTCCTTTGCCTCTTTACACAGGATTTAAGAGGTAACAGGAATAACAAAAAGAGGAAAATTATGATTCTGGATAACTCTGAAGATTTGGGGGAGAAAAGTAAAAAACTGAAAAAAGGTATTCTACGAAGAATTTGTGGTTAAACTGAAAAGTTATGATTCTCTAACTTAAAAGTTGTGGTCAAACTACTGAAAAAGTTTTTTGTGACTTTCATTATGTTTCTCTTGACTTTTTTTTTGTAAAAGGTAGATTTTATTATGAAAAACTTAGGTCAGAAAATATAGTTTTAAAAGCATGCTTATATACTCTGGTGTGCAGAGCCTCCACCCTGACTAAAGGGGTGACCTATTGGTTCTGGGTATGGATTCTCTTGATTACCAACATAAATGTAATTTAAAATTAGAAATTGGTTTTAGAATAAAGTTTAATAAAGATTTAGGATCAATTTTTATTCTTTCGACACACTTAATTAACTTTATTGTATATTGTTAGAAAGAAAAACATAAAATTATTGATGCCTCTCGATTTCTAATATTCCTATGATTTATTAAAGGTGAAATTGAAGCCAAAAAGTGCATCAAGTACCCAATCGAGGATTGTCTTGTGGAGCCTTCGGCTGACGATCCAATTTTTACAGATCGCCCTTTACCATCCAGGGATTTCAAAGTGCCAATGGATTGTGTTGGTGATCTTTTAATGGTTTGGGATTTTTGCTCTTCTTTTAAAAGGGTTTTACACTTGTTTCCATTTTCTTTTGAAGATTTTGAAAAAGCCATCTGTGAAAAAGAGAGTAGTTTAGTACTTATTTTAGAGACACATTCAGCTCTACTCAATTTTCTCATGAAGGATGAAAGGGAATATTACATAGCAGTACAAAAAAAGAAACGGAAATCAAAGGTAAGATTTTAACTAGTGTACTCCCCACAATTATTGTTTGTAGTTTTGAAACTAGTTTCTGTGATTTAAAGAAAAGTTTTTTTGTCAGATAACACGGATTACCTGGATTGATTATTTGTGTGACTTTTTGGAAATTTGTGACAAATCAAAGCCATTTACTTGTTTGAGCACTATAAAGCGAGGACATTATGGCCTTTTGGATGTTCATGTAAAAATTAGGATATTACATGAATTGGTTTCTGAGGCTATCACTACAAATGTTATTAGAGAGAAATTAGATGAATATGTTGAGAAGCATCGTGTACTGATGGCTAGAAAGAGGGAAGAAGGACGACTGAAGAAACAAGAAGAATCTGCGATCAATCGGAAACTTGTATTAGGGAATGGAAAGAATGACATGGAAATTTCCTCAATTCAAGGCAATCATAAATTTAATGAAACTCACTTGCAAAATGGAGTTGAGGATCACAAACCAAATGGAAACTATGATACCGAGAATAGGTATGTAATTCAAAATTAGTCTGATTATTTAGTATTTTATCTCTTCTATAAAGTCTATTGTCATTACAGAAGAAAGAAGCTTGAAGTTTACAGTAAAAAAACAAATAAGCAGAATGAAATTAGCAGTAAAACTGTACATAAAGTTGATGATTCAATTAGAAGCAAGAAGGAAAATATGAAAGATGTTCAAAGTTTGGTGAATAGCACATGCGAACATAAGGTAAATTAATAAATTTCAATGTAAATAAAATGTCTGTACTCTATAGTATAGTATATTGTTATATTTGAATCAATGAATTTTTTTAATTTACAGAAAGAAAATTTTGAAAATGAAATGGAAGAAAAACTGCGGAAAAATTCTTTAGGAAACGACAGAGATTACAACAGATACTTGTTTTTCCAGCGGGATGGACGCCTATTCATTGAAAGCTCAGATTCTAAGAATTGGGGTTATTATACCACCAAAGAAGAGGTGATTGTGAGATGAAAAAACCATTTAATTTTGCAGAACAACATTTTAATCCATTGCTTTCTTCAGCTTGATGCCTTTATGGGTTCTCTTAATCCAAAGGGTGAAAGGGAGAGAGCCCTTAAACTACGAATGGAAGAACAGTATACCAGGATAAGGTCTGTTTTAGCAGTTCACTATTCTTTTATTCGCATTTCATTTTTTTGTCATCCACTCATCCATTCTATAAATTATTCAAGTCAGTTCAAGTTGCAATTAGTTTAGTTTGTCCATGAAATTGTCTACTTTTCTCCCGTCATAATTTCAATTTTTGAGTTTGATTTTTCATGCAAAAATGATTCGAGAGTTTTGTTAGTTCAGCCTTGAAATTTAAAAAGAATATTTTCCCCCTGATCTGAAGAAATGAGAAATTCTTTGTTTTTCTAAACGCTAGGCTTTTAAGGTTGAATAATTATTTTTACATCTTTACATATTTCACTCTTATAAATTAGTTATTTGAACTTTAATTCTGATTAGATACTAATTTGCATGGGTTGTTAGTTCTGTACTGCAGAAAAGATGTAGAAATATTGCCCAAAGAACCCAGCTTGAGGAAACTGTGGTTCGACGGTCGACAAGGGTTACAGCTCAACCAAGAGATAGTCCGGCTACAGCATTTCGTAGATATGTCAACAAATGGAAGAGTGACACCTGACTGGAGATATTGGAAGTTGCGCTTTTTTGCAACCTTGAATTCATCCATTACAAATTAATTTTTCTTGTACTTGTTTTACTTGCGCGCTGATTCTATGGCATTATTTTTCCTTTACTAAGGAGTGATTTTCCAAGGTTTATTTATGTTAAATTACAAAATCAACATAGGTTACCATCTTTTTTTGAATGAAATTTATAGTATTTACTATTTATGAACTATTTAAATTATGAACATTTCAAAGTAAGTTGGAGCCTGGCGGAATGTTGGAAAGTATTAGAGATAGAAAGTATAAAAACGGGTTAGCTAAGGGAATTTGGTCAAAGATGGTGATAAAATTTTATATTCTCTTGTGGAAGGTGAAATGAAATCATTTAAACATGTTTAAGAAATTGAAAAATGCAATTACCACAAACGGTCTTCTGTCAAGCTAGATTTTCTGTGATTTTCAGGGGACGATTGAAAGTACAAATAGCTGGGTTTCATATGAAATGCAAGGCATTGAGTTGGATTAGAGGTTTGAGACGGAACAAATTATTGTCAACATGGGAAAAATTTGTGGATGATATGTGCGAGCGCTTTGGCAGAGCAGAATATGAGAACAAATTAGAGGAGAACGTACATTGACAAATTCAAAGAGTTCATGAACGATGTCGCAGAACAACCAAAGCCGACATTAATCACCTATTTTGTGGGAGGTCTCCGATCAGAACTCAAGAGCGAATTAAAAATTATGAAACCGGCGACTTTACGACAGGCCTTCTCAGCGGCTAAAATGTTCGAGGCTCACCCGAGAAGACGACATCTATCTTGGCGACCTCCTTACAAACCAGTCGTGAGTGGAGGAAGTGCAGGCCCGCTACTAAGAACACCGCCAGAATCGACAAAGATGGTTCTGATCGTCCGAAAGACTAACCGTCGAAGAGCGGTGTGTCTGGACGGCGAAGGGACTATACTTCAATTGTGACGAAGTATACTCTCCCGGCCATCGGTGTAGGGGAAAACTATTCAGACTGAATGCGGATCAAGACTGCCTAATTGAAGTTTGTGAAGATCCATAGGAGGAAGATGACCAAATAGAACCGCCGATTGCCGAGGAAGGAGCGAAGGAAATCAGTTTGCAAGCCTTGGCGGGGACATTCAACCCGAGAACATTGCGTTTAAAAGATTCGGTTCGGGGGAGAGAGCTTATGGTTTTAATTGATAGTGGGTCTACCCACAATTTTATACAAGATTCGGTGGCATATCGATCGGTTGGGAATCGGTCTGCAATCCTTACAAGAATTCAAAGTATTTATTGGCAGCGGAGAGTATCTAGTATGTCGGGAAGTATGCCTACAAGTTCTGCTAGCAATTTAAGAAGTGACACTGAATGAAGATCTATACGTCCTAACAATGGAGGGCGCCAACGTCGTGCTGGGGATACAATGGCTGGAGAAGCTAGAGACGGTGACCTGCAATTATAAAAATTTGTCAATGGAATTCCAGTTGGATGGGAAGCAGATCTGTTTTCAAGGAGATACTCCATCTCAAATTTGGAATGGAGGTTTAAAGAGTTTGATGGGCCGGGAAGAAGTGGCCTACTTTTGTCAACTACATGCCGAACCCAAAACGAGATTGCTGGCCCAAGAATCATGGGACGAATTAAAAGAAGTCTTAAATCTATTTCCGAAGATTTTCAAGGAACCAACCAAGCTACCTCCATGGCGACCTATCAATCATCACATCTTATTGAATCCAGAAACGAAATCAGTAAACATGCACCCCTATCGGTACCCCCACTTTCAAAAATTCGAGATAGAGAGATTGACTAAAGAAATGTTGAAGCAGGGACTGATCCAGCATAGTGTGAGCTCGTTTTCATCGCCGGTGCATGCTACTAGTTCGCAAGAAAGACGGCTCATGGAGATTTTGTGTAGATTATCACGCTCTGAATTCAGCAACTGTTCGAGATTGATTTCCTATTCCGACCATGGATGAACTCCTCGAAGAGTTGGAGGGATCCACCATTTTTTCAAAAATTGATCTAAGAGCGGGGTATCATCAAATACAGATTGCGGAAGTCGATATTGAGAAAACGGCCTTCCGAACTCACCATGGACACTATAAATTCTCCGTCATGCCGTTTGGTCTCACAAACGCCCCCGCCACATTCCAAGCCACAATGAATTATCTATTTCAAGAATTAATGAGGAAATTCATCATCGTTTTTCCGATGATATCTTGGTGTATAGTAGTAAAATAAAGGAGTTGCACATACTACATTTGAAGGAAGTGCTAGGATTGCTGCAAAGAAATTCATTCTATATCCGGGTCTCCAAGTGTGATTTTGGAGTTGCTAGCCTTACATATTTAGGCCACATCATCTCGGCTGCCGGAGTCCAGCCCGATCCGGAGAAGATCAGCGTGGTTAAAGCGTGGCCACCACCCAAATCCGTTAAGCAAGTAAGAGCTTTTTTGGGCCTCACCGGCTACTACCAAAGGTTCGTCGAAAAATATGCATAAGTGGCAGCTCCATTATCGGATCTAGTAAGAAAGGACAACTTCCATTGGGATGCTAAGACAGAAATTACGTTCCAAGTCCTGAAGGAAAAATTAACGTCTACACCAGTGCTTATATTTCCTAATTTTTCGTTATCAGTTATAATTGAAACTGATACATGTGAAGTAGGAGTGAGAGCCATCTTTTTACAGAAGGAGCATCCTATCACATACTATAGGTCAGAGTAAAGAAATTAATTGTTACTTATAAGAAATATATTGTAAATGAATTTAGATTTTATTCGAAAAGCGAAGATGAAAACAAGACATCACAGAACAGTGACGTAATGATTCGACGATCTTCTTCATATGGAGACGATGAAAATAATTATTACGGGTTTCTTAAAAAAATTGTAGAACTTGATTTTCTTGATGATGACACTCGAATTTGTATGTTCAAATGCGTTTGGTTTGATATTTACAAGAGTATTAAAATTGATAAATTTAAGACGGTGACGATCAATACACATTCTAAACTCAGAGGATACGAACCTTTCATTTTCGCATGACAATCCGATCAAGTGTGTTACATACCGAGTGTTTCTGAAAAATCTAGCGATTGGCACACGGTCTTTAGAACGAACAATTGATATTTCTGAAAAAGATTTGGATACATATCAAGACGATTTCAGCGAATACGATGTGAACGCCATCAACAATGACAACCAAATCGATGATATCCCTCTGAGCAGTCATGAATTTATCAAAGAATCGAACAATGCGATACCAATGATAGTAACAATGATAGTGAACATAATTGTGATGATAATGATAGTACTGATAATAATGATTCATCTAGTGACAATGAAATGAGTTTTTAATTTAACTGTAAGAATGTTTTATTATACTTCTATTATTTTCATGTTATCATGTTTGATTTAATTTTTTACTTTTCAGATATGGTACGTATAAGAGGACGTAATTTTAGGGGACGAGGACAACCAGACAATGATGAAGTTGTTTTTAGGATTTCAACAAGAACATTTTCGAAAGAAATTCCCCAACCCTCGAAACCATTTTCAGGACAGATACTGGTTTGTGGGTAAATATTTTTAAATTGAATATATTTATTTTTAAGATATTAATAAACATCAACCTATATAGATTATTCCCAAACAGCATCCGAAAACAAATCGGATGTATAGTTAAACCAAACATTCCTGACGACGAGATTTTTTGGGCTCAATGGAGTGAAGAGAACAAGACTTTAATCTGGAATAAATTTCTGATACTTTTTAAATTTTGTCTACTTTCCTTTTTTTCATTTTTTTAATTAGTTAAAAATATTGACAAATTATTTTTCTCTTCTAGACTTTTTTTACTTTTGAAGATAACGATTATGCTCGAACCAAATTCGACAAATATTTGACCATGAACTATCCGAAATGGATGAATAAGGCCTAGGAAGAGGCGAAAAGAAACTAGCCGGTGTGGATCACCTGGACGACAGTCAACAACTGCAAGAACTTTCCTCCCGGATACCTGAGAAAGAATCGATGGGAAGGAATGATGACGAAGTTCTTATCAAGCGATTTTCAAGAAAAATAAAAAAAAATTCTGACAACCGCACAAGCAATACATCGTCTATAAAGGAAGATCGACATCCGTTGAAACTAACATTCAATCATTGATAAAATTATTTAATATCTAATTTGTTTATTTTTATTTCAAATAATTGATCATTTTTTCATGACACAGAGTTTGAAACTAGATCGACCAACTTCATTTACAGAATCTTTTATGACCACGCATTATCCGATAAACGATAGAGGCAAGACTCTAATGGTACGTATTTAAATATCAATATTTTGTTTTTTTCCCCATTACTAATTCATTTATTTGTTGTCGGATTACGAAACGTACAAAAAAAACATTTGGATAAACAACAAATAATAGATGAAGACGAGGAGGAGTCAACAAACGAAGAAGAAATGTCGACGCAAGGAGTCAACAAACATTCATTGATGATAGTCTGAAAGCTTGGATTAAGGCTACAGGAGGCAAGACTAAATGACGTATTCTCGGAATAAGACCAGGGGACGATTCATTGATGCCAAAGAAATCCAAAGTTAAAATAGATCGCCAAACAATAGAAAAAATAGAAAAAAAGAAAAAAGAAGAATTTGATAGCCGTATTAAAGAAGCCGTTGACATGCAATTAGAGACGGCCGTTAACCAGAGATTAGATTCAGCCGTTGACCAGAGATTCGAGACGGTTAACCAACAAATAGAGGCCTTGATACAAAAGCATAAAGATTTGTTAGACGAAATCGCTACTCTGAAAGTAAGTTATTCAATACTTACTAAAAATTTTAGTATAAACATTAAGTTAATCGATCAAAATTATCTTGTTGTTTTTTAGGAGGAAAACACAAGCACGAGCACAAGCCAAACGATCATTCCAAGCAAGAATCCTACAAATCCTCCTTTAGATCTTCAAGGTTTATTCAAAAAAAATTAGTTGCATGTTAGATTGAATGTACTTTGAATAATTTGTTCAATTTGAATATTAGATTGAATGTATTGTGAATGTAAATTTATTGTAAATTTGAATGAATTGTAAATGATCGATAATTGAATATTTTGAATGAATTTTTATTTTTTTTTAAATTGAATGTATTATAAATTGAATGCTTGTGAATGAATGTTTATTTTTAGGTAAAAGAATGGATGTGCAAGGCTTCTAGAGAGCACCCATTAGTTTCGGAAAAAAATTTTGTCGGCCTCATTAATTAGCGACGGCCTAGGGATGACCAATTGAAACAGGAAATTAAAAAAAAAAATAGAAACGACCTAGGGACGGCTATTCTGAAATTTAGAGACGGCTTAGGGACAACTATTCTGAAATTTAGAGACGAATTAGTGATGACTTGGTTTTAACTCTATCTCACCCTAAATTTTAATTAGCGACGGCCAATGTCGTCTCTAATCCTTCTCTAATAATTAAAAACGGATATGAAGATCGTCTCTAAAAAATCAACGAGTCGACTTTCAGGGAAGGATTAGAGACGGCCAAAATCCGTCGTTAATCATTAATTAGCGACGGTTTTTAACAATTAGAGACAGATTCTGGCCGTCGCTAAAAATCAGTAATCTGGTGGTGGAAGTTATCACCGTTGCGGCAAAAGGCTTCCATCTATGCAAAGGAGTTGTGTGCTATCACCGATGCCGTACAAAAATTGAGACATTATCTATGGAGTAATGAATTTACAATACGTACGGATCACCGGAGCCTCAAGAATATGATTGACCAAACTATTACCACTCCATAGCAACAGTTCTTTTTAACCAAGCTATTGGGTCACAAATACCATATTGTATACAAGAATTGAAGGGTATCGAAAACGGAGCAGCCGGCGCGCTATCAAGAATGCCATTAGAACAGGAAATTAATAGCCAGCTACGTTCCATGTCTGCACCATCACTGCCGGAATGGATTATACAATTGCAAGACGAAAACACAGTACGGAGAGTGGTTGTCGAAAATACATCAACAAATCACTAACCAACCGGCCAAGACAGGATTTGAGGTAAAAGATTGTTTGATTTTTTTTAAAATATCGATTTTGTGTAGGCCCGTCATCTACGTTACGACTTACGAGTACAAATCATGGAGGAGCTCCATGGAACACGGATAGGCGATCACTCGGGAGTATATCGGACTTGGGCAAGAATTAGACTACGATTCTTTTGGATGGGTATGACCCGGGATATCAAAGACTTCATTAGCCGCTGCCAAGTGTGTCAACAGATTAAGAAGCCGGCCACCAAACCTATCGGTCTGTTACAACCATTAGAAATTCTCACCGCCATTTGGAAGGATATTAGTATGAATTTTGTTACCGGGCTGCCATCCGTTGGGTGTAAATTTGTAATAGTGATAGTCGACGTTGATCGATTATCAAAATATTGTCACTTGGGAGCATTGTCCGCCGGGTATACCGCATCATCAGTCACGGAATTTTTTTGTGTCACAGATCGTACGACTTCATGGCATGCCCAAGACCATTACCTCCGATCGGGACAAAAATTTTATGAGTAAGTTATGGAAGGAATTGTTTACTCGAAGTGGCACCACATTAAAAATATTGCCGGCTTATCACCCCGAATCGAACGGACAAACTGAAATTACCAACAAGACCATTGAGTAATACTTGTGAGCGACGGTGCACTGGAATCCGCGAGGCTGGCTGGACATGCTTCGGTGGGCATAACTTTGGTACAATAGTTCATACTATCATAGCCTCAAAACCTCACCATTTCAAGTGGTCTATGGGCGCACGTCTCCGGAAATTATTGACTATCGACCGGACGACTCGATGGTTGAATCTGTGGATTCAATGCTGAAAGAACTTAAGCAAACGTTACGGGAAGCCCAAGAACGGATGAAGAATGTTTAAAAAAAAAACAACGAATGAAGAAATACACCGATTTAAAGCGCAAACCATATAAATTTCAACAAGGGCAGTGGGTGTGGTTAAAACTCCAACCTTACGGGCAACATTCGGTAGAGCGACGTTGATTTCAGAAATTGATGGTTAAATTTTACGGTCCCTTCATGATTGAGAAGAAAAGCAGCGTCGTGGCATACCGTTTAACGCTACCGTCGGACTGTCGCATCTTCCCAATATTCCATAGTGCGTTATTGAAACCATTCGTAGGAGAAAGCCCATCGGAAGCCACCATAACAATTCCACCATTGACCACTGAGGCACAATTGATAATCATGCCAACCTGGATTCTTGCCTATCGAGTCATTAACCGAAAGGGTAAGAATATTAATCAAGTGCTAGTGGAGTGGACGATCCGCGATTTCTATTCATTCTTATTCCAAATCTCTTTTAATTCCGTTGGCTGAACACTTGAATCTCACCTTCTGAAAAATAATAAATATTTCAGATTAGGGGATCTGACAAAGGCTGCACAAAAAATTACGCATCACTCTCCCCTTTGGAGGCTATTATGGAATGCTATTGAGTGTTTGTCGTGACATATATATATATAGACGGAAAAAAATAAAAGATATAGACAACATGTTAGTAGGTCTTCTGATGTAGTCTTTAAAAAGCTCATTAAAGACATCAGTCTCTCATTTGATTCGAAATGTTACAAGAAGAACTATTGTCACTCTTTGGAGACATCTATAATAAAAGTATGAGAGACCAACCTCCTGAAACAACTACTGTATAACTAAACTACATAGCTAATGAGAAAAAGTCAATAAACTTCTTACTTTTTTTTTACTTCTGTTTTTTATTTTTATACTCTATGTAAACTGAGCATTGACTTTATTTTTTTAAAATGAAATTTAATTGTTTCATTAGGCATGAATTACTGTATTCTATTTTACACAATATGCTGAATTTAAAGACAGAGCATTGAGCAAAAAGTTTATCAGCGAGAAAACATTAGGCATTATTTTATCAAGAACTAAAAATTTAGAGAACAGCGAGGCATCACTCAGGAGTCAGGAAGAAGTGGAATTTAGATACTAAATATGTTATGAAATGAATGGGTGGGATCATATAGAAGAAATTTGAAATCTGTTTATTTACAATAAATTTTAATAAAACATACAGCTTACAATCTTACATGGTTTGAAAAATTATAATTGCAAAATATATATTCATACAAGTTAATCAATCAGTTGTATGCTGCAAACTAAATATGCTTTCCTTATTCCTTTTGAATCTTTGTGCCTGTCAAAGATAGCTGTCTTCATTATCTCATATACAGTTGAGGAGTAGTGACACAAATGAAAGACCTAGAAAATATGAAGATTTTGAGAACTTTATGTATGAATTCATATTTAATCTGTTCGTTATGACCGGCCTTAAAGCTTAAAGATATAAATTTATCATCCATCAGAAAGGACATTAACAGTCCAGTTTATTGTTAAGGTTATCATTTATCAATGCTAGTTCATCTAAAAATTGATTACGATCATGAACACTGGATGACCACAGTCAAGTTCATATAAAATAAACGACTGAGGCTGAGATTGCAAACAAACCAATTATCATAAGAAACAAACACACAGAACTCTACTTAATATGAAGCAATGAATGTGTGAAGCCTACCTTAGGATAGAGAAACCACGTGATACTTAAGAATGACTCCAATGAAGGTAGAGACGAAGGATAGAATCATCTTCAAAGCATATAGAAAATCACTACAATAAGACACGTAAAATAATAGTTCAGTTGGATTTTATTATGTACCCAATAAATACTAAAAGTATGAGCCAAAATAAAATTACGATAATATCATATTTGTAGTTTTTACCTTTTGTAGTTCAACGTCACTTAACTTCAATTTCAGCTTCATTTTATTAGTCTGAACTAGGATGTCCCCTTTAGACGTGTCCAACTTCATAACTGTGGCTTTCATACCAAGTGAAGAAACATGAACAGTGTCCCCAACTTTCGGAACTTTAACATGCTTTTCTGTAACAAAAACACCCATAACCTAGTATGAAAAATGAAAATAGCCACAAGTGCAAAGGAGAAAAAAAATTATGAAGAACATTCCTACCAATACGTGTCTTCTTTGTAGTAGACAATCTCTTCTTATCTTTTATTGTAGCTGAAATTTCCTCATTAGTATATTGAACTGCAGGTTCAATCTCCTTTTTTCTCCTATTCTTTGTGGCCTGAATGATGCATTCACGAGCTTGTTGAGATATGGTGCGTAAACGAGAACGAGATATTATTTCATTATCTAATATTGCTTGAATTTTCTTGGTTCTCAGAATTGAACTGTGCTTGTTTATTTTATGCTTCGATACCAAGAGACTATCATTATTCTTTTTTGAAACCCTACATTACAAAAATTCATTAGTTTTGGAATATTATCATAGTAGAAAGCAAAAAATGAGATAAAAGTCAAACTAGGTAAAGGTTTGCCAAGGAATATAATTCCTAATAATTTAAATAAACTAATGAATAACAATCAATCATAAAAACAATAAGTTAAAAAATTCTAAATGATAAATCTGAGATATGCATTTAATTTAGCAGGGATCATTTTCTTTTAGTTGAAAAAATAATTAAATATGAAAAACTATTCAATATTATCAATAGTAAGAATACTTAGAATAGCACAAAGTTTATGGATGTATTTAATCATAAAATTCTTGAGAAAAATTCTAGTTGTTTTCAAAGACTAAATTGATTCTTACATGAGATAATGCTTTGCTTCTTGAAGATCTTTCAGAAAATCTTGCTTAAACTTCTCCATATCAATTATAACCTGCACAGAGTGAGCATGCCAATATGCCAAGTAAAAGTGTTACTTTCTGTATGTTAGAGTTTAATGTTATTTACAGGGAGTAAGGGTGGAGTACTAATTCCTCAATTAATCATATTAATTATTAAGGTACTGGAGCTGTTGGACTGTTATTTTGGAAATCAAGCTCAAGATAACAGACCATATTGACTCCCTGATGTTTAGGTTAGGTATCAGATTTATGTCTCATCTCGGCGCACTAATAACACTTGACAAGAGTTTGAGGAGCATATGGGTTTCTTTTAGGGTAGATTTTCTCCTTAACTCTTTTAGGATCTCTAACAATGGTCCCTTATCCTTGTTTTGTGTTCTTCTGCTATAGTTTACTAAAAGTGCCTCTCAACTGGTTGATGCACCTGGTGTGGTGGAGAAGAAAGTGGGCTTTTGTGCCATTTTCTCAATCTGATTAGCTCCATTTATAGTGTCTTCCAAGGAGACACTGTAATAGGAAGGACAATCAAATTTATTGGTATGTTAATAAGGATCTCGAGGCACCACACAATACTGATATGGGTTGTCATGCTCACACCGGTCACGTTGATGCCATCACTTCCCATTTTTCCTCGTCTGATGAAGAAAAGAGTTCCTCTATCCAGGAGCTCATCACTCCCAATGCTCTGGTCCTAGTGAATTTCTGTCGAATCTTCTATTCAAATGTCGCTACTATATTTCAGACTGTTAAAGAAATATCATTGACCAAGGCCGTCAAGTCGGATAACGAATTCTGTAGTTCATCCAATATCTAGGTCCTGCGTAACCACATCAGACATGATTTCAATATTGCTCTTTCCTCTGTAGATATCGTGAAAGAGATTGTTGCTTTGATACCACCTGGCACCTAATGCAGGATTAAAATGTACCTTAATCTTAAGCTTGTCTTGGAAGAAGGACCAGTCGAAGAGAACAGTAAACTCTCACAATCAAGAAGATAGAAATCAGCAAATACATCAGGGACAAATAGGTCATTAAGGACATCAACCTCTCCTGAATGCTTCAAGAAGAGATTCTGTCATCCACTGGAAATCAACTTCCTGAGGCAGATAGCCTGATTCTTATTAGGAAATATGGCTGACTGAAAAGTGTCAAGAGAAGCCTACCCCCATCTTTTTAATTTTTATGTATTTCAGGGCACTGCCCTTCATTTTCTCTATAAAATGAAAATTTATCTGCTTCAAAAAAAATCTCAGCAAGGGAAGATGAAGAAACAGGTTGGAGTCCACTATCTTATGAGATGTAATAATAAATAGTTATAGGTTGTGTGAATAATAGTTATAGTTAGTTACTGACTATTAGTTAGTTGTTAAACTAATATGATGTATAAATACACTATGAGTGATTAATACAAAGTATTGCTTTTAGTTCATCCGATACTCTCATTTATCTGAAATTCACCAAAAATAAGGAAAAGAAGAGCGGGAAAGTAGGAGGAAAAAATTTGTGGAACACCAAATAATTGGAGAAAAATTCCCTTTCTTTTTCAACTCTTATTCTTTTATACTCTTCTCAAGATATTGAAACACCCATGAGCAGAGTGCTAGGAAATTAGTTAGAAATAATCGTGCCTCTGTTGCAACACACGGCACGATTAGGAGCATCACAATGTAGCACTTTATCAGAAACTTACATAAACAATAAGAATGAATTGAGATGAATTCAGTCAATCATTACAAACATGCTACCTCGTCGATTTTGGCACTAGACGTTCCATAAAGTTTGCGAGCATCATTTACAATATTTTTTGGTAACCCTAATCTCTCGGCAATATTAATAGCATTGGACCGACCTATGAGGAAAAAAATATTACAAATTTAAAATATTACATTGTTGTATTTGAGAAAATAAAAGTAATGTTATCATAAATACGTGAGAACATATACAAATTATCCAACAAATGATTTTTTTTAGTTTGCTATCAAAAGATCATATAAAATACATATTTCAAGTAATAATCAATGGAAAAGGTTTGTGGGCAAAAGATTTACGAGAAAAAAGATTGGTACCATTGGGACCAAGGTCTGATTATAAATTAGGCAGTCCGAATTTGATCAAGTTGTAAAACCCTAGAATTAGGAACAAAAAGAGGATCTGGTTGAGAAGTCGTCCCAAATCTCCTCTTCTCTTATCCTAATCCCACCTAAGATGAGCCGATTAAGGGTTTTATCATTTATGTACACCTGGATCGGCTCAAAATGTTTATATATTATATTAGTTCAGGAGAAAAAATTAAAATACAAGTGAAATTTAAACTCATGGTAAGTGTGAAAATAGTTTAAAAGTGTGGATTTGTACTGTTTTATAAGTGCAAATGTGTAATTAATCATTACTCCAGATTTGGTTTATGAACCCGAATCTCCTAAACTTCTGAAGGCAGGAAAAAAGCATGTCTAAATCAAGATGCAAACCCCAAATACACCAGATTACTCAACTCTACTCATTATATTTAAGAGGTGTCCCAATACGTTCAAGAGGGAACATAGTCATTTTTCTTGTTTAGATTTTTGTATAAAATTGAAGAGAAAATACCTGGAACTCCCCAGAGTATTTTGTAGGTTGGCCTTAAGTTGATTTCATCAAATTCTACACTTGCATTCTCAAATAAGTTGTTTCTACAAGTATAAATAAAAGACGGTGTCAAGAATGTGTGAATATAATGGAAACATAGAGGGGGCATAATGGAAAGCTAAATTACTCAAATATAAAATTATAAATTGAACAAATTCATGAAAACGAATAAAAGAACTGCATTCAGCCATCTAGAAATCTATCAATCTCCTTGGCATCTCTAAAGAAAAGAAATCCAAGATTGGCATTTTTCCAATCATAGAGGGGGCATATGGACCAAGTATCAACATTTTACAGCCTAGAAAAATAGTTTATTGGTGGGGGGGGCACATGAGGAATAGTGTGCTTACTGTGCTACCAATTCATAATCTGCTATTTCATACATCAAATAATTCAAATATTCATTAATTGCAAAAAAACTGTCTTTCTAGAAAGTCAAGGTGAAATGTACAGAATAGTCAATAATGTAGAGCTTTGATTTTTGAGTTGATACCTGTACTTCAGAGTTTTAAGTTCACCATGATGAGTTGTAGCCACGGTTAAAAGAGCACCATTTTTTGCAAAAGACTCTAATAGTGACATTCCCAAAGCTGATCCTTCAAGGGGATTTGTCCCAGAACCAACCTAAAATAGTTATATACACTCATTTTCAAAAAATACAATATAATTACACTAATATATTTGTATAACACCAATTATATACAATGATGCAATTATAGTCACACCAATCTTACAGAAATGAAGGGCATAGGATTTTATCAATAAAATATATTACACAAAAAAATTTATACTTGGTTTCTAATTATAAATATTAATCATCCAGACAGGCAGACACCATTCATAGCACACATTAGCATTTAGCTCATTTTTGTGAGATACTTAACTAAAATATATCCATTTAAAAGATAAACAGTAAACAAAAGACGTGAGCAAATAACTATAATTACCCACTTCATCTAGAAGAACCAGTGATCTACATGTTGATTTTAAACGAATGGCCTGAAAATAAGAAATATTGTATATTAAAGACAATTGTTATATCAAGAGCATATAATCTTAAGAATAATTGTATGGACACAGCATTTTGAAATATTCTTCCTACATAGATGGATAGATAATCATAATAAGAAGTAAAATGTAAAATGTTCCCAAGATGACTTAATTGATTGTGGTAGGATGCTAATGGAGGAATAATCCTCAAGGGAGTCACGGTCAAGGAGATCAGTAGAGGTCACTGATTTGGGGAATGAGTGACGCTGTTCTTCAATTTGGAATCCACCAAATGGAGAACACACCAGATCTGAGAATGATTGGGAAATATAAAAAGGAAGAAAGAAGGTAAAGTAGAGGGAAGAGAATCGATAGCTTTAGGAGGAACAAAATCAGAATAATGTGGCAAAAATAATTAACTCCTTCTTGGGTGATGCAGTAGAAGATATTAATGAAGTGAACCATCACCCACGTTCCTCCTAAACAGCCCAACACTCACATCAAATGGGTTGCCTATTTCCATTGATGTAAGTATAAATATAATAGGCCAAGGATGGGAGGATTATTATTGAATATTTATCAAATCAAGGTAATTCCTTTATTTCCTCTCTCTCTTTTACTCTTACCTTTCTCGATTATTTCCTTATTCTAAATTCTAGATCTACGCCTAGAATTCTTGGAGAATTCCAAGTTCTACCCGTCCCCCGATCGAAGAAGTTCTTGCTTTATTCTTCGATCGTTCTTCCCTTTATCCAGATCTCTCCTACATCATTGGGTCCACTGTGTATTTATACTCAATAATGGGCTAGTGGACAAAATCAAATTATGAGTCCAATAACATCTCAGAGGTGGGGCATTGTGGCTCGAATTACTCTTGGACCAGTGAAGCACTGTGCTCTGCCATCTGTCTCGTATGATGCTCTAAATGTTGTGGTGTCTTCCTGACTATGAGAAAAATAGGAAGAATGAATAAATTGCGATTTTTTTGGCTTAGCATCCAACTAACCTCAGTAGGATCGAAAACATTAATGATGATTGACATAAAATCTGAACTACTAATATACTGCAAGTAACATTTTTCATTTTCATATGTGATCATGAAATAGTTATTTGTATATAATATATATGATAGCATTACACATGACTATTTATTTGATCCATTTTTTAGTTAAGGTTCAAATATTAATGATGTTTTCAGCCCAAATGAAAATTCCTGAAGAGTCTGTCTTCCTTTAGATCATTATATTTGAATTCTAACTAATATCTGCTCCCTAAAGTGTGAATGTATTTCACTCTATAAAATAATAACAGTATAATCTGATGTGCTACATACAATGATGCTTGAAATATATCATAAGAGAGAAGACATTGACAATTACTATGTATAATATATATAACTAAATATAATTTCAAACGTACATTAATTTGCTTTAAGTGGCCTGAAAAAGTCGATAATGATTGGGACAATGACTGCTCATCACCAATATCAGCATAAATAGCATCAAACCATGGGAGTTGAACAGGTTCAGAAGCTAAAACATAAAGACCTGAAAGAGTGCAATTTAGAGAGAGATCTTATATTCTTATGTATTTCTGCTTAAGTATAACTATGAGATTCGATTCATTTATATAATATTCAGATTTCATTAACTCCTACTCAAATTACTCAGGACTTTATTCATATAATCATACTATCCATATGTTAAGACTTAAGATTAAACCCCGTTTCTGATTTGTCCTGACCAGATCAAACAATCATCTCCTTGCAACTCTTGAATAATCTGATACCACTTATAAGTCGATTTGCAATCCACGAACAGATATGATTTTTCCTGATCAGATTCTCTTTACCTTACACGAGAATGGTGGCTCTCTCTATTTTCTCAATTCTGACCTCACACAAAAGTACTGATCTGAAACATGTAATCAGATCAGAAAAAATAGAAGTGGTGGAAGGAAAAATAAGAACACACAACAAAAGATAATGTTTTGTTAACGAGGTTCAGTTGTGTTTACTCCCCGGGGGTGATTGGGTTCCTCCTACCCTTAATGACAAGAATTATAGACGGCAGAAAATTATCCAGCACATTACAAGAGAAAAATTAGATGTTATTTAAAATTAGTTATCTAAAGAGGCGTGTCCTAGCCCTTGATAACTAATTAATCCAGCAGGTCCAATAAGAATTATTAGCTCATGAAGAATATTCTCTATCTAACTTATGCCTCCCTTATAATTTAATTAATTGCTCGCTGAAATAATTGCAAATAACTCCTTGCAATTAACTCCAACAAGACATTACCTTGGTTACATTGGGAATAAGCATAAAAAGACAAATGGAATATGGTAAATAGTACAAGACTCATTTGACACTTTCCACACAACCATACTGCCTAGTGTTAGGTACTAGGTTATCTGCCTCCGAAGGTTGATCTCCCATATTTGTATCGTGCTATGCCCGCATGGATGACAACAACTCTTCTTGAAACCCTCGGGCATGAAGGAAAAGCTTATGTCATTTATGACCTCGCTGAGTACCGTTTCTGGTGATCTGAGTGAGTGTTGCTGCCATCTTCTGTTTCTTTCTGCCCATATGTGCCAACTCAAGGCTCCAATCGTGTTCCATAATAAACCCCAGATTGGAGAGTGACATGTTAGCTTTTTTTTTTTGAAGCAAACACATGTTAGCTTTTGACATGCCTTGGTTAGGTCCACTAGCCTAATGTCAGAATTTATTAGGGCTAAACTAAGATAATAGAAATAACATCAGTAAATAGGAAATAAAACTAGAGCATAAAGTCGCAAAGAAATAAAAAGGGGTGGTGATGATATGGATATAAAGAGAGAACAAACAAGAAAAAAAACAAAAAAACAGGAAATTGATGTAGAGAAAACTCAACGAGGAAAGTGGATTCCTTCTCCTGATCGCGAGCAACCTCCTGGACGAAATCGCGAGTGGAAAAACCACCTAGATCGCGAGCAGAAAAAGAAAATCTGAGATCGCGAGCAACAGTTCTCCCAGGTCGTGGGTAGACTCTCCTAGCCCAGACACGGTCAGGAAACGTAGCCCTAAGAATCCCGCTAGCCCTAGCTATCGCTCGCCCTAAAATGTCTGGGACAGATGCTTTTCACAGGACGCGAGCTTCTAGATGCTCGCGGGAGCCCTATCAACTCACGCTCGCTCCCATAGACGCAAGCTTCCAGATGCACGCTCACCCTCCCAATTCACCCGCCTCCTTATTTGAGAGAAGAATTGAGGTGGAAGAATAGTAGCCATTAAGAAGCAAGTTCTTCATCGGGAAGGTGCAGATCATATTCAAAGTCTGGTAGGACAGGGAACATATCTAAATCTAGAGGTGCTAACAAAGCAAGATATGTTGTTTGCTGGAACTGTGTCAACAAGGGTCACTTTAAGAGAGATTGCAAGGCTCCTCCTAAGAAGAAAGGCAAGGAGAAAGAGTATGAAACTATTGAGAGCTGCTCTGAAAATTCTGATGAAGAAGTTGATATGTTGTGTTGATTCTGAGGTAGAATCATGGGTGCTAGATTATGGAGCATCATTCCATTCAACATTTCAAAAGGAGCAGTTGAAGAATTATTACTCTACAGATCTGAAGAAAGTGTATTTAGCAGATGGATCTACTCTGGATGTTTTAGGCAGAGAGATACTACACATCAAGACAAATCTGGGGTTGTGGATTTTGAAGGATGTGAGGTATATCCCTGGTCTATCCAGACGATATTTGTGGGTCAGCTAGAAAAGGAGGGCTACCATGCCACTTTTGCAAATAATTCCTGGAAAATTGCAAAGGGAATCAGAATTGTGGCTAAGAGGTCTAAAACAGGTACACTTTACTTAGTGCCTTCAGAGACTGATGTCATTGCTGTTATAACCAAGGAGGAAGACTCCACACTTTGGCACAGAAGGATGGGACACATCAGTGAAAGAGGATCGAAGAAACTGCAAGTTGCTGGAGAGTTTCCAAAACTGAAATCTATCAGTTTGGAGGTCTGTGAGGACTACATATTTGGAAAACAGAAAGCTGTGAAGTTTTCCAAAATCCAAACAGAAAAAAAAAATCCAAAGGAGCAAAATCTGGAGTTGGTGCATTCAGATGTATGGGGGACAGCTTCTGTGGAATATCTTGAAAGAGCAAGGTACTTTGTTACTTGTATTGATGATCATAGCAGGAAACTATGGGTTTATGTCTCAAACACAAATCTGAGGTGTTTGCCACTTTTAAGAAGTGGAGATTGGTGGTGGAAAATCAATCAGGGACAAAGATCAAGTGTTTGCTATCAGACAATGGAGAGGAGTATTGAAAGTACTGAATTTAAATTGTTCTGTGAAGAGATGGGAATCAGAAGGAAAAAACTGTGCCAGGAACACCCCACAGAATCGTACTGCTGAAAGAATTACTCAAACCCTTTGCAACAGGGCCAGGAGCATGTTGATACACTCTCTGAGTCTCTGTTGATACACTCTGGGTTCTAATCAGTGTGGCACTGATTAGAAAAGATGAGCAGTTGAAGAAAAGATGGTTAATAGTCTCCCCCTTTTCTCCAGATAGTAGGCGAATGGATGGAGTTTGTATCCCCCATTATCTGAGTGCATTGAAAGAAGTGAGGAAGCCCCATCTGAACCTCCACAGAAGCAGTTAGAGGTGCAGTCCATCAACAGAAATATATGATCACCATGTGTCTATGTCTTACTATAGCTCTCTACATAGGTGATTCTTTACTACTAGGGGACGAGACAATGGACTGGAGGCCATTTTCTTTATTGTTCCTAGCAGCAATCCATTTTGAGAACAGTCCTGAGGTATTTTTTGATGAAGATATATACGACCTTCTCATATGAATGGCTCTGGCAGAAGTCGAACCTTCAAAATTCCTTACCCTCAATCCACCTACACACATTAGAGAGATCATCTTGGCCCAAGGGATGAACTTCTTACCATCCCATATATGAATTTATAAGCAATCTTTCTGATCTTAGTGACAACTCCAGAAGGGATGACAGTCCTATTAATCCAATGTATGAATTTTACCGCAATAAAATAGGCATCAACCCTTTCACCTTTCTAATGTTTTTTCCATAGGATCAAAGAATCAGTTTAATACCTATTAGTAAGAAACACACAGTTCATTTGTTGATAGAAATATATATCAACCTGATTTGGCCATCAAGGAAGCTAGTCCAATTGTCTTCAAGCTGATTGTTTTTCCTCCTGTATTAGGACCAGTGATAACAACCATACTTGTTTTTAATGATACTAGAAAGTCAACTGGTATAGGATGCTCTTCTTCCAATTTAGCAACCTAACATTGAAAATATTGGTTTAGTTGAAAGTAATACAAAAAAATGACTATTTAAACACAACTACTAAAACAAGATCGAAGGCATCAATGCAAAAGTTGTTCACTCATTTTTCACCTTTTGTTTAAGGGAAGATAGGAGAGTCTCAGCAGAATCAATTGATATTGCACCCATATTATTTAATCTCACCCTTCGCAATTCCTACAACATAAGAGCTGATTCAATCAAAATATCAAATCAATTGCAAACATCTTCAATTAAACCTATTAGTGTCTCACAACCAACACTAACACTGTGAAATCAAAAGCAATTTTTTTGATTTAACCTATTAACCCTTGTTATGGAACACTTGAATTATTCCCTTAAAATGAAAGAAGTTTTTTTAAAAGCAGTTAAATTTGTTCATTAAAATAATAAGAGGCAATGTCCAAATTACATTGGAGAGACAAAATAAGACAAAAAGGCAGATGGGTTTGTTGACCTATTTACACTTTTCAATTATCTATGCTAACTAGCAATAACGATTAGACATACTGCCTCAGAAGGTTGGTCTCTTACATCTGAAGTGTAGTGGTCTGGTCTCCAAAGGATGACAACAGTTTTTCCTATGACATTCTGGCCTGAAGGAGAGGTTGATATTTGTGATCACTTCTCAAGGTAGAACTTCTGGAGGTTGCAGAAGTGTTGGGTTATAAGGTAGAGACTAGTGAGCTTTTTTATAATGAGTAAATAGGTTAAGTTGAGTTAGGATTTTCTTGTACAAACCATGATATGTGCCTATACATAGGATTGTAATGTGTAAAGGACTAAAGGTGTGAACAATAAACATCTGTGGAGAAGGACACATCGATTGAACCACTTAAAAATTCTAAGTTCATTTTCTTCTTTTAATCTCTTCTTAATCGTGTGAGACAATGAGAGAAATATCAAGATCCAGATTTTAAAAATTGGTATCAAAGCTGCTAGAGGATTTCGATCGGTGTGTTAGGCGCTGTTTTGTTGAAGGTTTCTTTTCATTTATACTTTTCATTTATAAAATGAATCAAAAGGAAAAAAGAAAGGAGAAAGATGAGATGGTAGGAAGAAAGGGAAATAAAGAATCTTTGGAAGTGAGTTTGTGCCAATGATGAGAGAGAAAATCTGCATAGCCCCACATGGGTGATTTTGCAAGTTGGGTAGGAAGAAACGGTTAGCCCAGAAAACCTACTTTCAGATCCACTTGGCCAATTGACATACCCACTTTTAGAAACCTGAGAAACCCGCAACCAATCATGGTTGGTGATTCTACAAACCCGCAAAGAGACAGTTGGTGACTCAACAAGCCCAAGATCACACCTAGTTGGTGAGCTTTCAAGTGAAGTAAAATGACCTACCAGAAAATTCATTTACTTGATTAAATTTTGTTATTTGTTACTCACACCAAATTATAACAAGATTAAACTAGAGAAGTTCAATGGGGACAACTTCGGATTCTGGAGATACCGATGGAGGATATTTTGTATTAGAAGAACATGCATGAGCCATTCACGGACTTTTTCTTATATGGATCAAAAGCATGGATTTAAATGCGCGATTGTGTTGTGCGCCAAGAGCCAGCACATTGGCGCCTAGGCACGCTTTAGGCGCCAGTGGCATTTTGGTAAATAGGAAAAAATATTGTATATTATATATATTTTTAAATTCTAATGTGCATAATTTCGAGAAGTATTGTCTAGATAAACTTCTAGAAGCTTACCGGAGGAAGGAGATCGGTTTGGGGAGAGATTGGAGGTGGATTAGGATGGCTGCCCTAATAAAAGAAAAAATAAGTCAGATTCCGACTGTCTGGATCTGACCCAGTTCCGACTGTCTGGAGGGGCCTGGAAAAGTGCCTCCAGGTAGCGCACTTGTGGATAAGCGTACCTATTAGGAACCATGATCAGAAGAAGCAAGGTTTTCTGGGAAGGTTGTCATTGATGAGGAACGTTGTGTTCAACATCCTCAAGGCCAAGACTAATTGTGATATTATGGAGACTCTCACGAGTATGTATAGGAAACCTTCAATGTCAAACAAGGTTTATCTAATATTCTATAGAGGAAATCATTCAACTTGAAAATGGCAGTAGAAGGAAAAAAGTTGTTAAACACATGAACGAAATCAAAACACTACCGACAAATGATTTTTTTTACATACAAATAAAATCTCTCATTAATGAATAATGGACAATGCCCAAAGGAAGTTTCTTTTTACTTCTGTTTCTATTTCTATACTCTATTTTTTGTAAATTGGGCATTAGCCTTATTTTTTTTAATGAAATTTAATTGCTTCAAAAAAAAAGGACAATGCACGTGTTACATTGAAGATAAAATAAAGAAAAATGGGGATGAGCTATGCTCCTAGATATTTCCTATATAGCATTATCACCTTGTGATTTGCTTCAAAAAAAAAAAAAAAACTATCACCTTGTGATAAAGTAACTAGGTGTGTTGCTGCAAGAGGTTGGTCTTCCATACATGCATCGTGGTTATCTCCAATTGTGAACAACAACCTTTTTTGAAATTCAGATTTGAAAGATAAGCTGGTTTCCTTGGTGATTTCCCTTGGGAGAACTTCTGGAGGCCTAAGGGTGTGCTGCTTTAGCCTTCTATTTCTTTCAGACCATAAGTACCAAACAGTGCACTCTAAGGAATTCCATAACAGGTCCCAAGGTGGGGATTTATGTGAGAAACGCTGGCAAGCTTCAATTAGGTCGCCTATTCTAATGTTTGGTGCTGTTAGGCTGGGTGTAGGGATGTTTGCTAATTTCAAGTAGGCATTATTTAAGATTTCAGAAAGTGCTAGCAGGACTGTCCTAGAGTACTGGAAGTTAAAAAATAGGTGGGAGTGAAGACACAACTGAATTTACCCTTTAAAAAAATCACTTACAGACATAGCAGCACTGAATTCCTTTTTAGACCTTTGCAGTTTTGCTTGATGTTGATGTATTAACAAAGGATGATAAGCCTTGTGTAAATAAATCTTCCATTTTTTTCGAGTCATTTGACTGTAGTGTGAATCAGAAACAGCACTGAATGATTGATAATCTGAAGAATTTTCTTCACTTGTATATAATTCATCCATGTTCCTTGATATAGATATTTCTGGAAATGTGCCTCTATACGCAAGACTGTACTTTGCTCGAGCAATGACCTATAACCAACTCATTAAAGAGAAGTTTAGTCAACGAAGAAATCATAAACATGTAAATCTTCTATTTTGTGTGTATGATTAAATTTCTCTTAACTCTTTTTCAAAAAAAAAATCTCTTAACCAAGTCATTGAATGAACATGCAGTCATATACAACTGTACTTAAAACCATCATCCAATTAAGTTGAATATTTCTCAAATCTTAAACATGAAGGAATCATCCAAGTATTATCATTTATTAAATTACTCTTGGTTTGAAAAGCAGACAATTAATAAACCAGGCAGAAAAAAATAAAATTACCTGTTTAAATGCTTTATTATAAAATAAATTAAATGTAATTGAGAAACGATGACAAGCTTCAATCAGGTCGCCTAATATCATGTCAGGGCTGGTCAACAGGGGTGGGGATGTTTGCTAGTCTTCAAAAAGAGTAGTTAAGTGTCTCTTCCAATGAAAAGAGTATGGTTCTGGAATATGGACAAATAAAGAAGATATGAGCTCTAGATTCATCTTGTGAAATACACGAGGCATGTTGTTTGTGTTTGGAATCCCCATTCTCTTAGTTTCTGAAAAGTTGCGAGGTGTTTCCATTTAATTATCCATAGAATTATAGAAAATTTGGTTGGCATATGTGACTACAATCCAACAACAATTTATTTTTTTATAACTCCTTACCTTAAAGGTTTCTGCTATGGCTCCTGAAGTTTCCAATAGTGTTCCATTTATACAGAGTTACAGACTACAGAGGATCCTATAGTCTATCATACCCACAAGGCACCTTTCTATGTGTCCCTTGTTCTCCAGAATTTTTTTCTAGAATGCTGAGTCTATTGAGGTTTTTAGCTGGATATCAGAAAAGGTTTGGTTCTCGATGTACCTCTGTTTGATCCAATGTGTGAGGATCGAGTCACTGCAACTCAAGTATCTAGAGACCCTTTAAACATTTATTGCTTGGATCATCTGAGAGAGGATCATTTAAGACCAAGATATCCCTTTCCTTCCATCCCATATGAACAGATAGACTATTTTTTTATATGACTGCTACAGGTAGGGGGGTTCCCTCCCTGGGCCCAATAAGAGTATTTTCCCGCTATTAACCAATAACCAGTTGTATCCTTCTCTGAGAAGTTCATTTTCAAATAATAGTAAAAATCTACTTTTTACACAGAATGGCTTACGAACTACTGCAGATATTAAAAAGAAATACCACATCAATTTCAATTATTGCAGCCAAAAGATTTTGAATTTCGTCAATTTTTGTCAAAATCTGCATTGAAAGAGACCGAACATTAAAATACAAAATAACACACTGAATTACCGAAAATTATACCAGCTAAAGAAAAATAACCTTATCAGTTAACTCTGATAGCACATGTTCTTCAGATTTCGCCACTAAGAATTTTGCTTGTTGCAACTCATCATTTAATGGTACAGCAAATATTGGTTCTATCAAGTTTTCAAATCCTGCACCACTGAAAGTCGAAACTCTTTTTGCTAAGGGTAAATTTTGATTTCCATTAACAAACAAACTAACTAAAATAATTATTAAATTACATCAACTAAGTTGTATCAGTGTATTTTTATCACTGATACTCTCAAAACTATAGAATTTCAAATAACATATTTAGAAGCAAAGCAAGGATAAGCTAAGAGAAGGGATTTTACAAAGGAATCAGAGATAGGAGTTCCCTGTGACTCGGCTTTACTCTGAACTGGCCAGAGTTAAAGATGACCAATCACTCATAATTATTGTTAAGTGGAGTGTAAGTAGGTTTTATTAAACTATTACATGTGAGTAATTACCCAATGGTCATGCCTTAACATACCCATCCAGCAATTTTCACTCTGCCTATTACTAGACCAATTTTTACCTTTTTAGTGTAAATGAAGGGTAAGATTGCATTATACATTTATACATGACTGCCCGGATTATTATTATTTGGTAGAAGTAGATTTTTTCATTAAAAAAATGAAGGGCAGTGCCTTGGATTACAATGGAGATAATAAAATAAACAAGTCTCATCCTTGATTTCCTAAATAACATTGCAACTAGTGATTATATAACTAAAAGCGAGCCTCGTCCAGGAGGTTTGTCTCCCACAGTTACATAGTAACAAAGGTGTATGGTAAAGCTCAATAAACTTATAATTAAATATTTAAATATAGAGGGGATGAAAATGAAGGATCCAATAAGACTAAAGCTAATTGTATATGTAATGTTTTTTTTTACTTTTTTCTCAAAAAAAACGGTGAAAACTATTCAAATTCATAAAAAAACAGAGCTTCTCACCCTAATAGTCTCCATTAACGAATATTGGGGTTGTAAAATCAGTTTCTCTTGAAATTTGTGCTTCAGTCCTTGCACAAATCTTGCAATCAGTTGCTCTTCACTTTCAATCAGATTATTTCTTGATGACAGTCTATGAAATTCCTTTGCATATTCTGTTACAGACTGATTCCCTTGTGTACACTAATGGTACTTTGTAAATAAAATTCCTTCATAGTCACTAGGTAAAAATCTCTGTTTTAGGAGTTTTTTTAATTTGTTCCAACTCTGAAAGGGTCTTTGGTGGGCTCTTCTTCTGTTAACAACAGTTTGTTCCCACCAAGCAGAAGCCACACCTTTAAACCTAATAACCACAAGCTTGACTTGCTGGGTTTTTTCAATCTCCGTATAATCAAAAAATCTTTCAACTTTTGCCATCCATTCTAAGAATTCTTAGAATTAGGAATGTCCATTCTTAATTTAAAATTACCATACCCTCTGTTCTGATTTCTTTGATCTTGTTCTTCATAATCATTTTCACCTTGTATTTCCCTACAATTTCTTTGATATCGACCCCTTCTTTGATATGTCCTAAATTGTTGCTCTTCTGGGTCTAATTCATCAATCATTAACTCGTCAAACTGATCTCGCTCACTTTTGGCATATCTCTGATATGTATTTACTGATTGGTCGACTGGCCGACGTTGGTAAGTCCGGTCAGCAAATTCCGGTGAACGTCGTGTGTTCTGAATATCCTCCGCTGGGTTCCTCCCTCGGTGGTGGTAGGTTCTTAGGGGAATTTCTGGACCACGGGGCTGATAAACTGCTCCATTTACTAGTTCGACAGTGGTCATTTCCTGCCTTGGTTCCGGATCTGTTTGATTTTGCAGATTAGTGCGAGAGTCTATTACTCTCCTCAGATCGTTGAAACCTGCCCTCATTGCTGTCGTCAGGTCAGCAATGGCCTTTTTGTTGCTTCCCACTCTTGCCGTGATACTTCATTGTTCTCAATCATGGCTAGTTTGCAACCTGTCTCTGATACCACCTGATGCAGCCACTAACTAAGAACAGATCTAGTTAAAGAAGATGGAGATTCTTCAACGAAATTAACCAAAGTTTTCTTGGAATCCACCAAGAACTCGAATTAGAAAGTAGATGAAGAGGAAAAGACGAGAAAAATAGAGAATTTGAAAATTTGTAGAGAAGAGATAAAAGGGTTACCTTGGGAAATTAAAATAGGAAATTCAATAGCTCTTCCCAATATGGTCCACCATATTTATACTCACATCATTAGAGGTAGACATGCCAATGATGTGAGTCTTTGGGTCTCCTAAGAGGATGTAGAAGTGGCCCAACCTTGGTCGGACCACATACATGATGCCCCTTGTTTAATAACAGGTTCTAGTTGTCCTGTTATTGGCTGATTATCTTCTGTAAATTCAGTATTACTACTGATCTGATTATTGGGGTTTTCTATTAAAGATGTTGCATCATAAACCAAGCTTGGCTTGGATTTAGCTCGATTGACCTATCAAGCTTGGTATCTAGGCTCGAGCTTGACTCATTAGCTCACAAGCTTGAGCCCAATCAAGCCAAGCTCAAGCTGCTCGCGAGCATAAATTCAAATTTGCATCCCTATCAGTCTATAATAAACACCAAATTCAGATCATATAAATTAAAAAGAATGCAAAATGCATCTAAGAAATTTAGATTACCTTGATAGCAACAGTCCATCAAACTTTGTACTTTTATCTGCAACAACTTTCAAGCACCATCTTCCACCCACAACAGTAATATCCTGATGCAATGAATGAAATGAATTTCATTTCTAAAAATTTAGGATGAGTGCATCTGTGTGTGTAATGTATATCAATACCTTACCGAACGAGTAGTGGCACTGGAATCATTTCTAGCTAACTTATCCATAAGTTGATATAACTGGATTGACGAAAATAATCATTGAATTAGAAGTGGCTTACAGAAAAATGAAATAATTGCTGGAATATAGTACTGACCAAGTGACCATAAATTCTATCTATAAAAACATAACGGTAAAAAATCAAGAAATAATAAGATGATTGAAATATTCCAATATAGGTCTAGAAAAATAAGGTGCAGAAATAGAATATGTGGATCAACGAGCTTTTTTAAGCCATAAAAGTGAAAAAAGTATTTATTTTACTATCTCTTACTGGATGTAGAGATCACACATACTCAAAATTTACGGAATTGAAGTGCATAGCTGTATGTATAAAATAAAGGGGCAATGTACTAAGGAATCTAAATATTTTTAAAATAAATGCCTCATACAAATCTCTCAGAAGATTAGTAAATCTTGATATTTATGCTTTTCAAATCAGTCTGTCTTGGTGAATTTTGAGCATTATCTAAATTCTAAGAAAAAAATACCTGAATCACAAAGCTTGAAAAGATATTCTAGTTTGTTATCAATTCATCATGTTTGTATGAATTATGAAGTGCGCATTACTGTATAACAGTATGAGTTTTATGATTGAGTAATAAATCATTAAGGATAATAGATAGGGTCAAAACTGAAATAATTATTTGATGCAGTCCTAAATATTAATGTAGACCATAATTGGCTTGACCTTGGTCAAGCCAATTCTCATTCTCATTAAATGGACTTTGACTCACATCATTGGATTGCCTATTTACCAATGATGTGAATAAATGGAATGGGCCCAAGGGAGGGAAGCATTATCGTTTATTGAATTGAGGTAATATTCCTTTCTCTTGTCTTTACTCTCTCTTGCTTCCCTACTTTTACTATTACTTTTCTTTTTCTCCCACTGTTCTTGTTATTCTCTTGGTGGATTCCAAGATCGTTACATCTTCTGATCTGAGAAGAAGTTTTTCTCTTCTTCTCTTCCCCTACATTGATCCGATCTTGGAGATAGGCTGCATTAGTTAGTATCAGAGTTGAGGTTTGTAGAGAATTTTTTTTTCAAGCGGCCATGACTGAAACAACAACAAAATCTCGCGACAGGAATGGGAGGCAACAAATAAAGCAATCACAGATCTGACTGCAGCAATGAGAGATGGATTTGGTGATATGAGAAGGATGATAATTGCGCGTGTGGATTCTCCGGATCCTCATGATCTAAAACAACTGCCGGCAGGAGGTGGTTTAGAATCTGGAATAGTTACTGGTCACGCATCGGGTGCAGTTTATCAGCGGGGAGACCCACGGAGGTACCTGTTCAAACATATCAGAGGCGAGGTCGCAATCCAGTGGAGTACATTCCCCTGTTGCGACATTCACCGGACGGCGGTCACCGAACTTACTATCGCCGGCAGACTGATCCACCGGTTGTCATATATCAAAGGAGCGTTAGAACACTATGAGGACTTACTGAATGAGGACTTTGAAGATGAAGATGATGACCGGCTGTTTAGAGCTTACCACCAAAGGAGGGCTAGATATCAAAGAAATAGAAGAGAGGTAACTAATGAAAATGATTATGATGATCATTTTCAAAGGGGACAGAATAGAAGTCAGAGGCATTTTAAATTAAAGATGGACATCCCACATTTCAATGGTTCTCTTCACATTGAGGATTTCTTGGAATGGATAGCTGAGGTTGAGAGGTTCTTTGATTATATGGAGATAGATGAGAATCAACAGGTCAACTTAGTTGTGATCAGATTTAAAGGAGTAGCTTCTGCTTGGTGGGAGCAAACAATAGTTAACAGGAGGAGAGCCAATCAGAGACCAGTACGCACTTGGGATAAACTCAGGAAGCTATGGAAACAGAGGTTTCTACCAACATATTTTTAAGGAATTATGTTCATGTAGTATCATAATTGTACTAAGGGAAACAGAACAGTGAATGAGTATTCTAGGGAATTTCACAAACTTTCATCTAGAAATAACCTTAGTGAAACTGAAGAATAATTAGTGGCAAGATTTGTGCAGGGCCTTAAAACTAAATTTCAAGAGAAATTAATACTGCAGTCCAATATTCACTGATGGATACAATTAGGGTGACAGACCAACTGGAGAAGAGGGCTGATAAATATTCAAAATTCACTGGTGGACCTTCCACAAGCAGATTTCAGCCAATAATGAAAAGGGGATACAACCCTCACTTGAGGAGAGAAAAATCAACATTGAAAGTGCACAAGATGTTAGAGTGCAGAGGCCTACAGATCAGAGGAATACTGATATTAAATGCTATAGGTGCAATAAGTGGGGTCATAAATCAAACACTTGCCCTAAGAGAGCTCAAGTGTACATAATTGATGACAATTGACACAGGGAAGGGACCGATGGAACCAGTGGAGGAGGATTCAGATGATTAGTTTGATGATGAGGCACACCCGGATGAGGGCAATAGAATGCCCTGCATTGTCCATAGAACATGCCATGATCAGTTGAGTCTCACTGTTGAAAACCACCCAAAACCATATAGTGTGTCCTGGATCCAGAGTGGAGACTCTGTAACAGTGGACAAAAGTTGTAGGGTGCCACTTTCAATTGGGAAAAGATACAAGGGGGAGGTGCAGTGCGATATTGTGAAGATGGATGCAGCTCATGTACTGTTAGGCAGACCTTGGCAGTATGACCTACATGCACACTACAATGGAAGGACAAACCAGTATATTATTAAGGTAGATGGTGTCAAGTTAGCCCTATTTCCTCTTCCACCAGAGAAATCTAGCACAACTGAAAAACCCAATTTATTGGTGGAGTCACAGAAAAAATTCAGAAAGAATTTAAGCAAGAAAGAAGAAGGATTAGCATTGATTCTAAAGGAAAATTCAGGAAACTCATCTCTATCTGTACCAAAGGAGATAACTGAATTATTGCAGAAATTTCCAAGTGTGGTCAAAGAAGAAATTTCAGAACTTCCTCCTCACAGGCCAACAGACCATACAGTGGACTTTATTCCTGGTGCTTCACTGCCAAACCTAGCACATTACAGGTTAAGCCCTGCTGAGACAGAGATTTTGCAGAAATAAGTAGAAAAATTGCTAAAAGAGGGACTGATAAGAAACTCCATAAGTCCATGTGTTGTGCCAACATTATTAGTTCCAAAAAAAATGGGGAGTGGAGAATGTGCGTGGACAATAGAGCCATCAATAAAATCACTATCAAGTATAGGTTTCCAATACCTAGATTAGAAGAATTGTTGAATGTGCTAGTAGGGGCTGAGGTATTTATAAAGCTAGATTTAAAAAGTGGATACCACCAAATAAGAATCAGAGAAGGAGATGAGTGGAAGACAGCCTTCAAAACCAGCAAGGGATTGTATGAATGGTTGGTTATACCTTTTGGCATGTCCAATGCACCCTCAACATTCATGAGGCTGATGATAGAGGTATTAAAACCACTTATAAATCATTGTGTGGTAGTGTATTTCGATGATATTTTAATATTCAGTAAGAGAGAGAGAGAGAACATCTCAGGGACATCCAGAAGGTCCTACAGTTGCTGAAAGAAAACAGCCTGAGACTGAATTTAAATAAATGTAAGTTTATGGTAAAAGAATTATAATTTTTAGGCTACATTGTGGGAAATCAAACTTTTTATTGCATAAGTTACTGAATACTTGTATGATAGTTTAAACTTTTTATTTATTTATATGAAACCAAACTGGAAAAGACTACAAGCAAAATAAACTTATTCAAACTTAAATAACAGTAAAATTTCTAAAAATACAAATACTGGGCTAATGTCATTTAGCTACTTATTGTATGAATTTAACCATTTTATATTGCATGAATCCAAGTGCTTTTACCATATCATTCTAATTAGTAATTACAATTCAGATACTTATAATCTTTATTCTTTACCCAAAGTCCCAAATTAAATAACAAAAATCAAGACAAACCTTTTTTTCAAGTAATCGAACCTGCTCTCGAGCTCGCTTTAGTTCTGAACTCTGAAAATAAAGAAATTTTAAACAATAGCACTAAAGCATAGATGTAGATGCAAGCAGAGTTGGGCTATGATTTGCCATTGAATGTTATTAACATGCTAAAACATAATATTGTTTAGAGAATATTGTATTATTAAACAAATTAAATAATAATATGCTAGAGATTAATGGTTTAAGTTAAATATCAATATGTTAATAAAAACTGTGGTAATTTAAAAATTGAAATTTGCTTTGCATTTTATATGAGCATAACAATGTAATTATTATAACAGATAATAAATAGGATAATACGTAATTGGGTGAGGAAGAACACACCGCTCTATCCTTAACGAAACCTTCTTCATCTATAACTTGATTTATTATGTTCACAAGTGGGCGACTAACAACCAATTGCATTATCTGCATATTAACTCCCATTTCAAGAGGATAATGTAGCATCAGTACTAATGATCATATATTGCTGGAAGAATATTGTTAATTATAACTAACAAATCATACCATTTCTGTGAGAGGCATAAAAATATTGTATCGATCTGAACCTTCGTTAAGTACTGCTTTAAGACTTGTTTGCAGTGTTTCAGTGGATTCAACAAGAAAAGCAATAGCAAGTGCTTCTCTTCCACTTATTGGAACCCCTCTCAAGGCACTTTTGACTGCTGATTTTACCTTTACGAATGTGCATGGATTTGTAAAATGTATTAAGTGTATATCATCTCAAAAAAAAGATCACAAAACTCGCTGCTAATAGTGGCAAAAAGAGTAAGAAGCTATAGATAATTAAAAAGGTTTATAATCTGTTATCAAAATATCAAATTTAAAGTGATATCAACCTAAAGTTTAAAGAAAGATAATTCAGTAGCAAAATGTCATAAGGGTCAGAATTACAAACATCCATCCCTTCGTATTCAAATGCTTAATAAAAAATCGATAAGATTTTGAAACTATACATTAAACTAGTATCAAGCAATAGCAAGCTTTTAAAAGCGCGATTGCGCTGTGCACCAGGACTTAGCCACACATCCTTCATGTATTTAAATACTACAAAATAGGATTGGTGGAGATTTAGGGAGGTTTTGGGTTTGGAGCCCTAAAATATTTAAATTAAAACATTTAAGACGCCTTGAAAAAAGCCTCCAGGGAGCGCAGACGTGTTTTTGCATGCGCATTTAGAACCTTGATCAATAAAGAAGTTCTGAAATTAATAATAGTAGAGATGGAGAAGACAAGCCTCAATTTTTTGTTGGCATTTTTTATCTTATTTAAAAAAAATTAGGAGACTATATGAAAAGTGTTTACAATATGGAAAATATTTTCTTAATTAGAAATTAAAACATGGTTCAAAACTTCAAATATGAAATACTAAAATAATAAATAATTCAAACACAAAACATACAAGATTACAAGATAGAAATAGAATTCACAAGTTCATAAAAATGAAAAATAGATAATTTATTAATATTGACCGCTAAAGGTGCTAATTGCATCTAGCACGCGGTTGATAATTGACAACATTCGAGAACATCACACATCATTGTATGTCTTGCCATTATTGAGTAAAATCATGCAAAGGATATTTTCCTTAATTTAAAGAAGTTGCATGAAGTTAAAATGATTTTTTGATCAAAGCATATTATTCTTCTTAACAATCCATTTTTTTAATATTTTGAAGCTCTCATCAATCTTATTCAATTAAAATAAATAAATGGGAAAAAAAAATCCTAAGAGAAAGAAATCCATACACTTGCAAGATCGATCCCATTGAAATCCAGTCCTCCAACACCATACTGGATCATCTGAACCACGGCAGAAGTCTCCTTCAAGAGACTTTTACTTTCCTCATAACTCCCAACATCCAACGACCATAACCTCTCCTGCACAAAATAAATCAACAAACTCAGCTCCTCGACACCTCAATTCGATTCCACGATCAAATCAGATACAACAATGACGCAAAAAAAATTACGTACCTTGGTTGCATCTCGTCCGAGAGGAGTGCCGGCGAAGGAAGCTACGCAATCGCATACCTTATCCCATTCAAGAACCCTGAGTGTATCCGAATGGACGGAGGAGGAAGTGGATCTATGGAGTAGCGGTTGGAAGTGGAATTGGATTCGGAAGTGAAAGCCGGAGCGGGATTTAGGAAAGGAAGATGAGGAGAGGAAGAACGTGGTAGAGATTGAGATGGTGCCACCGGAAATCGCCGACGTGAACGCCATTTGGGAGTGGAGACGGGAGATGGAAAAAGGGCGGGTAATGGGTATTGTGGTAGACTGGCGTCAGTGGTGGGGACTGTCATATAAACGGATGTGGTTGGTGTGATGCTTCGCGGATGAATTTTGTTAAACAAAACCTAGACATTAATATTAAATAAATCTAGCGTTGCAAGATTACTAAATCGAATACATAAGTATTTGATTCGATTCGTTTAACCGAACCGAACTTAACCAAACCCGAATCCGAACCGAATAGTTCGTCGAATACTGAACTTTTTTTACATCATTCTAAAAATAAACATGTTCATCTGACCATCTTTAAAAAAATAAATAATAATAAAAAAAACATTGTTTATAGTCTATTTTCTTTTGTTAAGTCAATCATTAGTTATCTTTTTTTCTTGTTGTTTAAAAACCAGCATTAATATACTATATTAATGAAAAATTGTAAAAATATACATAAGTTATGAAATATATAATATTTCTAATAAAAATTATATAATATAAGTTTCTAATATAAATATAAAATAATAAAATATAATAAGAATGTTAAATGAACCGTTTGTCGAACCTCAACCAAGGTTTGGGTTCAATTCGTTTAATTAAACGAATCTATTTCAAGGTTTGGATTCGATTCGTTTAATAACCGAACCGAATCCGAAACGAACCGAATAGTTCGTCGAATACTTAACTTTTGTTGCGATGCTAAATAAATTCAACAATCATTTCATTAAATTATCTTTTTAATTCTAAAATGTACCCAATCTCCAGGTACCCAATGTAGGTTTAACAATTCGTGTAACACGAACACGAATTTTCCATCGACACGAACACGACATGACACGAATATAATATTATTATTTTAATGATAATAATTATCTTAAGGTACATTTTATTATTTTACTTTATTACATAATTATTATTTTACCCTTATTATTTTATAGGTACGTACATGGATATAATATTTTATATAAACTTTGGCGGTTCTATATAAAAATATTATTTTATTCTTATTATATAAACGATAAACATAGTTAATTAATAATTGTATATTTACGTTTCATATAATCATGTCAATTTACGTTTCATATAATCGTGTCGTGTCGTGTCGTGTCAACTTACGTTTCATATAATCGTGTCGTATTTTTAAAGACAAACACTATTATTAATTGTGTCAAGACTTATCCGACATGAACGTGTCGTGTTCGTGTCATGCTTTTTACGAATCGTGACTGTTATTGTGACCCCCTAACTCTAACCCTAATTCTTAACTTATAGGTTAAGAGTTTTTACTTCAATTGTGTTCAATATTAACAGTGATATCATAAAAAGATTAACTCAACTCTCACTCACACTCAAAATTAGCTCAATTATCAATCACTCAAGCTTTCCTATTCTCTAGGATGTTACTCCAAGTGGCAAAAGACCAATGCCTTCTCCTTCATGCTTGGGGATAATTATAGTGGCGACGAGACCGTTGAGTGCCCTCCTTGGGCTCGGAGTGATGGGTCTGATTGGTTCCCAACCCAATCTTTGAACAAGGACACCATCAACTATATATTAAGGTTTATGAGAGTTAAAGTCTCATACTCTCATTGTGTACATATATGTAGTTCTGATGTAGAGAAAAGTACCCTCCGTTATCATTATAAGAAATTAGGTCATTTATGACCAATATCGTCTTTATAAGCGTGATTTTCAAGTTTTCCGATTTGACCCAGTAGTATCTACGATTGTTTTGGAATCAGGGATTTTATATATGCGAATACGAGGACCAACAAATAATCACATGGGTCCAAATGAATGGTTTAGATTCACTATCTCACCTCAATTATCTTACTGCTCAAATCTTGACCTATCTCTTTAAACTAAGAGTTAGCTAGCTAGCTAGGATCGTATTTGTAATAACCGGCGGCCTGACCGTCAGCATTTGCCGCTAGAACTACGCTGTTTTTCTGTAATGATTCGATTAAAGCAGTGGTACGTGGTCGGGTGTTAGCAAGTGAAAACAAGGAGGAAGTGAAATTTAAAAACCTCATCAAATCAATTTAGTTAATTAGTTAACAACACATTTGACATAATTAAGACAATAAAAGCTTTGCGAATTTCATCTTTCTCCCCTTTGCTCTGGTGTGAGTCCTTCTTTCCCACAACTTGGGCAACTCTTCATCCCAAATCCTTGACATTCAAAACACCTATATATATAATACATGAATAAATTAACACATATGATTAATATATATCAATTCCATTAAACACATATTTAACATTGAAAAACATACTTCCATCGCTCAAATATGTTCCCATTTTTCTTATTCCTCCCCGTTCCCTACAATAAATTATGAGAAAGCATTTTTGAGACAATTTAAGATATTTTCGGTCTATTAATTTCAACTTCGAGATGAGAAAGTTATTTGCTATTAAAAATGAATAATGATAGTACGGGGTCCGACGCGCAGACCATGGTACTAAAAGGCATCCCTCGGAAAATTTAGCACGTAGAGGAGGGGGAGTATTGATGATACAATATCTCGAATTTGGTCACAACGCACCAGTAACTAGAAATTCGGATAGCCCGAGATGAATTGAGGCACCCATATAGGTTGGGGGGTGTTCCAAGTCAACTCATGGGAAGGTCGACTTTTACAGAAGTCGACTTTACCCAGGTCGACTACTTTCCCAGAGATCAACTTTCTCAGAAGTCGAACTGGACAAAGTCGACTTGAATAAATTTGATCCCTAAGAAAGTCGACTTGAAACCAGATCTGGACAGTTAGGCGATTACGCCGGCCCAAATGACCATATTACCCTCGTAAAAGTCCTATAAATAGATGGGGACTCTCATTCATTTGGGCAGGTTGATTCCAGTAATCGAGAGAAGTCCCAACGAAGCAAAGCCGGAGAAACTAAGGAGTTCGGGCTGATTCCCTCGTTAGACGTTTGTTCGAAGTGTGATCGGGTTCCACCCTCATCAAATAATGAGGGTAGTTCATGGATCATAAATTAAGTGTAAGATGAGAGATATTTCATCAACTATCTTACAAATGTTATCTCACCAGAATCGTTTTCAATTCCTCACATAAAAAAAAAAGGATAGATATACTAGATTTGTGATATAAGCTAGAGTAGTCAGTAGAACCATACATTACAAGAAAACTGACCAAAAAGGATAGATATACCTTACAACCAAGACATTCCACTGCACCTTTGCCCTTACAAGTCTTACATGACCCCATTGACATTACCTGATTTCATGTAATCATATTAATATGCTAAATAACTTCATTAGTTGATTGAGATCATGCAATTAATTAGCTTGGATACGTACTTGTCGTGTGTTAGCGCCAGGTTTTGAGGAGAAGGTTATAGCTGTCTTAGTTCGCCGGGCATGGTAGTCGGACAATTGTATATTACGGTGAGGGGAGAGGGAAGAAGAAGATGAAAGGTTGAAGGTATCCATGGCTGGAGTTAGACAGATGGGATGGAAGTTGGATAGTTAGATTTCTTTGGATATGCAATGTGAAGTTGGAAATGGTTGGTGGAGAGGATAATTACAATAATGTGAGCCATATAATCTTCTGCCGTTGATTTCGATCAAATGGATGGTGTATATTTTAAAATAAAATGTATCTCAAAAATATAAGTCTGAAATCCAAACAGTGATTTTTTTGAATGATACATTTTTACAAGTAAAAATACATATCTTCAGATGATATACCAGAGTCACATAATATATTACTGATTACATTGTAACGAAAATTACGTAAATAACGAGATTAGAACCCTCAGCAATTAAATAGTTATCTTAATCACTTGAGCTAATCTCCATGTGTCTGAACAGTGAACATGTATTTTACTCAGTTAAGTATGTAAATAACTGTCATAAATTTTAATGGTCATAATTCAATAAATATATAATCATATATATCCTCATAAAAATATTTTCAATTAAAAACTGAAAATATAATTTTTATAATAATAAATACTTTAATTTTCGTAAGTAATATATATCCCAAAACACTTGGAATGGTGTTAGCATATGATATCAACAAACTCGAATAATCCTTCTCAGCCTTTGCAAAAGCAACTTGCAAAAAAATGCTCATTTTTCACTAAATAATAAATTAATAACAGAAAAAAAATATCAAAATTCAAAACTCCATTTTTGCTTTCACTTCTTCATTCATTTTGACTCCGAGTTACCTAAAATCGAGATGGATTCGAAAACAAGTATTAGTGGCACAACCAGATTCAAATGGAAGGAAACAAACATTTACAAAGAAGAAGAAAATCACACTGAACAAATTGAAAATTGGTTGTTCTCGGACCTCCAGATATTATTAGGGACTCCCGTCTTTCTTATAGATCAGAGAACTTTAAGAAAGACTGTGGCTCACAAATGGAAAATACTACTATGCAGGTTTGGGAGACAAACCTCATGAGGCTTAACTCTTAGTTACTTGACCACTAGAAATTCTAGCTATATAAGAGAAGGTCGATGGAGGTGGGTGGAAAAAAACTATCACCCCCACCGCATTTTATATCTTTCTATTTGTAACTCTAGGGGACCACCCTTCATTTCATTAAATGAAAAATATTAACTATTTGCAAAAAAAAATGGAAATTGCAACTCTGAAGAAATCAAATTTACAAGCAAGAGATGGACAGCATAAACCAGGCATGATCCTGGCAATAAATGAAAATGATAGATAGCTTAGCTAAAGCATATTAAATTATTAACCCATTGTACATGATTCAAATTGCTAAAAATATGTCTGAAAATTGTAAATGAAAGCCAATGCATTAAAATACCAGCAAGGCGGTAAGCCAATTCCAGTCATTTATGGAATAGATGGAAATACAAGATCAAGCTTTAAAAGTAGAAATGGACAGTCAACCAGTCATCTTAAGAAGATAAGATAATAGAAGAATCTATCTTGCATCTTATATTTTTTCAATCTATTAAAAACGTTAAGCAAAACACGAATTGAATTATTTCAAGTTTCAAAAGTTCTTGTTTTGATTGCATTAGTAGAAAATATTAGAATCAGGATCTTATGGTGTGATCTGATTTGACATTGAATTAGTTACAAACCGATTTTGGAAAAAAAATCTTTGTAATTGTGATTTAAATGGATCCCTAAATATCTGATCATTAAAATATCAAGAAAAAAAGTGTTGGAATTAAAATCAAGGAATCAAATCAATTAATCCATCATATTCATACTCTTAATTGAGTTCTTATGGTGTGATCTGATTTAGCATTGAATTAGTTATAAGCTGATTTTAGAAAAATTCTTTGTAATTATGATTTAAATGGATCCCTAAATATCTGATCATTAAAATATCAAGAAAAAAAAGTGTTGGAATTAAAATCAAGGAATCAAATAAATTAATCCATCATATTCATACTCTTAATTGAGTTCTTATGGTGTGATCTGATTTGGCATTGAATTAGTTATAAACTGATTTTGGAAAAAATCTTTGTAATTGTGATTTAAATGGATCCCTAAATATCTGATCATTAAAATGTCAAGAAGAAAAAAAGTGTTGGAATTAAAATCAAGGAATCAAATTAATTAATCCATCATATTCATACTCTTAGTTGAGTTCTTGTTACGTGAAAGCCTGCGCTGTTTTCCCATATGAATCTTCAAAATCTGAACCAAAAGAAAAAATGAATTGAACATAAATCAATCAGGCAGAATACTAGAATGAATCCAAAAGTTTAAAAGAATTATAAAAAAAACCTTTCCATCAAAATTCATACGGCAATCGTGTTTAACAGAATGAAAATCCTCACACAAAATCTTTCCACATTCTAAACAGCACCTGCGGAAGAAGATCGAACATCATTATTAAGTCAATCAATCAATCTTATTTCTCAACTTAGATTCGATCCACCGATCGATACTAACACTCCTTCAAAATCCCTTCCCATCATTTACCGCCGCCAGTGTCCGTCAAGAAAACAAACAATAAATAATGAAACGGAAAAAAAACAGAAATCTCACGTGATACCGGTGTTTGAATCGCGATCAACAGAGCATAATTCCTCGCAATGCGAGCACCAAAGCTTTGCTCCTCGAGCCATCGTATCAAATCAAAACCCCGGCGATGGAGAAAAAGAATACGATCCACGGTCCACGGATGCTGAGGGCGACAGCAGAGAACCAAGAGGGAAAAAAACGAAATAAGGGGATATGTAGGGGTTATATATATAGCACTCAAGGTATAACTGCACAAAAACCCTGTTCTTTTGTCATATATGCAATTTTGGAAACACATTAAAATTCCATATATACCCTTCCACAAACTTTTCCAAAATATGATGTCTACCTTAATTCCTAATTTCCTAATTTAGGCCACTAATGATATAAATTTTAAAGAAAAGATTTAAATTTTAAACTTTAATAGTTACTATAATCAATTAAGCTAATCATCTTTGTGTTTTGTCTGTAGTGATTCAAATGATGCAATTTTTTAATATGAATGCCTAATAAATGATTAAACAACAACATATGTATCTCAGTAAGATTAACTCAATTAGTCACAGTAAGCATTAAGGTTTAAGCTTTTGTTCATAACGTAATCGATAATATATTATATGGTTATGAACTTATGGTATATCATCTAAAAATAAATATTTTTACTTGTAGAAAAATACATTCCGTTAAAAAAAAAATAGGAATATAAGATTATATTGAAATCTAAGGTAAAAATAACAATTTACCATAGAATATAAAATCAGGATCTAAGTGAAATAAATGGAAACTAAAGGTTATAACAGAATGAAACTAAAGGTTTCATATTATAACTAACAAGGTCCTATTTGCAAATGTTTCAGAAAAACATTGGTTGGACCTTAAAATAATAAAAGTAAATAAGAGGTACGTTTTATAAATGTAGTTGTTTTGATAAAAAGGATAGATTTATAAATATTCAGCTATTATCATTACATGAAGGGTAATAAATAAATTACCCAAATTCAAACCAGGTCAATAAGGACCTGGTTGTGATTTCTGATATTTTGTGTATCTTGCAAGAATCGAAATGGAACATCTACCAGTTAGATGTCAACAATGCCTTTCTTCATGGAGACCTCTATGAAGAAGTATATCTTAAACCTCCAGATGGACTTTTAAACAAAGGAGATAAAAGGGTATGTAAACTAAACAAATCCTTATATGGATTAAAACAAGTCTCTAGCTAGGAATTGGTTTGCTAAACTGAGGGGAGTTCTACTTGAAATGAATTTTTCCCAAACACCCTCTGATTACTCCTTATTTGTTAAGAACAACAATGGTAATACAATATACTTATTAGTGTATGTTGATGATATCATTATCACAGAAAATAATGAAACAGAAGTTTTTCTAATAAAAAACAACATTGAAAAAAATTTCAAAATTAAGAATTTAGGAAGATTATTCTATTTTTTAGGAATTGAAGTATCATATCCACCATAAGGGATATATATATCCCAAAGAAAGTATGCATTAGGCATACTAGAAGAAAATGGATTGATAGATGCAAAACCATCAAAGGTACCCATGGAAAGGTATGTAAACCTAAGAAATGAAAAGGCCAAAACATTAACAAACCCAACCTTGTATAGGTCACTAGTGGGTAAATTGATATATTTAAACATCACTAGGCCAGACTTGAGTTTCTCTGTCCATTGGTTAAGCCAATTCATGGGTAACCCAAATGAAATTCATCTTCAAGTGTTGTTTAAAGTGATTAGATATCTGAAAAATGCCCCTGGACAGGGCATCTTATACAAAAGCCAAAACCAAATGATCCTCCATGGGTATTGTGATTCAGACTGGGCTTCATGCCCAATTAGTAGAAAATCCTTGTCAGGCTATTGTATGTTCTTAGGAACATCATTAATTTTTTGGAAATCCAAGAAGCAAAATACTGTCTCACTTTCATCCTGTGAGGCAGAGTATAGAGCCATTAGTAAAGCACAGTGTGAAATAGTATGACTCCATCAACTCTTTAGAGATCTAAAATTAAACATAGCAACTCCAACCTCATTATATTGTGATAATAAATCAGCAATATACCTTGCTAATAATCCAGTATTTCATGAAAGGTACAAGCATATAGAAATCACATGTCATTCCATAAGAGAAATGATAGATAAATGGATAATCATATTGAAACAAGTAAGTACAAAATACCAACTTGCAGATATTTTTACCAAATTCCTAAGAGAACATGAGATTTCAACATTCTCTATCAAGCTAGGAATTCATAACATGTATTCCAAAGCTTGAGGGAGGAGTATAAGATTATATTGAAATCTAGGGTAAAAATAGCAATTTACCATAGAATATAAAATCAGGATCTAAGTAAAATAAATGAAAACTAAAGGTTATAACAAAATGAAACTAAATTAAGGTTTCATATTATAACTAACAAGGTCCTATTTGCAAATGTTTCAGAAAAACATTGGTTGGACCTTAAGATGATAAAAGTAAATAAGAGGTACGTTTTATAAATGTAGTTGTTTTGATAAAAAGGATAGATTTATAAATATTCAGCTATTATCATTACATGAAGGGTAATAAATAAATTACCCAAATTCAAACCAGGTCAATAAGGACCTGGTTGTGATTTCTGATATTTTGTGTATCTTGCAAGAATCGAAAATAAACGGTTGAGGAAGTGGATCATGAACCAAGTTCAAATAAGTCCAACCCAAACACAACTCAACTAACAAAATTAGTTATTCAATAATGTAAAAGATTAAAGTTAAATTTGTATATATACAATGATGTAATTAACAATAATCATTCAATACAAAGTGAAAGAGTTAATCATTTCAGATTAACGAAAACCCCTCTTTCTCCTAAACTCCCCTTTCTTTCTAACGTTAGTGACAGTTAATTTGGTTAACGCCTTTCAAGCTTGAGGCGGAAAACCCTAACATCGATTTCAGGCAACACACGCGCCGGATTCCTTCCCGGACATAGGCGTTATCTTCCTCGCTCTCCGACGAACTCAATGCAACCAGAAAATAATAAAGAATCCCAATTTCTACGGTTTAATGTTTGTATTATATATAGATCAAATTAATTACAATATCGACCGCATAGCGCAGTGGATTAGCGCGTCTGACTTCGGATCAGAAGGTCGTGGGTTCGACTCCGACTGTGGTCGTTTTTTTATTTTTCCTGCAAATATAAATAATTACATATATTAAGACTAAAGCAGTCCATCCAGGTTGGTCAAAAGACTCTATTCCCATTGATTTAAAATTAACGATCCATCTCACAGAATCGTTTCCAATATAAATAACATCACTTACCAATTATCCTGAATAAACTGAACAAAATGAGATATAATAACTTGAAAATTCTACCCATTTCCCCAATTTTAACAAGGTTGCTCCAGATTACACAATCACAATTCGGCTACTGCGAGATAGAATGTAATTAGAGTATACAAGAAAATGGAATGGAGACAATCGAAGATTGAAGAAAAATACAACAGCATTTTTAAAACAGTTGGGAAAATACCAGCTAGCATCTAAAGTCTAAAATCTAAACTATCACAAACAGGATCACTGAATAAGGAATTTACTACAAATGCAAAATACAACACAGACACACCATATAACAAACAACAAAACAAGCCAATGTTACCAATCCCGAAGAACAGAAGGATCTCGGTCAGAGAAATCCGTGCTACCACTTCCACTCTGAGAGCTGCTACCACCTCGACTGTCTAGAGAAAGCCCTCTTAAATGTGCAGCCAAACTTGAATTACCATCCACATGTTTCTCCTTGAAGAACTTTTCTCTCTCTGTATGTTTGGTGGGTGGTGGGGGAATAGAAATCAATGGAGGTTCAATTGGGTTAGACTGTCGTTGAATAGGAGCAGTAACAGCTGGTGTAGTATCTGAATCATTTGAATCCAATGGTTCTATACTCAATGGTCGTGCACTGACCCATCTTGGTTTTACTCTTTGGTTAGACATGAGTGAGCATGGCGGCACTTCGGTAACGGGTGGAGGACCATTTGAACCCAGTGGTTCTATACAAAGGGGTCTTGCAGTAGTAGCCCAACGTGGGTTTTCCCGTTGGTTGGTTTTGAACGAAACGGGTGAAATATCTGAATAATCCTCAACACATGCTTTTCCTTTTCGTATTCTGAAGTATATTTTTTGACCCAGTACAAGAAAAATATTTGAGCAAAGGAAAATATCATAATACAAAATAACGATATGTACCTGTGAAGAAGGCGATCTAGATCCTCTTCCTCGTCTGTTTCTACGTGATTTATAAAAGTTGCACCAGAAACAGATTGTGTTGAAAGAAGGGCATCATGCTTGGCAAGAACCATATGTAATTGCTCATTCAGTTCAATGGCTTGGAAAACTACGTTTTCGTCTCTGCGAGATAGATGGTCATAAATATAAAATCAACGATGAGATCAATAATATAAAAGAAGCTAGTCAATATTATGTGCGAGAATGATCACTTAATAATAGTTCATAGTGGCATGTGTATCGATATTCATTTTTCAATGGCTCAAAACCTTCGAACGCATTACCACGGTAAATGGAAGATTCTGTATTATCAAATCAGAAGCAGAAGCTTACCTGGAAGTCATTATGAGATGCATAACTCTCTGTTTTTGAAATGAACATTGTTCCACAAGATCCAATGTGAACTCATCGCTTGCTCCCTGCAAAATTCAATATTAACTTAAAATGGAAAGGTATTAATTTAAATGATATTTTCTATAATTTTAAAAAAATGAGAGAATGAAAACCTCAAAACCCAAAAGAATGGATTCTGAGGAAATTATATTTAGAATAGAAGTATTTTTTAGCCAGTCAAGAATACATTGAGAAAATTTAAAAGACAAGATACATAATTCTGAATTTAGTAAACACAAGAAAAATACTAGATAACTAAACACTTTTGGTATGAATATTTTCGCTGAAATTTATGTGGTAGAATTTTCAAGGTCGATGCTCTCATTTAATTGTTGGTTAAAAGTTCGTGGGCTTACTTCTGGGTGTTTAGCATCTAAAGCATTCAAAACATCCCGTAAAATCTCCAATACATTAGTGGCCTTCAGGATTATGCTGAAATGAAGACAAATAATAAAAGAGGCCATTGGCATCAATTACATTCTTGTGTTTGTCTTTAAATGGTTGTTTGCATTTGCAAGAAGTGAGATTCAATTTATGCTACCTAGAATCAGGAATAGCTTGTGTAGATTGCTGCTGTGTGACACCAGTATTTTTTGTAGAGTCATTTTCCTGACTATGCAAGTTATTTGACTGTACGCTTCCAGAAAGAAGATTTGCAGGAACTATATGAGATGCTCGTGGAAACTGTACTCCTTTAGACTGGAAAGTGGAAAAGAATACTAATTAATACAACATTCTTATTTACGATAATGATGATATAGTCGAAATTTTACAAAATAAGTGCAATAGATCATACAGTATGAACTAAAATATAAAACAAAACGAAAACAATGGTAACATGAATAGAAAGAAATAGATGTGTAAACTTTTCAAGGTTTGCAATTTTTTGCAAAAAATAGTTCTGGTCCTCGGTTTTGCAACAAAAGATTGTCTATTCTTTAGCTTATTGGAGATTGGGGATTGGGGATTGGAGACTGAAATTGAGATTCAAAATTTTCTCTTAACGAATTGAAGGTCGTGCATGCATGGATGAGGGAACATAAATACATAATGAATATCTGAATCTTCATGGAATCACAGAATCAAGTTAACATACTATATGAAGTTGATTCTGTTTATGAACTGCAATTGATGCCTTGCAACTCATTGCCATTGATTGATTGTCTCTATATTTAATCTTTTCATTATCATTGATATTAATCTTGTAATGTTTGAAAAAGAAATATTTTTTGGCAAACAAAGTTTATTTTACATTATTATTTCTAAAATCCAACATTTAAAAACCGACGGTTAACCAGTGGGTAACCGGTAGGGGTATTCTGGTAATTTTACAATTTTGAAGATAAATATAGTATATATATTATACTATATATCTTATCTTTAAAAAAACGGGTAGGGGTAACCCTAACCCTAACCGGTGGTTAACCGACCTAACCGGATAACCAGTCAGTCAGAACCGGTTACCGGTTAACCGGTTTTTAAACCTTACTAAAATTGTACTAGAACAAATACTGATCACTGAGAAAATATTTTGCATTCATTCAAAATTTAAAAAGGAATATATGTACCACTAAATCATAATATGCAGCATAATACTGAGGAAACTTTCCAGATGCGCCACCAACCGATGTCTGTGCGGCATCCAAAAGAAGAAAAATCCTCTCCCGAACTGGCAGTTCATTCTGCAACACCCAAACACTAGGGATGATTAGGATCTCTAAAATATCCAAAGAGAGTTAAAAAGGGAAGGGAAAAGGTGTGTTTGGTAACTTGCAGTTAAAATTCACGTGAGAAATATGAATGTGAGAATGACCTTATTTTTCACTATCTTCGTCAATATGGGAAGAAGCTCATTATCAATCATTTGCTTGTGGATATACTCTCCACAGTTATTTAACAGCATTTCCAGAAGCTGGAAAACAAAATGTAGAAATTTAATTATTAAATCATTCAAATTACATTTTAACGATGGAACCTGTAGGTGGCATTATTGATAGACCCATGATTGATCAATTGATTTCAGATACGGAATGCAATGCTTACCATGACAGAAAAAAGTTGGACATTGGGATTTTTGTTTCTGAGACGTTTCTTAATAGACCTGATCACATCATTCCCTTGGCTATATTCACCAAGTTCAAAGAAAGAAAGAAAGATATAAATTTGCAGTCTGATCAGAAACCATTAAAACAGTAGAAACCAAGAAAAACATCTTGTTCAGATCCAGAAGAATAAGAAAATAATCAAAATACCCAAGAGAACAGTGACATGAAACCATGATTCATGAATAAAATGTGAATACCTATGATTACGCGCAACCAATTCACAAACTTCAATATGTTTAGTCCAATCCACCTCCTTAAGCTTTTCATTAGTTGCGACATTCACAAGCTCTGATGCCATAGAGCCCTTGGGCTTAAATGGTAATTTGATCATGGATCGAAATAGTCTACTGAGCCTGCAATCAATGCAAAGTTGCAAACCAACAATAAAATTAGAAAACAAGAACAGAATTCAAATGATAAACCTAAAAAAATCATAATAATGATAATGATAATATACTAAATTCTACTTATTATTAGGCAGAGAGACTGGTTGAGATAATCATAATCACCAATAATCTAATTTCTCTTGTAAAACGAAACGAATAAAGAGGCAAAAAAAATCAATTTTGTAACATAAAATTAACGATCCAAGTTCACATGAACTCAACTACTACAGAAACTGAAGATACAGAGATGAACAAGAGAAGATCTATAAAAAAAAACTTGAAGAAGAAGGAAACATTAAAAATTAAAAATTAAACAATCATTCTAAAAATAAAATAAAAAGAAGTAAACAGGAGAGATTCCATTAAATCATCCCACACCAACAGAGCGACACAGTGACATATTACAGATACTCCACCTTTACGCACGAACTCCGACGAGAAGGACACCACGAACTTCCTCCGAATAATAAAAAGTGAAACCTAAAAAAAAAAGTAAGAAGAAAAAGAAGATCTGACTATCTGAGCGAACCACTGACCACTGTGTTCACGTCTGGCACAGCGATCGATGCAGTCCACTACTCAGACCGGAAGGAAGCAGCGGAACTGAGATTTCGACGCCGGAGATGAAGAAAACCCTAATTCTCCTGTCAGTCCCACATTGTCGTAGTGTTCGTGTACAACTTGTACTCCACCACTTGGTAATCCTCTTCTATTCCTCTTCTCTTCCCCCCTCCCCTGTTGATTTGTTTGTGTTCACACCACTACTTTTTCCCTTCAGCAGTGGACTGTCGAAAAAGAAGGTCTTTTCTCTCTCTTTCTACTATATATAGTAACCGATCTTTATTTCTAGCCAGCCATAAGGTGCGTCCCATGAGAGAGTTGGGCAAGATTTCCTTTCATGGTATCAACCCATCCCATCACTCAACATGGTATCAAAGTATTAAATGAAAATTATAAGATTCTAAATTCTTAATAATACTTCAAGATAAGTGTTTGACTTGGATCATATAAAAATTAAATAAATAAATATCTGAAACTCAATCTGAATAAACATTGAGTTTAAGTCTAAAGATGATATTCAATATTTCATTTAAAGTTTAAACTATCTCATTTTTAAACTTTATGTCAATTTTAGATTTACTTTTTTGTTTTCACTTTTAAGAATTAAGGTAAAATTTTATACATTTTAAATTTTAAACTTACTTTTTTTAATTTATATTTTATAATTTCAGACGAGTCGCTCCGTTCCACGCCCTGGTCACTGGGTCCAGTCCAGGGCAGAAACCGAGGCAAGGGGGATCAAGATACATGATCTGTCCCTTTTCGCATCCCGTTTTGGCAGAACAAGACGGATACCAGGACAAGACCACCACCCGCGACCCATCTCGTTCTCACCCCAGTATCGACTATCAAGTATCAATCAATATATTTCAGATGGATATAATGACATTCGATATTTTTAATAATGATAAAAATCATTACAACTTTGAAATTGAAAGAATTATGAAATAAAAATTTATACTATCTCATATTCTCATCTAAATCTTTCCATGTGTATATAGATAGAATACACTCTTTTTCGAAGAAAAAAATCTTTTGAATTTTTGGAAGCACGGGTTTTGAAAGTTTATACAAATAGAGGGTTCAGATTGAAGAGCTTTTTTATTTCTAAATTAAGGATTATCACTAAAAGTGGACACTCATTATCTATATATCGATTTTAGTCATATCTAAAAATCGATGGGAACAAAAAATTCATTTCGAAATTGAATATCTTATATTTTTAGCATGAACCCTTCGCATGCGAAGGTCTTGGAATCGTGGTCGTTGAAAGAAAAAAATTAGGAATGAACGGCTGTAATAAATCGATGACAGTTGGAAGAAAAAATGTGGAACCAGCTGAAAGTTTTAAAAACCTGGTAATATAGCTTTAGAGGTTTTTTTGTAGGGTGTAGTAAAAGTCATTATAGATTGCAGGGTGTCACTTCAAAAACTCTTCTATCTCAAATCACATCTAATTTCCTAGCATTAACATATACAATAGGTAAAACCCAAAAAAAATTCAACTCTCATACCTCACTCTCGACGAAAGTATCTGCGGAAACCCTAGCGGAGGTTTTTTCGCCCAAACGACGCGTCCATTGGCGAAGGTATGTTTCTACTTTCTATTTAAACGCTTCTTCTTACCTCACGATAATAGGTTGATGGGTTGCGTTGAATATACTTTTGGAACGAAACAGAGTCGGGTCTCTACTGTGGTTTCATCAAGGCGATTTTTTTCTTCCACAGACTAAGGTACATTTTATTGATATTTCGAAGCTATTGGATGTTCCATTTGTACATTGCGCGCACTTTGACATATATGTATTAGACAATCGAATTTGTTGAGTTTTCAGTGATTTTTTAAAAATTAAAAATAAAAAGAAATGTCTTCATCCAATGATTCTAGCGTCGATCATCTCAAATACAATTAACACAACCAAGAAGAGATAAAATAGAGGATGCCGACGGTTTAATACTTTTTATTTTTAATTTCTGCGACAAAATTATTTGTCTAATGCTGTCACTACATGCATTAACTAGGAAAAAATAAATACTAACTGTTTTTGTTTGTAGGCGATATCGATATAGAATTTACCCTTGCCGAGGTCGACAAAGTTGTCTCCAATCTTCTTTCGGATATAAATTCTGATTTTTTGACAATGCCTGTGGAGAATAGAAAGCGAAATGGTAAGTAAATTTTTTGTTTTCATTGAACATAAAAGAAAAAATATTAAGAAGCAAATAAATATTTCGATTTATTGGTTTTAAATGAAAAAAAGCAAGTGCGATTGAATCAGAGAGAAAGAAGAAGAAAAATAAGGACAACATTTCTTTTGATAGCACAAGTGTTGGTTCGAACATTACGAAGGATAAATGTGAAACAAGTAATTCTGAGAGAAGAGTGGTGAAGGCTAAGAGGGAGAGGACAGGAGATAATCTGCATATTAGTGAGTATTTTTATTCAAAATTTTTTTTTGGTTCATTTTTAAAAAAAAATATGTGTTCTTCGTAGTCAATGATTTGATCAGACATCGTTCGGGTATTCCGACTTATGTTATGATGTCCGCACGGGCAAAGTAAAATTCACAAGATCAATTGTGCGGAAAATGAAGGACACTTGTTTTGGAGCATTTGTTGGAATGATGGATTTCCCAATCAAATCGAGATTGTTAGACGATTTGGTTGGAGCTTATGTTGGTAAATACTGTTTTGAAATAAAAGGCAAAGAAAATGGAGGTTTCTGTCAAAGAAATTGGGGAAATTCTGGAAATTCCATCTGAAGGACTACCGATTCACATGAAGCCTAAGGCGAAACCAACTAGCGAATGGGCCAATAAGTATTCATCTCTAGATGTTGATCTGAAGAGAGATGTGATCAGTAGTACGATGTGTTCAATTTTGAAAAAGAAAAAGGGCATGGATGACAAAGATGAGGATTACGTAGTAAGACTGTCGATTATGTATCTTTTTATTACAATCCCAGGCTGCAAAAACAGTTATAGGATTGGGAAAAAAATGCTCAACTATATCGACAACTTAGGCTACCTAAGAGAGTACAATTGGGTTGTTTATATCAGAGAGGTTTTATTCTTGAAGATGGATAAATGTCGCGACAGTGTTCTACGTCGACGACAGACAAATAGTGCATCTAAAGAATATTTGGATGGATGTATATTGGTTTTGATGGTATGTTCGATATTTTTTATTTTTTTAAATAATGTCAATTTTGTTTATAATGATTGTATTTTGCTCCTAAAACAATTAGGTGTGGTTGTATAAACACACATTGATTGCAAAACAGGACGAGGTTTACGTGGAATTCGAACCCTACTTCAAAAAATGGGGTGGTGATGTCGTAGTTCTGATGACTTCATTGGCTGATTTAAGACCTAGTGAGGTACATTTGTGTCTATTGAATGTGGCTTTATAAAGTAGTAGTGGTAATATTGATTTTATGACATATATGTTATAAGTATTTCCAAATGACATTCCAATGAAAAAGCGAATGTCACTTGTGAAGGATATGAAGACTCAGTCCTCAGAAGAAGTTAATAATACTTCCGATGTTTTGGATGATGGATCAGATTCTAGTATAAAATCTGATTCAAGTGATTCCAATGATGAGAAGAAAAAGAAAATGATTGCGAAGGGAAAGAAACCTATGGTTGAAGCGAAGAAGAGTAAGAAAAATCCATGTAATGAAGGTAATGCTGTCAAAATTAATTGTCCAGTGAGTGTGGATACGAGCATCAAAACTGATAAAGAGCAACCGAGGAAATTGGTGAAAATGAAAGCTAACAAGAAAAAGAAAAGTGTGCAATCGTCAATACGTCGTAGTTCTAAACTATCAAGTGGTATATCTGAGTGCTGATAGCTTAAACACGGAGAAGAGAAATGTGAAGAAAATTAAAAAACAAAAAAATGTAAGAAAGTGCGATTTGATAATGAAGAAACAATTGTTGAGGAAGGTAAAAATAAATTTTGAAATTTGTAAATGAATATTGTTTGAAGGTTTAGGTCAAAAAAATTGTTTCAGACATGCAATTTTTAATCAAGAGGTTTATGCAGGGCTAAAAACAAATGCTGAGGAAAAGACTGATGCTGATGGACAAACAGAAGAAAATGCTGCTAATGAAGAAGTGGATGGAAACAAATCAAGTGAGGCTGAAGATCTTTAAGATAAAGATATGGAGGTGGTACTGATAAAGAATCCTAATGATGCTTCAGAGGCAGTTGATGTTGCTATATTGAATGAAGATGACCCAAAACAATGTGTTTATGATAATTCAAAACAATTAAATGATAATAATGTAAGGCAGGATGAAGTCAATGTCAAAGAGGAGAACATTGTAGATGTTGTTGCTGTACAGGAGGACAATCAGAAGATCGTTGAGGAAGTTGAAAGTGTGATTTCAGGTATTTAATTAGGTGTTAAAATATATTTCGTAAAAACAAAATGAAATATTTTGATAATTATTTATTCTAAAACAACGTTTAATTATTAGTTGAAATATGGTATACAGGATCAGGATCTATGGAGGCGGAGAAAACTGAGTCAGTAATTATGGATGTTAAATTAGGGGAATCAAAAAATGATGGTAATTAGTAATAGTTATTATTTTGTGATTTTTCGTATAATTATAATTTGATCATATTACGTAAAGATGAACATAATGTACTTATGTTAATTGCAGATGCTTCAGAAAAAGAAGATAAGGATGATGATAAGGAGGGTGATAATGATAAAATGAATAAGAACTTTACTCCACCGTCATTCAACCTTAATTTATTTGACTCATCGACTCCAAAGGTAAATTCTGAGACGGAGAAGGAGACGACAATGATACCTTCGTATGTCGTTAAAGGAAAAAGAGCGACAGCTTACCTGACAATGAAAAAAGTGAAAGAAGAACTATATGAAGCTTGGGAACTGAAAATTAAGGATAATGCGAACAAAGTTGATGCAAGTACATCTAACCAAGTTGATCTCACATTAGAAGGTAAAAAAAATTAAAGGTTTGTTACTGACATTTGTTCTTGCAGTAGTAATAATCTATTCTTCTTTCATTTTGATGTAGATAATTGCAATCCGAAGACAAATGAGCCCAAGAAACCAAGAGTAACTAAAACTTATGCAAAAGATAAGAAGAAGAAATAAATAAGTACAAAGTGTCTGAGAAATTACATAAAATTTCAAAGATTATATTGTCTCGTATTATTCAAAACATATTTTTCTTTATAACATTTTAATTTTAGTTGTTTTCCAAAAACTCTATGAAAATTTGAAACTAAAATCAAACTATGTAGTTTTGAATATGTATGAATGTGATAATCACCTTTGAAATAGTTAATATTGACTGCTATTATTTATTAGTAAGTGCAATGTACGTAGTCCATGTATAAATGCTAGAATATCAAGTGAAAATGTTGGGAGACAAGAAAAGGAATGGTAAGTTGAACTAAAATTTATTTCTGTGATATTATTATTTGTTAAATAAATTCTAATAACATATTTTCACAGATAATCCTGATTTTGGAAAAATTCCAACCTTTCTATCGTCGCAAGAAGATCCTGCCTTTCTGGACGAAGCATGTGTTATGGCAGACAAAGCTGAAAAAGCCAAAATATTTTTGGAGAAGTTGAGAGACTTAAATAAAGGTGATAATATATTAAAAATGAGGAAGGATTTCCAAGCCCGAGAGAGGGAGGCCAAGAAAAACGAAAAAACACCTATAAAACAAGTGGTAACAACAATTATCGACAGTGACGAAGAAATAGACAATATCTCGATTTTATCTAAACAACCTGTGGGCCAAAACCAAGCTATATGGTCAAACGGATTAAGGAACAATATGTAAGTTATAAAATATATAATATTTACTTAATCTACGTAGATTGTAATAATTGTTATTTTCGTATACAGGTAAACCAAGTCAGAAGAAAACATGACCTTATCTTAAGAGAACAAATTGACCTAAATAAATTGACCTGCAGTAAAATCAGCAAAGAAGATCGCCTAGAGTTCAACAAACTAATGGAGAGGGCAGCATTAGATGGAATGATTACATTCGACAACGTCTCCTGCGATTCGGCATCTTTGATATCTATTACTGCTCACATGCCTGTAAAGGGACCGGTACATATTCCTTCGATAAATGATATAAAATTTAGAAATAAGTTGTTTGTTTTTAATTTATAGTTCGACGTACTTCGGTACAGTGTATATCTGTGTTTATACAGGTTCTGAAGAAGAAGATGATGTGTGACTATATGAGACCTCGATTAGTAAAATTTTTGCACTCAATCCAAATGGTATAATTTTACAAGCATTTCCTTTGTAATATTAGAAATGAAAATTATAATGGTCAAATGTAAATGAGTGATGCAGAAAAAATGTCATGGTAAACCTCCAAATAGACCATTGAATGCTAATGAATGGTTAACATTGAAGAAAAACCTAGATGGGGAAAATGACGACTGGACTAAAATCGAGAAAATATTAATCCCCATTGATAAACAAGGAGCATGACATTTAATATTTCTGTGCATTTAAACGAAAATATTTTATCACTACTCTCCTTTTCGCGATTTGGAACCGTTGAACAAACAATTTTCAGACTGCGTAAGTTCTATAACTTGGAATGTCATCATTATTTTATTGAATTTCAGAATTTCATACATTTCTTAAATACAGGTGATATGGCTGAATCACTACATTATGAACATGTATTTTGATCATCATAAATCGCATTGGCTTACACAACAGGTTGAAGATTTTCCCCAAGTATCATACAAGAAAACTCAAGACAGCAGAGTCTATGTCCTCACAACAATGAATTACATAATTATGGGAGACACCGTGTTCTGGAGTAGAAAAGATGTGGATCAAATGGCTGATAAGATCATATATGACATTTTTCGAGTTTCTCTTATCAATGTTAACTGCTTCCTATCGTACAAACAAAGAGCTTAGTACGACTCTATAAGAATATTATCAATTAATTGCGATGACTTTAGTTACAATATTTTATTAGAAACGGTACATTACTAAATATATGTTATATCATTACAAACAATTCGTAATAGCTAGCATTAATACTCTGATAGAACGCATTAGTTCCACGGAGTAACAGAACATGGCAAAACCAGCATCCCATGTGATCATGTGTGAGACAACGAAATAGTACTAGCGTATTTGCAGGCGCTAACAAAATTTTGATACGGATCATTGCATAAAGATATAATAGCATTACAAGAAGTTATGCAAGCATCTTATGTGATCATTTGCAAGATAACCAAGTAGTGATAGTATTAATTGCCTAATTGCACACACTAACAAATACATAATAGCATTACAATAAGGCTAACCAGCATATCATGTGATCATTTGCATGAGTCCCGAGTAATAATAGCATTAGTAGCGTAGTTGCACGCACTAACAAATTATTGGGTCTGATCATTGCACAAATACATAATAGCATTACAATAAGGCTAACCAGCATATCATGTAGTCATTTGCATTAGTACCAATTAATAATAGCATTAACAGGTTAGTTGCACGCACTAAAAAATCGTTGGGTATGATCATTGCACGATTACATAATAGCATTATAATAAGTTATACAAGTATCTGATGTGATCATTTATAAGATAACCAAGTAGTAGTAGCATTAACAGCTTAGTTGCACGTACTAAAAAATCGTTGAGTATAATCATTGCACGATTACATAATAACATTACAATAACTTATACAAGCATCTGATGTGATTATTTGCAAGATAACCAAGTAGTAATAGCATTACTTGCGTAGTTGCACGCACTAACAAATTTTTGGGTCTGATCACTACACAAATACATAATAGCATTACAATAAGGGTAATCAGTATCTCATGTGTTTATTTGCAAGAGTATCAAGTAATAATAGCATTACTAGCGTAGTTGGAAGCACTAACAAAATATTGGATCAGACCATTGCACAATGTCATAATAGCATTACAATAAGGCTGACCAGCATTTCATGTGTTTATTTGCAAGAGTACAAACTGATAATAGCATTACTAGCTTAGTTGGAAACACTAACAAAATATTGGGGCTGACCAATGCACAATGTCATAATAACATTACAATAAACCTAACCAGCATATCATGTGTTCATTTGCAAGAGTATCGAGTAATAATAACATTAGTAGCGTACTTACACGCACTAACAAGATAATAGCGTAGTTGCACGCACTAACAAAATATTGGGGTTGACCATTGTACATTGTCATAATAGCATTACAATAAGGCTTACCAGCATATCATATGATCATTTGCTAGAGTACCAAGAAATAATAGCATTAGTAACTTAGTTGCACACACTAACAAATCATTGGGTCTGATTAATGCACGATGTCATAATAGCATTATAATAAGTTGTACAAGCATCACATGTGATCATTTGCAAGATAACCAAGTAGTAATAGCATTGGTAGCGTAGTTGCAAACGCTAACAAAATATTGGGTCTAACCAAATATTGCACAATGTCATAATAGTATTACAATAAGGTTTAACAGCATATCATGTATTCATTTGCAAAAGTACCAAGTAATAATAACATTAGCAGCGTAGTTGCAAGCTCTAACAAAATATTGGGTTTGACCCTTGCACAATGTCATAATAGCATTACAAAAAGACCAACCAGCATATCATGTGAACATTTGCATGAATACCAAGTAAAAACCCTAACCCTAATCCAAAATTGACAATAGCATTGGTGATAGACTTAACAGCACTACATGTGGTCATGTATGCACGAGGCAAGTCGTAATAGTATTAGTACTGATGTTGGACGAATAAACAGATTATTATGTTTGTAACTGAATGTATATAACTAAATGTAAAAGAATATGTATTTAAATAATTATAACATTTAATGTAACTTAATCATTGATCAAAGTCATAATAGCATTAAAATTAAAAGGATTGTATGTAATAATCTAACGTGGGTACAATGTATGTAAGAGCATGAAATAAAATATGTAACTACTTTGGTACATTAGGGTCATGGTGAATTTCTTTTGCACTCTTCATTCTCTCTGAATCCATTTTTGTTGGACGACCACTTTTACCACTTCCTTTGATTTTCGCTTTGGAAAGTATACCAATATTAATCGAAGTCCCCTTTGGTGGTTTACATCTAATAATTGATGTTCGTGGTTTTTTAGGGGCATCAGTAATTTTAATCAGTTTGTCCAAAGCTTGGTTGCCATAATCCATGAGAATCTCCAATTGTCGTTCATCTAGTCGAGCGTAGGTCATGAATGTCTGCGAAAGTAAAATATAACTAGACAATGGATTTTGAGAGTCGACTGATGCAGATTGAACCGTTGGGGTCTTCTGATGTTTCTTTCATCTCAGCATTTTGAAATAATCAGGTAATTTCGAAACGTCTTTAACTAAGTCTGGCAATAACAGACACGATACGTAAAAAACACGACACGATTTTAACACGACACGAATACGACACGTTTATAATAGTGTCGATTTAGTGTCGAAAATTTTGACACGATTAATAATAGTGTAGGTTTAGTGTTTGTCTTTAAAAACACGAAACGTAAGTTGACACGACACGATAACACGAAACGTAAGTTGACACGACACGACACGATTATATGACACGAGTGTTAAAATTGTTAAATTGTTAGTAACCGAGTCAATAAGTAGTCGGTTGTTAGTGTCCGGTAACAAAAAAATTAAAAAGAACTATACTGACATTCATCATTCATGTACCAGTAGCTCAGTATAACTACTTGGTGAAGTTAGTAGCGATAGTAGCTGTGATGGAAAATCAATCAATATCAAAAGAAATATAATTTTTTTTAAAAAAAATCACAATCGGATTTTAGTACTACTCAGAACTCTCCCTCCAAAATCGTTCTCCCCAACCAGCGTCGTCCTCCCAGCTCTCCTCCGGTCGATTGCCCGTCTTAGTATTATTCTCTCCGAGCGTTTCATTGACCCCGAACTGCTCCCCGTTGTTCTGTCTTCGTAGGTTCGTTCGAGCGTCACCCATCCGTTAGAACTCCCAAGGTAGTCTCTGTAGAAAAAAACGGAACCCATTTATTTTTTGAAAAACTTTCTCATTCGTTTGGTTTCTCCAACATTCTTCGTTACTATTTTTTGCGTCAGTTACTACTATTGATAAACGGGTTTTTTGGAAACCCTATTTCATAGTATAAATATTTTTTTGTTGATTTTAAAATATTATCTTCGACAGTGACAGTAGTTTTTTCATTTCGTTATCATAAATGTATTCGTTCATGGTTTCTTTTTATGAGATCTATTGGAAAATGAATCTCGAATTGTGTTTATTATGATTTCATTGTTTGTATATATAGATCTACTAAGCTATATTATTATTCATAGTTAGTTACAAATTGGTTATTTGCTGTGTCCAATACTTTTTTATGTTTTTTCTGTCCAATATTTTCAGTTAGTAGTGGAAAATATATTCTGTTTTTTCTCTGTTGGTTTTTTTCAGATTTTTAATCTGTTTTCCTTATTTTTTCTCGTTAATAATAACAATAGCATCATCAAACACACACATATATACATATCATCATTGTTAATATTCTAACAAGTTGGCAAAATGTTATTTAATTATTTAACTGAACATCTGTCAATATATTATTTAATATAGATTATCATTTACCAATTATCATGTCTAAAAATATTGAATCAAATACTAATCCAAAAGAGGTGGTTAATATTCATATCATTACTGAGTCAAGCCAGACAATTAATGATCAGACTAGGAAAAGATCATTGACATCTGATGTTTGGAATTCATTTGAGTTAATAAAAGTGGATGGCAAAGATAAATCAAAATGTCTTAAGTGTGGACAGACATATGCTTACAATTCAAAAACCGGCACGGGTATTATGCTTAAACATACAAAAAAGTGCAAGACATCAGTGGATGTCGGACAGATGATAATGGCACAATCAAGTGGTTCTCTATTTATGAAAAAATAAAAAATTTGTTTGGATAGTTTTCGAGAAATGATCGTCAACGCCGTTATCAGACATGATCTTCCTTTTCAATTTGTAGAGTATGAAGGTATTCGAGATGTTTTTAAATATGTTTGTTCAGATATAAAGTTGGTTTCTCGAAATACATTAAAATCATATATTCTTAAAATATTTGAAAGAGAAAAGAAGAAGATCAAGGAAATGATACTTGCAAGTGATAGTAGAATATGTCTTACTTCAGATATGTGGACTTCTATTGTTATCGATGGATATATGTGTTTGACTGCACATTTCATAGATAAAAATGGGTTCTTCAGAAGAAAATTATTTCATTTCTCTATGTACCATCTTCACATACAAGTCTTGTTCTTTTCCAACAATTATATACTCTCATGTCAGAATGGGGAATAGAGAAACAAATATTCTCTCTAACATTGGATAATGCATCCAGTAATGATTCTTCTATCAGACTTTTAAAAGATCAAATGATGTTGCACGGATCATTATTTAGTGACGGCGATTATTTTCATATTAGATGTGTTGTTCACAACTTAAATTTAATAATACAAGATAGAATGAAGCTTTGCGATAATGTGATTTTGAAAATAAGAGAGTGTAAAATATGTCAAGGGTTCTCAGAGTCGAAAAAAGAAATTTCTAAATGCAATGAAACAGGTTTATTTTTTTCATCATTTAATTTTAATTAATAATTATATTACTATATGTTGATTTCATTGATTTTAAATGTTTTTAAGGTTGGTTTGGATAGCAAAAGAGGATTACGTCAAGATGTTCAAATTCGATGGAACTCTACATATTTAATGTTAAGTAGTGTTATTTATTACAAATTAGAATTTGCTCACTTGCAAATTACAGATCATGACTACCATTCAAGCCAAATAATGATGAATGGCTAAAAATTGAATGACTTTTTAGAAGAATTTTAAAAGCTATCGAAGATGCTTTCTGTTAAACTTATGAGAGGGAGGCGTGCCGGCGATATTGGAGACCGGAGTAGCCTGTAATACGAGAGTACTTGGGAGCAAGAATTGGGAGAACTTCTAGGGTTCCTCGTACTAACGGAACCTAGAAGTTAGTTGGAGGATTAAGAGGAAAGAGATTACACTAATCACTGTTTTCATTCAATTAATTAATTACATGTTTAGTTCTCTATATTTATAAGTGATTAGTTTTAACTAACTTGACTAATTAACAACTAACTTGACTAACTATTACATCAATATATCATAAGTATTTGAGTGTAGCCCATTAGCCTTTTAGTTAGTTGGCCCATTCCGGATTTATTGAAATATTTGCAGTCTTGACCCCAAGCTTTATCGTTATCACATCCAAGTCCATTTATTGAAACTTTTGCGCTATTGCCCTTAAGTTCGTCTGTTATAACTTTATTAGTCTTGGGCTTTTTACCTGCACAATATTCTTAAACATGTAATTGCATATATGTCCTGTAAATATAATCAGACTTTAATTCTCTTATTGTATTTACAGGTGTTGGTACCATGGACCGCGGACCGCGGCCCATGGACCGAACCGGCCCGGTCGGCGGCCCAGACGGACGGACGGGCCCGACGTACGAGCCCACGAGGCCCAAGGACAGCAAGTGAAGGCTATAAATACCTCCCCTGGTCCAACTGGGGAGGGGGTTGATAATTCTGAGAGAGAGAGACACTTATACTAGGTTGGACGGTGAGCTTGCTCCGGCGAACCCTCACACCAACAGTGGTGAACCTGACGTGAATCGAATACGCAACCTTCTGATCTGGAGTCAGAAGGATGACGAGGAGCGAATACCAAGTAGGGGAGAGCTCAAAGCGACCCGAGCGGGCAACGGTGGAGTACCAGCCGGCGCGACACCACTCCCGCGACCGGTATTCGGAGGAGGTAAGGGCCAACGAGGAATGGGGCGCCGAGGAGGATAGGCTGCGCATGGAGCTCGAGGAGATCAGGTACGGGTGGGAGTCACCCAGAAGGCGTCGGCGCAGTGAGCCGGCATCCCCACCCAAGGTCAGGAGAACGCGGTCCCGGGAGAGAAGGGAAAAGGAGCACGAGAGGCTCCGGCGAAGGGAGCGCGCGGAGGAGAAAGAGCGCGCGGAAAGAGAGAGCAAGAGGGAAAGGATGCAGCTCGTGGAATTGATATCCACCCTACAGGAGAGCCAGCGTCAGCTACAAGAGCAGGTGCACCAGCTCACGGTAACCCCACACACCCTGGAGT
>LFYR01002038.1:583228-619294 GCA_001185155.1 Zostera marina
AGGGCGATGGCTCGTCAGAATGAGGCGATGGCTCGTCAAATGACGTTTTTCGAACAATACAACAACGCAATGCTCGCTCAAAATCCGAACTTGCGCTTACCGGAGTTTCCGCCAATCTTCAACAACGATGCAGCGCATAACATTTATACTTCTGAAGCGTCATCTTCTAGAGCCGCACCGCCTACTCAACTACCAACGCAAGAAACTACACATCTCAACAAACTACGCCACAAGAGGAGCACACCACTCCACAACCGCGCGGAGGAAGATCGATTATATTCACGAAAGAGGCATTACGAAAGGTGGTCGCAACTAAAAAAAAGAAAAAGAGCGAAAAAAAGAAATTAAATTAGTGATTATCGAATTTAATTTTTGTTGTACATTAAATATTAAACTTCAAATTCAAATTCAATTTCATTTTCATTTTCATTTTCAATTTCAAATTTAATTTATTAATTTCATATATTAAATAATTTATTAATTTCAAATTTTTTTTTATTTTTCAAAAGTGAACCAGCGGCTTGTCTGCCAGAACTTTTTTCCCGGGAAATATTGACCAGCGGCCAGGCCGCCGGCAAATTATTTTCCAAAAATAACTGTCAGCGGCCAGGCCGCCGGAAAATTATTTTCCAAAAATAACTGCCGGCGGCCTGGCCGCCGAGATATAATTTTAAAAAAAAATTCCGTCGACTAAGCCTCCGGGACAATTTCTGTTAAAATCGGAATCCACAATTTTTTGTCGGCGGCCAAGCCGCCGGTATTTCACAATTCCGGCGACATTACTTCCGGCGATGGAATATCGTCGGCTTGGCCCGGGAGCGACGTCCCACCCATGGAGGCCCCGCGAGCCATTGCGGCAATGGCGCCGGGGGGGGGCAGCGGAGAGGCCCTAGCGCAGCACCTGCTGGACGAGGAGTACCCACCAGGCTGGAGGGCCCCGAAGATCCCTTATTACAAGGGCGACACAGACCCGGAGGACCACCTGCACTCTTTCAAGACCAACATGGAGGACAGGACGAACAGGAAGGACGTCTGGTGTCGAATGTTCCGAAGGGCCCTGACGGGCGACGCGATAGCCTGGTACAGGACGCTGCCGACAGGGTCCGTGCACACCTACGAAGGCTTAGTGGCGGTGTTCCGAGCGGCTTTCGCACACCGTCGAAGAAGGCCGAAAATCAAGGCCGCCCTCAGTACCGTCATACAGGGAGAATCGAAGAGCACGCGCACGTACATGGACCGGTTCGCGAGCGAGGTGCAGAAGATTGAGGGGATCTCAGAGGAGGTGGTGCTGTACGCCCTAACGAACAGCCTCCGCCCCACGTTCTTCACGGGAGACTTAGTAAGGAAGCTGCCGAAAACCTTCGCCGAGGCCATGGAGAGATCCCACGGAGAGAGAAACGTGGAGGATTACCTGGGCGCGAAGATCCAGGAGTACAGGCGGCAGCAGAGGGGGAAGGGCTCCCCCGCAGGCACGGGGGGAGGGCAGCAGCAGAGCCAACCTCAGCCCCATCAACTGCAAGTCAAGCCCCCAGCGGCACCACGGGCGCTGACGTACAGAACCGGCACCCCGGCAACAGCGGGGCGGAGGGAAGTAGGCCCCGCCCCGGCGGCAAACCAAAGACAGGTCTTCCTCATGTTGAGCGGAACAGGAACCCTACCCCCGCCGAGGCCAATGAGAAAAGACACGGCGGCGTTCAGGGACACCCGCCGGTTTTGCGAGTACCACGAGGACAACGGCCACACGACGGCCGAATGCCTAAACCTAGCAAAGGTCCTCAACAAAATGAAACCCGCAAACGGAGCCCCCCAGCCCCGACGACAAGCCGTCCGACGGTAATATCCACGGGTCACCAGGCGCCGAAGCAGGAGCCGGCGGACGAAGCCATAGGGGACATCCTCACCATCGCGGGGGGAGGAGCCTCGAGGGGCGACGACCCATGGGAGGGACGGCGGTACGCGTCCGACGTGGACCGGACAACAGGGGCCAAACGCCCGCGAATAAACTTGGAAATCTCGTTCACGGAGGACGACATGAAGGACATCACCACACCCCACGACGATCCCCTAGTCATAACCCCCATCTTCCAAAGGGGAGACAAGTCCAGCGTGCGACTACACAGGGTCCTGGTGGACACGGGGGCGTCGGTGAACATACTGTACTGGAATGCTTTCGTCGACCTCGGCCTAGCCCGCGCGGACCTACTCCCATGCCGGGCTCCCATCAGGGGATTCGGCCAGTCAAAAGTTCCAGTAGCGGGAACCTTTTCCATCCCGGTCACCCTAGGACGGCACGCCCAAGCAAGGACGGTCGAGGTCATGTTCACGGTCGTGAACTTCACATCCGGATACAACGCCATCCTGGAAAGGACGGCGCTGCACGCTTTCCAGACAGTAATGTCGTCGCTCCATCAGTGCCTCAAGTTCCCAACCGAGGGAGGGGTGTGCACGGTCCGGGGGTCCAGAAGAAGGCGCGCGAGTGCTACTTCAATTCGGTCGGCGAAGTAATGACGTCGGGCGAAGGCCTACCCCACTCGATGCGGGAACACATTGCAAGATCCGAACCGGCATCCCACACGACCCAAGTGGCCCTCGGTCGGAACGAGGTACGAATGGGAAAGAACCTCCCGCAGAGTATCAGAGAGGGATTAGAGCAACTCCTGAGGAAGAACGGGTACCTGTTCGCTAGCGAGTTGGGGGAGTTGAGCGGCGTGCCTAGGACGCTGGCGGAGCACAAACTGGCGGTAGCCCCGGGCGCCCACCCCATTAGGCAAAAATTACACCCGCTAAGGGCGGAAAAAAGGGAGGCGTCCGAACTAGAGGTCAAGAGGCTCCTCCAAGCGGGTTTCATTCGCCCAGTACGCTACCCCGCCTGGCTGTCCAACGTGGTGATGGTAAGGAAAGCAGATTCGGGGTGGAGGATGTGCGTCGACTTCACCAACCTGAACAAAACGTGCCACAAGGACAGCTACCCACTGCTGTCGGTGGACCGGCTGGTAGACCAGAGCTCCGGGTGCGGGATGCTAAGTTTCATGGACGCACACTCGGGGTACAACCAAGTGCCCATGGCACGGGAAGACGAGGAGAAGACGTCGTTCATCACGGAGATGGGCACATTTTGCTTCAGAGTGATGCCGTTCGGCCTGCGCAACACCGGGGTGACGTTCCAGAGGCTAATGGATAAGATATTCAAGGCGCAGATAGGTAGGAACGTGGAGGTGTACGTGGACGACATACTCGTCCGGTCGAAGGAGGCCGAAACGCACTTGGCCGATTTAGAAGAAACCTTCGCCAACATCCGAAGTGCAGGGCTGAAACTAAAAGCCAAAAAGTGCGCGTTCGGAGTCAAGGAGGGGCATTTCCTGGGTTTCAAAATCACACCTAAAGGAATCAAGCCAAGAGAAGAGAAGGTGGAGGCCGTGATGGCTATGAACCCCCCGCGGACGCTGAAGGAGGTCCAGAAGCTAAATGGAAGGGTGGCGGCGCTGAGCAGATTTCTGCCGAGAACGGCAGACCGTTTGAAGCCTTTCTTCTAGCCGTTAAGGAACCCGGGACCCAGGGTGGTATAGTCAGACGAATGCGAGACGGCGTTCAGAGAACTCAAGCTTCATCTTTCGAGCCTGCCGACGCTCCGCCCACCAACAAGGGGAGAACCACTCACCATGTACGTAGCATGCTCGGGTGCGGCCGTCAGCGCAGTCCTGATCTCGGAAGCGGGAGGCACACAAAGGCCAGTATACTACCATTCCCGGTCATTAATAGGAGCGGAGGAGAGATACCCGAAAATCGAGAAACTAGCCCTGGCAGTGGTCTCGGCAGTCCGAAGGCTAAAACCGTACTTTCACGCCCACACAGTCACGATCCCAACAGCTTACCCACTACTGCAACTGCTGCAGAAGCCGGACGTCTCGGGAAGACTAACCAAGTGGGCCATGGAACTTAGCGAATTCCATCTGGTAATCGTGCCGGCAAGGGCAATTAAGGGACAGGCGGTGGCGGACTTCATGGCTGAATTGGCCCCAAGGGAAGGCGAGAAGGCAGACGAACAGTGGTGGACGACCCATGTAGACGGGTCGTCCAGCGATAACGGATGCGGCGCAGGGGTCGTGGTCAAATCCCCGACAGGAGAGAAAATCGAGTATTCGATCCATTTCGAATTCCGAGCGACCAACAACGCAGCAGAGTACGAAGCCCTCCTCTCAGGGATCAGGCTAACTCGCGCGCTAGGCGCATCCAAGGTGCACTTCCACACGGACTCCCGGCTCGTAGCCAACCAAGTCAGGGGAGACTTCGTGTCCAAGGAAGACTCAATGGCGAGCTACGTGGCCGAGACGAGAGCGGCCTTGGGCAAGCTCAAAGAATGGAGGATCTCCCAAATAGGGAGAGAATACAATGGGGAGTCCGACACGCTGGCCAAACTGGGAGCGTGCCCAGGAAAGACGGAGGGAAGGTAGATCCGGATCGAGAACCAAGAACGACCAACGACGACCAGCGACCACGGGCCAGCCAGAGCTTGCGGGGTGATAACGTCAGGGGACTGGAGAACGCCGATCACAAGGTTCATCATGACAGGCGAGGCGCCAACAGACCCAATGGAGGCCAGGAAGCTAAGGAACAGAGCGGCCTGGTTCGTAGTGGCCCAGGACAAACTGTACCGACGGTCGGCGGCGGAAGAGGCCCCCCTGCGGCTATGCGTCCCACGTGAGGATGGTAAGGCCATCGCACGAAGCATACACGAAGGGGCGAACGGAGCACACCAAGGCGGCAGAGCACTGGAGAAGCAAGTAGCCAGGCAAGGGTACTACTGACCCGAGTCGATAAAGGACTCAGAGGAGATTGTCGGTCGATGCGATGCGTGTCAGAGGCATTCGAACGTCCAAAGACGGTCGTCCACCATGATGAAGGCCGTAACGACACCAGTGCTATTCGCAAGGTGGGGAATCGACATAGTAGGGCCGTTCCCACCCGCATCAAGAGGAAGGAAGTTCCTGTTCGTAGCGGTCGACTACTTCACAAAGTGGGCCGAAGCGGAGGCTACGAATACGATCAGCGAACAGAATTTGCTGAACTTTGTCTTCAGAAGCATCATCTGTCGGTTCGGGGTCCCGATTCAGATAATAACGGACAACGGGACGCAGTTCACGGGAAAGAAGTTAAGAGAATTCTGCGAGGACAGCGGGATCAAGTTAAGCTTCGCACCGGTCTACCACCCGCAGGCAAACGGACAGGTAGAAGTGACGAACCGGACGATAACATCGATCCTGAAAAGGAAGGTGGGCGAACACCCGGGAAACTGGGCGGACCTAGTCCCGGAAACCATGTGGGCGTATCGCACGACCATCCGAACACCCACGGGCCATACCCCCTTCGCCCTCGCATTCGGGATGGAAGCCGTAGCACCAGCCGAACTGGTGTGGCCAACCGCGCGCATCGAGCAGTTCCAGCCGGGCACGAACGACCAGGCGATGTTTCTAGAAAGGGAGCATCTAGAGAGCCGGAGAGAGGAGGCGTCCATCAGGGACCTCACTTACAAACGAAAGGTAGCAAGGTACCATAACGAAAGAGTGACCGACAAGAATTTAGCACCAGGAGACTTGGTGTTGAGAAACGCCAAGGTAACGGGAGTCGACCAAACAAAGGGGAAATTATCAGCAAAATGGGAGGGTCCGTACGTTATCACGGACGAGATTCAGCCGGGCATCTTTCGCCTGGGGTACGAGGACGGGCAGGAGATAGAAAGGACGTGGCATGCCGACAACTTTGAGAAGTACAGACGGTAAAGCGGAACGCGCGCGAGACACCTTCCCCTATTGTACCTTGTTTAACGTCGGGCGCCCCCCGACCACGGCACGTGATGCCTAATAAAAAGCACCCGGAGTGCATCCGTACGGCCCAGGCCGTTTCCCCGAGCAAAAGAAAGCCGGAGAAGCCCGGCGGAAAAGTCTCAAGGTCAGACGACCACACGAGACAATCCGTACGGCCCAGGCCGTTTCCCCGAGCAAACGAAAACCGGAGAAGCCCGCCGAAAAGGCCAACGGAAGGTCCCCGGGGCCGAAAGGCCAAGGCCACACGGGAACGTCCGAAGGGCCCAGGCCGCTTCTCTAAGACAAGTAAAATGATTGAAGGAAGAGGAAGGGCGAAAGCGAAAGTTAAGCAGGGAAACGAAAGCTAAAGAAAGAAGAAAACGACCGACGGCCGAGCAAAAAGCGAGAAGAAAACAAGCAAGTAAAAGAGCAGGAAAAAAGTTAAGTATTATTATAATACAGGGATAATTGTTCTTCCCGTACGAAAAAAGAAAAAACATTCGCTACGGGCCGACTACTCAAGGGGAGGGTCCACGTAGTCGGGGAAGTCAACCTCAAGATCCTGCTCCTCGCTATCGCTCACATCCACGGGAGGCTGGTAGGAGGAAACGCCCGTCTCTTCCCAGCCGGACCACTCGTTACGGCTCCGGGGCACAACGGCGAGCGACAGGGGCGGGTAAACGAGCGAACTCATCTGGCGTTCGTGCACGTAACCTTTCCAGAAACCGCTGCGTTTGGAGTCCGCCATCAGGGCGACATGGTCCTTCTTCATACCAGCCAAGCGGTCCTCGAAGGCGGGAACGAAGGCCTTGACAAAAGCATCCTGAACGTCCTTCGCGGCCTCCTCCGCGGCAGCAGCCCGAGCCTTCTCTTCCTCCGCAGCCCGGCACACGTCGGCGGTCAGGAGATCCCGTTCACGCTTGACCGCGTCCAGCTCGGTCCTCACAGCAACAAGGTCGGTCCTCGCGGCAACAAGGTCGGCCCGCGCTCGCTGAAGCTCCCCGTCCAGCTCAGCGCCCTGTTCCAGCCGAACCTGGGAAAGGACCGAAAGTTGCAGCAGCTGATGGTGCAGGTCGAGGTCGACGGCCGAAGGAGGACGGGCACGCAGTCGAACGAATTCATCCTCGGGCGTCAGCCAGGCACGGACGTCCGCAAGTCTCTGTTTAAAGATCCCACCAAGGCGCGGCAAGGAGGACGCAGGATCGACGGGGGCAGTGCAGCAGTCGAACGTCTTCTGGAAATCCCGCATAACAGACTTAAAGGGCTCGGTATCAAAGAGCTCGGGTTCCGACCCGGACAGAAAGAGTTGGTCAAAGACCCCAGTTGGCGGAGGACTAGAGTGGACCACACGGGGCGGAGGACTAGAGCGGCTGGCTTCGTGGCTGTTTTCGGAGGAGTCCAAGTCCTCGATATGGGCCGTCCCCATGGCAGCGGCGACCGACTTACGTTTCTCGGCCCGAGCTTTCTTCCTTTGTTGTCGGTCAAACCGGCTGTCTCGAAGGCTGACGTCCGAACCGGCAGAAGCGTCAGGACCGGCCTTGAGAGTGTTGGCGGGAGGGGAAGTAGCGGGAGCTTCGAACTGCACTTCGTCGACCGGCCTCTTCTTCGGACGCCGGGGCGGGCCGTCCCGAAAATAGGGCGTCCTCACAGGCAACGCCATGTGGTTGCCGTAGGCCCAGGACGAGGCCAGCGTCCGAGAATTGACGGGCCCACGGCGGTAAATCTCAACAAGAACCTCCTGGGTGAGAGCGGCCATGGGATCCAAGTCGTCTCGAGTGGGAGCGGCGGTCCGAGTCTTCAACGACGTCAACAGGGTCCAACACGTGGGGACATCAGCGTCCGACTTTGACGACCCAAGGGCGCTGACGGGGACGAAGAAGAAGCGGTCCCGCCAGTGGTGAGACCGGTCGACCAGCTGATCGAAGAAGGCGCCGCTGGATCTCTGAGCGACTAGCACACGGCGGGGGTCGGTGGTCATAGCGGTCATCGTGAACCATATCAGGAAGACCTGCAGGGAGACTTGGCAGCCGGCCCGACGCAAGAGAAGGTCGAAAATCATCAGGCGGTCGATGGCGGCCGGAGGAAACTGAGAGATGGCGACACCGCAGAAGTGCATCGCCTCGGCCACCAGAAGGGGGAGCGGGAGAACGAGACCGGCATCAGCGAAAGGCGTGTAAAGGGAGACCATGCCCGGCGGCGGATCGGAGGCGAGGCGGTCACCGTCTTCGGTAAAAGGCAGATCCGGTTGGCTCATCTTCGCCAACGCCTCCCGGATCACTTCGACCCCGACGGTGGATAAGGGATCCTTGCTGGTAGGGGCGACGAAAAGCGACGAGACCAGAGTGCGGGCGCCGGCCGCGGCCTGGGCGCTGGCGGAGGAGGAAGCGGAGGCCATTAGCAACCTGGGGAGAGGGTCGGAGAAAAAAAGAGAGAAAGAGTCAGTCGCGAGAGGCAAAGGGAGGTTTATATAAGGGTTCAGGGGGGCGCGGAAGACGAAGCGTCGCGTACCTGGATTGGTCAGGATCGGATGGGCCGGGGGGGCCCGAGGGAGCCCAGGAGCCGGTCCGTCGGAGGCCAAGGCGAAAGCCAGGGACCGACGCGGGCGACGAGGCGGGGGAGAAGCGCCCGACGTAGGCTCGGCGGTGTCCAACGGCCGAACGATGCAGGAGGAACGTGGTGGGGGGGTCCAGACGGGCCCACAGGCGGACCCCACCAACGAGACGACGTAACGAGCCGACGCCCGAGTCGGCGAATGGGGGACCCGTCGCGACGGACGAGGGCAGAGCTCGAGAAGAATGCGGGCAACGTCGACAGAAGACGCCGAGAAACGCGAATCTGCACGGACGTGCGAAGACAGTCAAAACGAAAGAAAAAAAAAACAAAGGCATTTTCATTAAATTAAAGCAAGTGTTACAACGGCCGGTGGTACGGCGGGAAAAAATACACGACGCATAACAACAGCTAATCCGGATACAAAAAAGAAATAGGAGACAAGAAGAACGAGGCGCGCCCCAGACGTCGTCCCGTGAAGGCAGACCCACGGCCCGGATGAACGTGGTCGCGATCGCGGACGTCCCCCAGACAGGCTTAACGGGCCGGCTTCGAGGACCCCGACAGGAAGTGACGCAGGTCATTAGCCGGGAGGGACGAAGACCCACGGGAACGACGAGAACCGCGCGGCCGACGACGCCTTGGCAGAGGATCAGGGTCGGCGGCAGGAGCGGCGATCGTACCGTGCGCACGGAAAGCACGCGAGGTGCCAGCAGAACGCGAGGTATCAGGGTAGGTGACGGGAGGAAGTTCCGCGAGAATGTCGGAGCGGCGAATCTGGGAGAGACGACGGTGGACGTCGATCAACACGGCGTTGAGGCGCTGAGTCTCGGCCACGGCCCAACTATTGGGAACACCAGCAGGCGACAACAGACACTGGGCCCAGGTGGCATGCTGAAGCTGCACTTCGCGACCATACTCCTCGAGGATATCTCGAACACTCATAGCGGAAAGGAAAGGTGATGCAAAAGATAGGAGACCCAAGCAGCCTATTTATAGGAAAGGAGAAGGAGGATGGGCCCGAGAACCGAGGAGCATTAATGAAAATGGGTGGGGGCGAAAGGGGGGCGGACGGCCCCGGGCCCCTGGCCCGCCGAGGAAGGGGGGGAGTACTGTTGGTACCATGGACCGCGGCCCATGGACCGAACCGGCCCGGTCGGCAGCCCAGACGGACGGACGGGCCCGACGTACGAGCCCACGAGGCCCAAGGACAGCAAGTGAAGGCTATAAATACTTCCCCTGGTCCAACTGGGGAGGGGGTTGATAATTCTGAGAGAGAGAGAGAGAGACACTTATACTAGGTTGGACGGTGAGCTTGCTTCGGCGAACCCTCACACCAACAACAGGTTTGTAAATTATATAGTTTAATATTTATTTTAAATTTTGTTAGACTTTAATTGTGACCTCTTCTATTCACAGACACGAAATATATAACTTCAAATTTATTTTTTCTCGAAATATTTCATATTCAAGAGGTACTACTTAAAGAATCAAAGAAAGTAGATAATTTTATTAATAATAAGGCAAAAATTATATTGGTGAAGTTTGAAAAGTATTGGAAAATTTTTAGCCGAATCCTTGGTATGTTTAAATTTAAATGTTAATTAATAAATCTAAGACTCTCTTATATAGTTTATTACATGTATGAATTTTTATTTACAAGTTTTGCCACGGTAATGGATCCAAGATACAAACTGAATTTCATTGAATATTGCAATAACAAAACCGATGGTCCAGACTCCACCAAATTTATTAATTTTAAAGATAAACTTTTTGATTTATATAATGAATATGCCAAAAAAATGTCTATTTCAAATTCATCAATTGAAATTTCATCAGTTTAAACTCAATCAACTAGTAGGAGACAAACAAGGGCATTTTTTCAGGTAACATATATTAGTTTCTAATTCAAGTAACTAATATATACTTGTAGGAATTTAATGATGCAACTGAAGTGGACTAAAGAATGGGAAAAACTTGTTTGGAGATGTATTTAGAAGAACCTAGAGTGAGTGCAGTTATTCATTTAGATGTTCTTAGTTATTGGAAAGCAAATCGGTGCAGGTATCCAGTAATGGCAAGTATGGCACGTGATTTGTTGACTATTCCTATTACAACTAGGAATCATCATTTAGCATTAGTGGTCAAATACTTGATAAATATCGTAATTGTCTTCTGTCATCAAATTTAGAAGCACCAATATGCACTCGAGATTGATTATTTGTTAATCAAGATTCAAACCAGACAACAATGGAGAATTTAACGATGGATGTGCTAGATGATGAGGTAAATATATTTTTAATTATTTATTAATATATTTTACTGTTTTACTATTTATTAATTATTTATTAATATATTTTTAATTTTGCAGGTTGTTGACTTTTGACTTAGATCCTGAAAACAATCTTAAATTAATTTAAGATTTTAATTAAATTTTGTATATGACTTTAAAAAATTCTATTTTTTAACATTAATTAATTTTAATTTTATTATTTAAAAATCGTGTCGTGTCAATCGTGTTATGTTCCTACCGTGTTCATATCGTGTCGACACGAATTTTATGTCGTGTCAGTCGTGTCATGTTCGTGTTAAATTTTTTTGACACGGGTCGTGTTCGTGTCGACGAAGAAAATAATCGTGTAAGTCGTATTCGCACTACAAAAAACCAACGTATTTCTGACGGCAACTTCCTGGCGGCCTGGCCGCCGGAAAATAACACTAGTCCGCCGATACAATTTCCCCCGCTTAAATGTGAGAAATGAGCTGACGGTCAGGCCGCCGGGACCTTTTTTTATTAAGTTTTTGACGGCCTGGCCGTCGGCTCAAATTTTCCCCATGTAAATGTGAGAAATGAGCTGGCGGCCAGGCCGCCTTTTTTTGTTAAGTTACCGGCGGCCAGGCCGCCAGCTCAAATTTTCCTCATGTAATTATGAGAAATTTGCTGGCAGCCAGGCCGTCGGGCTAAACTAATTTTCTCACTAAATTTCGCTATTGTTTTCCCGCTAATTTTTCAACAATTTTGGGAAACCCTAATATATTTTAAATTAAAAAAATTAATAAAAATAAATTTATATACATATCTAGATAGTTAGTGTTAGGATTATAAGTTAGGGTTAGAAGAAGTTCGATTATAATAAATAGTGTTAATTAGTGATATATATAGTGTTAGGGTTTTTTATAAATTAACTTTATTTTAAATCATAAAAATTATAGATTAAAGTTATTTTGGATATTTTAAAGAAGTTATTTTAATTTTAAAGTTATAAATTCAATTATAAAATCTTATTTTCGGGTTTTATGGCCGAAAATATCGACCCAAACCCGGACCCGACATGTTCGGGTTTAACCCGACCCACGCCCACTCCCATTTAGTAGGTTAGTCTAATTTAATAAATTTTAAATTCGAAAAATTCAATTTAATAAAACTTATAAAATAACTTTATTTTAAATTATAAAAATTAAAGAAATTAACAAAATTAATAAAATTTAAATAAATTAACTTATTAATGTCAGGCCTACCTTTAACAATCAATTGATGTATGAGATGTCAACATGGAACACCGCTATATTCAAATCTATAACAAATGCATCTTAATATATTTGAGTCTTTGGTAAGGGTCAACTTATGAACTACCTTTTGCATTTTTAAAGATAAAACTGGTAAAAAAAACTATTCCCTGATATAAGAAATGACAGAGAAGAAAATAAAATAAAATAAAATAAAACATTAAAAAAAAATTACAATGGTCATATGTAAAATTATACCTCACTCGAAAGTCCGTCGCTGAAAGTATATGATAGAAAATACTTTTCTACATCTTTTTTTGAAATAAAAGAAAAATAACGTTTGTATAAAATTTCAAAGCATCAATCTCAATTTTCATAGACGTAATATATTTTGGATGCCAAAAGATGTCTTTATGATCGTTCAAATTCTCAGTCTTTTGGATTGAATTTATCATATTTTCATAACGACGAACAAATTGAAAGAGTAAATTTTTTACAGTAACCCTAGTTTTGATAAATGAATTCATACCCTCGCTCCTTTGGGTTGAATGCATACCAGCGAAGAAATGTTCACACATCAAACATGGAACCCACGACTTTCGAATTTCATATAATATTTTCAACAAAACGTTTGACAACAAATGATTGTTGTTCAACCGTAGCGCCCAAGCTTCCTCAAAATCATCTGGAGTTTCAGAATACTTAATAATTTGATAAAATAAATTTAAGGCATTGATGTCGCGGCATACAGTGGGCACTTTAGTTGACAACTTATTGATGATATGCCATCGGCAAAGTCGGTGAAATGTTGAGGGAAAAGTAATTGCAACGGCACCCTTCATTGCAATATCTTGATCAGTAATTATAGATTTTGAAGCAGTCCCCATACACTCAACGAAGGTTTTAAACAACCAGGTAAATACATCGACGTTCTCGTTACTAATATGAAAAAAACATCAGGTTATTTATTTGAAAAAAATATACATCAGGATATAATAAAGTAGCATTCATAATTTAACAATAATCATTAATATAAGGAAATGTTACCTCACGAATGAACTTACAAAAATAACAGTCTTTCTATGATGATTGACTACATAAAATATTCCAAATATCAAAGAATAAACGTTCGTCTTATAAGTGGTGTCAAATGTAACTGAATCTCCGAATAATTTAAAATGTTGAATCATTATAGAATCAACCTAAAAAACATGTTTCGATCGTCCAATCGAATCCTTGATAATGAAATAAAAGAAATCTGGTTGAACAAACTTTTTCATTTCAAATTCCTCGACCAATAGATCAACGTCATAGTTTTTCAAATCGACACGATCGTCGCGACTCATATTTGATATATCCAATTGAGTACATCCATATGCTCGATTCCACCGACTTAAGAAGAAAAATAAACAGTTTGCTGAGAAACGGGTACGTTGACATCACTAAGAGAATTGAAAAGTAATCTGTAGGTAGAGAATATTAAACGGTTTATTGGAAGGTACCTTAATTTTGATAGTATGGTGAAGGGATGATTGTGCTTTAAAACAATATTTTTAATAATCCATTTTCAGACATAGCATCTCTCTTTAATTTAATGCTTGCACAACAACTACACCTTTAAACTGCATTATAACGATGCTTGCTTACTTTAACAGAATGTAATAGGTCGGCATTTCCTTTTTTCGAACACAACAATCGTCGCATAACTAATGTATTTTTACCATCAACCTTAGTAGTAGAGTTTGTAGAAACCAAATGAACAGAAAAATCGACTTTCGACGCATAACCATAATATTTCTCAACAGCTTCTGAATATAAAGAAAAAAGTTGACCAACAAAGGGTGGTGAATTCACATTAACATTGTCTGAAGAAGCTTTGGTATTATTGGGTTGTTTGGGAATGAAAAAACTAGGAGAAATATTGTCGGTACAATTATTAGCATTAGGGAGTACAATTACATCATTATTCTCATAAGAAATAAGTGTCTGACGAATGTCTGATGGAGTTTCATGAAAATGATTAGAACCATAAATAGTATTGGGACTGACAGAGCATTATCATTCAACATTATCATAAGTAGCATTGGGAATACAATCAAATGTTTTTTCAGATTGGATAGAATAAAAATCAAGACTCACATTACACTGTGGTCTGGAACGTTCTATCGATGGATTCAATGGTTGGGCATGAATGAGACGATATGGGGGTGGTGTGATATATATTGAGGAAGAATTATGAGAGAAATGAATAGTGTTTTGAGGCTCAATGTTATGTTGTGGTAAGGGTGATGATTGATCAATAACATTTAATGAATTTTGAGACATACCTTGATGTTATAAATAGATATAACCAAAGAAGAAATAAACCAAAAAACGTAGCATAGATTAAGGGGAGAAAAATGTGATGAGGATGAAATGCTCTGTGAATAACTTGATATGGGAAGAAGGTGAAAGATGAGTAAAGAATGAAATGAAAAAAGAGGTAAGATAAGAAGATAAAACTCTAACATGATTTGACATATTTTTAAAATTTTAGCATTAACGGTAGAAAAGGAAGGATTATATTACTGCGGTATAAGTATCGTTAGACGAAACATCAATAAAAAGACGATAAAGACCTAAAGGTAAAAGAAGATGGATGATGAATGTCAAAAATATTTAATTATGACAAGATGATGACAAAAAAACAAGAGGTAAAGACAAAAAAAAAGATAGAGAGAGAGAGAAACATAAAAATTAAAATTAAAAAAAATAAAAATAAAATAACTACACGTGGGTTTGCAAACGGACACAACCCACATGTTGCGCAAAAAATTTCACTGGTTGCAACCGGTGAAACACGAAGGGTTGGGATTTTTTAAAGAAATTTGGAAGGCTGGGATGCCTTCTCATTGTCAGAAAATGAGAAGACATTCTTAACTGATTTTTTTTGTATATTTTTTTTTGTTATTTCCATAATTCATCAATCCGTCCATAAAAAAATCTAGAAATAAATGATTATATATTATCGTATCTTGAATGCGTCGTAGTGTGTTATCAAATCGTATCTATTAATATTTAATCCAATAACTAAAAAACACTAACACATGTATGAATTAAAATAATATACTGTAAAATATATTAACACATGTACAATACAAAGTCGATTTAATAAACATGATTAATTTGACGTATTTTGTGGTATTTTGACCTCTACTTGATAATTACTCTCTATATAAAAAGAATCAAAGAATGGACGGTGAAGATTTCAATTGGGAAATAGAAATTAAATATACATCTCAATATCTCATGCACAGTGCACATGAGATGTTAAATTGTTAATATTTCCAAAATTAAACTAACCCATCTCTTATTCTCTTTACTAATATTGTCCAATTAGACCAAAATACCAACCCAACAGCTCGGCCCAAAAGGAGAAACTAATCCTTTGACTAATAAAATAAGTCCATTTAGAATTTTAGATGACTATAAAAAAATACAAAAAAAAAAAAAAAAAAATTATGATGTATGTAAAAATTGAAACAATGGACGGTCATGATTTCACACAGTGCACCACAGCACATGTACAATATAAAAAGAGTAATGACTGGGTGTCTCTGGGACCCACAAACTTCACATTTTAAAACACCATGTGAACACGAACACCACCATTAACCTTTAAAAATTTAATAATAATAATTAATAATAGAAATTGTGACAAATTGCAACTAAGTCCTCTACTAGTGTGTAAAAAAATCGTAACAATACCGGGCAAGTCGGCAGAAGGTTGTTAGTTTTGGGCAGTAAGATGGGAAAATACGAGTTCATTCCAAGCATCAGGGACTCCAGGAAGACACCAGTGACTACAATCAACAACCAGTGGCGAATAACTCCAATTCCCTATGTGTGCGTCACTCCGATAAGCGCCCATCGAAGTCACGTTTAGAACCGTCGCCGGCACCATCATCGATGTGATTACGTCCGAAATGATCCCGGAAAACTCCTCGCTCTGATCATTCCCTTTCGGATCTTTCATTGGTTGTTCCGTTACGTCGCAAACCTTCCCCCCTCCTTCTTCACTGCTCAAAATAAATCACAACAGAATTAGTACAAGATCCAAAATTCTTATAGCTACTGATCTACGGACCGGGCCAGTCGAAACGGCCCAGCCCAACCCAACCCACTACGAAAGTACGTTAGTACCTCCAATGGGAAGGTTCAAAGGTACGGAAGAAAACGTGGGTGCGAGTGGTGTTGACCGTTGACTTAACCCACGAAGCCCACGTCTGAAGCATAGTTCGGAAAGCGGTCGTAATGGGTAGGCCGAGCTTGAGTGATTCGCCGACTTGGAAATAACAACCACTGTGGGGAAATTACAAAAAAGACCTTAGATGGATTAAAAAGAAAAAGAAAATAGTAAGGGCAATTTAATAATTTTATATAATAGAAAATTTTCACGTACGTGTAAAAGAGTTTCTTGTAAGTCCACCAGTGACCGGAGTTGAAAATAAGGATATCGGAATTGACCCAACTCTTACTGACATCATCCAATTGATCCAGTTTGATAGTGGACCGGACTCGTTTGGGCCCACGGTTGGTGGGAGTTGAAACGCCTTGTTGGAGAAGGTAAACCGACCGAAAAAACTCCACCGTCAGATTAAACGTCTGAAATCGGACGCTCAGAAAACGGATCGTCTTTGAGATTCCGTTGCCGTTCACCTCGTAAACAGATCTAGGATCTTCAACTCCGATCATCAGCATACAGATCATGGATTCCCACTGCGTTCTGCTCATAGAATCTCCAACGAACACGACTCTTTTGCCGCGGAGCTTCTCCAGCACCGCGGTGGCGTTGAATTGAGGTATGTCGCAACCGTGAGGTTTCCATCTCAATCTCATGTAATCCGTGTCTTTCCTTCCATTCTTCAGGCAGTTGAACCCTCGCTCAGTAAAGGGACAGGTTGAGCTGTTGTAGAGAGGATGAGCGTTTGAGAAGATCCAACTTCCATCGAATATATCACAGTCGGCGACGGTGCTGACGTTTTCCGCCAAAACGATTGGATTATTCCGACGATCGGAGTCAGATTTCGAGTCGAATAACGAGTTGGTTTGGATGAGATTCCGATAAAAGCATAGATAGAGTAAAGAACAGATTACGAAAATGAATGAGGCGACAAGTAAAGTAACAGATATCACGGAGACATATCCGGCATGAGACCAGATTGGGTGTTTCCGGTGCAGACCAGAAGATCCTCCTCCTCTAGGGCTACTGAAGTTCGGAGTTGTTCTCCGTGACGATGACGAAGGCGTCCGACAGAGAGTTCCATTCACCATCTTCGCTTCATTTTCTCCAATCCACCGCCACCGCAAGATTCAAAGACGTTGTCAGCGAATCTGCGAAGATCGGAGGTGAAGACTGAGACGGCCGGCTGTCGGCTATCGACTGTCGGCGATGGGTTAAATAGATCAGATAACACCCGATTAGAAAGATTGTGTGGAGACTGGAATGAGAGTTGCTGTGTCGTGAAGAAAGACGTGGTCGAATCTTCTTCGTTTTTTTATATATTTTTTAATCCAGAGAGGGTTTGAATATTGAAACATTTGGGTTGTTTGATTGATTGATTGATTGATGTCGCCGAACATATCAGTTGGTGGAAGCTTTTAGTAATAACACGTGGCAAATGATCATTGGTTGAAGAAGAAAAATTAAATTTATTTCCTTCTTATTATAAACAAATTAGTATTTAATCACCATGATGAGTTTAATGACATGATCTGATGATTCCGTGAGTCATGACCTTGATTTTCTAATCTTTTTACTTCCAAACTCCTCCCCGCCCACAGAAATCAGATAAATTAACCGTCACAAGTATAAAGATTTACCTTAGGTATACCAGAATCACCTAGTAAGTCTATGATACAGTAACTAGAGATTTGGATAGCCTAAGGTGAATAGAGGTGTACCTATATAGGTTGGGAGAGGTTTCAAGTCAACTCATGTGAATGTCTACTTTATATTAGGTAGTTACGATCAAAATGATCAGATTACCCCTATGAAAAGTCTTATAAATAAAGAGTCACCCTCATTCATTCGAGCAGGTTGATTCCAGCAAGAGAAGTCCTAACGAAGCAGAGCCAGAGCAACTGAGGAGTTCGAGTTGATTTCCCCGTAGAGTTTTTCGTTTGACGCTTGTTTGAAACGTCGTCGAGCACTGATCGGATTCTATCCTAATCAAAAACCCTACATTTTCAACAACGTTAATAGTTACTATATAACCGAGCTAATCTCCCTGTCATTTTAGTGTTGTTGTCAACCGACAAAACTCTGAAGTATTAAGTCGATTATAACTAAAGGAATCTTTTTACAAGTAGAAAAACTTATGTCTGAGTGATATACCAGAGTCACATTATGAATCACTGATTAAATCGTAGTGAAAATCCGTACACAGCGAGAATAAAATTTTAAACTCTCAACAACGTTAATAGTTATTGTGATCCATTGAGCTAATCTTTCTGTCATTTTAATGTTGTTGTCAACTACCAGAAATATTAAGTCGATAAACCATGGGAATGGCAAATGTAACCGTCAGAAACATGATGTAGATATGTCAGTATACAACAAGATTCAAACTCTGGATTATCAGAAACATTAATAATTATTGTAATCAGTTAGACCAATTAACCCCTTATGTACTATATACACAGATACAATCAACAAGAGTAAATGAATACACTAGCAGTTAATACTTCAACCTTTGATTCATCTTCATATTTAAAATTCCTTTGAATACAAGAAATGAATCCTCATGCATTCAAAATATAAAATATGAGCTCGTACACCGATGATATATTATGTGACTATGATATATCTACCGCAGACATTTCTACTAAGGGCGACAATAACAAACACGATTCGTAAAAAAATATGACACGACACGACACGATTTTAACACAACATGTCCATATGTCGGGTTAGTGTCTAAAATTTTGACACGATTAATAATAACATCAATTTAGCATTTACCTCTAAAAACACGACATGATTTATACGAAACGTAAGTTGATCACGACACGACATGATTATATATATCATACGATAACACAAAAATATATTGTTATTAATTAACTATTCGTTTATATAATAAAGGTAAATAATATTTTTATGTAAAACCTTTTATGTTTTATATAAAATATTATATTCATGTATTTATAAAATAATAGGGGTAAAATAATAAAATATACATTTTGATAATTATTATCATTAAAATAATAGTGTGTTGACACGGATTCAGTCTTTTTTTTGACACGGATGATATTCGTGTCGATAAAAAATTTAGTCATGTTCGTGTCATGTTACACGAATTGTCAGACCTAAAAATATCAAATAACTTTTTTGGTTTTTATTAATTGGTTTATTGCATTAGATTTCTAAAAATTTAAATATTCACAATTTCACATGTTATTTTTTACAATTGTTACTTTAAAAAAAAGACATACCTAATACCTGTAAAGGTTAGTTAGCCAGAATTGGTCATAGATACCATAATTGATTCACATTCTTTAGCAAAAATTTTGTTAGATCCTCCTACTCATCTCCTTTGCCATTTTCGGAATCTCGATCCATCCGATACTTTCAGGGCATCCATTTTCTCCAACTCCTTCAAGGCTTCATTCATCTCTCCCAATCTACATAAGTTGTAAATTATGGTTAGGTAGGTAACCTTATCAGGCTTACAACAATCATTCTTCTCATTGTTTTCCATCTCTCTAAGCAATTTGAGAGCGGCCTGAGTATCTCCGACGCAACAAAGACCGTTGATCAAAGTCGTGTAGGTTATGACATTCGGAGAACAACCCAACTCGTCACGCATCATCTCAACAAGAACAACAGCTTCGTCAACTCTGTTTATGGCACACAAACCTTTGATCAGAGTTGAATAGGTTACAACATTCGGAGAACATCCAAATTTGCTATACATCTTCTCAACAAGAACACTGGCTTCATCAACTCTGTTTATGTCACATAGACCCTTGACCATTGCAGTGCAGACTATGGTATTGGGATGATGACCTCTTTTGAGCATTTCACCAAACACTCCAAAGCCCACTTCGACAGTGCAAGCATTTTTACTCTTGAAGTAGCCGTTAATTAGTGTACCATATGTGATCACATCAGGTGCAAACCCCATATGAGGAAGTCTTAAAACTAAAGCTGTTGCTTCGACGAGTTTATCAACCGTGCAGAGACCATGGACGAGGGCATTTAGTGTTTGAACACTGGGTGTGATACCAAATTTCATCATGCATCCGAGAATTGCCAATCCAGTTCCGATCTGACCCATTTTAATATAACAAGTGATTAGTACTAGATAAGTTACAGCTCCGGGCGTACTTCCCAACTCAGGCATTGTCTCAAACAGCTTCATGGCATCTTTGATTCTACTGTGCTTACACAACCCATCAATCAAACAACTCAAAACAACAACATTTAGGTTCCATCCTCTCTTGATCAAATCACCCAACACTCCAAACCCCAAATCCAAACGACCCAAGCGGAAGTAAGTGTCAATGGCGATCCCATGTGTGTAGATGTCTGGGGAAAGAACATCAGCACCCAAAGCAGTCTTGTAAATCCATAAGACCAACGAATAATCTCCCAATCTCTTCACATGAGTCAACAAAATATTGAAGGACGAAACTGATGGAGGGGGATTCGAGCTGAGCATTATATCGAACAGTTTCAATGCAGCAGTGTTTCCGAAATTATGGGACTTGCATTGGATCCGTATGTCTCTCTCTAATTGATGAAAAGAGGAAATGCTCCCAACCTCTCTGGAAAGGAGTGATCTTTGTGCGAGATAACGATATAGACTTTGTCTTTGTATGTGATTAGATACAGCAGTAAACAGAGAGATAGGTCTTCTTGGCCGCAAAGAAAAGCTGTGCATCAGAGCCATGGTTTAGAAGTGAAATAGCTTGTAATGAGACAAACTCACTGCCGTGGCCTGTTGAGAGGGAATCGCCAAACGCCGGTTGATCAGTCACTAAGTCGGAATGTGTTCTGTAATATTTGGTGAAATTTATACGAATGGTAAATTTCTAATATTTGGTGTCTTTAAAATCACAAGAGAAGTTGATTGGCTCATCCTAGACCTGAAAATGTTATGCCCCTGTATTCGTTTCTGCTTTTGAATGTCTATTCGAATTCGAATTTCAGATTTCAAATCCGTCGTTAAAATCCTGATAATTTCGAATTTTAAGATGATTAATTGACTATTAATTACCTGTAATTTTATACTTTTAAAATTTTCTAAGTTTTGTATAAAAAGTTTCTAACGTCTCCAAAAGAACGGAGAAAAATGGTGTGGATGCGAGATGGCGGGTGAGGACAGAAAAAATGGAGAGGGGGACGGAGGTGAAGATGGATAAGTTTCAAATGAGGGTAAGAGGCATAAAAATGGCCAGGTGAGTAAAACAATGAAAGCATTTTGGATACAGACAATTATTGATCCTAGCGTACGATGGTCTGTCTGATGTTCTGAATAAGGTGTGTTGTACATGTAAGGTTGAAAAAGTGTACTACAAAAATAAGTGGCTAACATTCAACCCATAGGATTTAAGGGTAGAGATTCTGCTCTGAATCAAATCGACAATAAAATAAAAGAGTTGAATGAGATATATGAGATGTCCACTTATGAGGTCAGACACAATATCACACTCAGATCTCGATGTTTGCAGTTTTCACCATCTTTTTCATACTTTTTGTATCACTAAATGATAACAACAAAACAACAACTGTAATAAAACAAACAATTATAACTATACAAATTGACTACTACATAATTATAACCAAACGAAATAAGGGATGGAAATATGAAATCATGTAGGTTAATTAATCTCACTCATGATGACTCAACTGTATTATCTAAAAATGAAAGTATGTGATTAATTAACGACATGCTGATATGAAAAAACATCAATGTCATTCTGCACTTTAGCTCAATAACTTAACAGGATCATACATTCATAACCCAACTATTTCTTCAATTTAAAAACATTTTATATGTCAGAGAAGGATCGTCAAATATGATGGAAATGGATTAGAACTGGCAAAAATGACAGGACAAAAAAATGGTCCTAGTAGATCCTTGCTAATTGCTATCATCGATGCCTGAGTCAATGTTCATTGGAACAGCGGAAGTGGAAGTGCTGACTTTATAGTTGGCTATTGCCTCCACATAGCGTTTCTTGTCTTTTAGAGCCATATCTTCGTATATCTTTTTATCATCAGCTGTGTCACAAATATAATAAGTATCCCCACTTGCAAGGAAATGATAGCTCAAATAGGAAGTGGTAGGCATAATTGGAGTTAAGGCATACCTGTAAATTTCTTCCATTTCTCACCAAGAATCCTCCCAATATCAGTAAATGCAATTCCAGGGTGGCTTTTCTTTACATTCTGTACAAAAGAGAGCAAAGATAAATCACAAAACTAAATTATTATGCCATTTTTAAACTGTTTGAACCTCTAAGACCTTAATGTCATGAACCTTATAATTGATATTGGAATTTTTAAACTGTTTTGAAAAATCAAGAATATAAAATATTGAATATTAGAAGAAAATATAGAAAAGTGAAATGGAACTTACATCCCTCTCAGTGTTTGAGAAAAACATAAAAGCAGACATGGCCCTCTTTGGTGCATTAGGATCTTTCTTTTTCTTTTGTCGCTTCTTCTTTGAACCTTCAGCCTCTCCATCATCCTTAATTTTCTTCTTCACTGAGGCTCTAGGCATAACAACTTCTTTTTTAGGATCCCTTTTTACAATGTTCTGGACAAACAAATCACAAAATTGTAAATGATTGTATGAATAATGCGACAGATTTAGCCATTTAGGTAAAGGTGGGGGAAATCAAATGTTTTTTTTTTGAGAAATTAAATTTTCATTACTGAAAAGTGGTTGGGCATATTCCAAGATTACAGAATATAGGGAAATGCAAGTACAGTAAATGTAAAAACATTGTCTATCTCTTATACAACTATGACGCTGACTAATTGGACTCCCATGAGCGTATAGCTTGTTTTTCAATCTGTGAAAGATTGTGTTTCTTATAGGATGTAGAATCATATGCAATGCTCACATCTTTTATAATTTCTCTACTGACAATTTCTGGGGGTCTTAGGGTGTGTTGTTTTAATCTCCTATTCCTTTCACGTCATATGTGCCAAGAAAGGGATGCTAGCATAGTCCAATGTACCCCCCAGCAACTGGACTTGTGAGTGAATTTTTGTATTGTTTCCATAATATCCCCTATCCTGATGTCTATTGCGGGAGATGGGGGATTTTGCCCACTAAGTGTCCAAACAGCATTATTAAGGCAGCTAGTGGACTCAAGCAATAGGGATCTAGTGTAATGGCAGTTAAAGTAAAGGTGTTGTAATGTTTCTTCCTCATTTCCACATAGTAGGCAGGACGTATTTATGTTGAGTCCCCAGCTTTACAGTCTAGTTAAAGTGTTTAGACTCTTGACTTTAATTCTCCACAACAACATGGAGAATTTGGGAGGCTTTTTGGCCCAGATCCCTAGATTTATCTCTTGTAAGATGCCTCTAGGCCTTAATGTTTCTGAGTGCTTGGAGGGGGCAATTTGTGTGACCCTATAGTTACTCAGGCAGTTTATACATTTCCCTATTGTTTCCTTATTAGCTAGTATTGTTTTCCACATGTGAGAATCCAGAGTAGGCCTACACTCTATTTCCCCAATGTTTCTTCCTTTGGTGTATCTAATTTGTATCCAGTATGCTAGTATGGAGTTATTAGGACTCCACATCCTCTCTGTTCTTTTAACCAATGTTGAAGCATTAGTTGTAAAGAAATCCCTGACCCCTATTCCGCCTTCGTTCTTTGGGAGTGCCATTTTTTCCCAACTACTTCCTCTGCTTCTCCCGTCCCAGATGAAGTTATAAGCTAGGCTCTGAATCTTTTTAATAACTGTGCATGGCAGTGTGGTTCCGTATGCCCAGTATTAAAACTTACCTTGTAAGACCAAATTCACTAATTGGGTTCTTCCTGCATAAGACAGACATCTCCCTTTCCATCTGGCTAACATTTTTTCTATTGAATTTATCAACTTCCAACATGTCGCGTGAGATTTCTTTCTTCCCGTTATAGGGAGACCAAGATAGTTGATAGGGAGGGATTTAGTTGGGAAGTTGAGAATGTTGTGTAGATAATGATCATTCATGCATACTTTTGAGTAGGTTGTTGAACTCTTCTCCTGATTAATCTCGAGGCTTGAAAATTTGGAAAACATCTCTAGGATTTTCTTGATTGTTTCTAGAAACTTGGGATTTGCCTTTGAGAAGATCAACACATCATCTGCATAGATGAGATGCGAGATGGAAACTGCTCCATTCACGATATAAGTATCCATCCTATTATCTTTGATCTCTTTCTCCATTAGTCTGCTAAGATTATCCATTACCAGGTCGAATAAGATAGGAGAAGACAATGGGCCCCCCTGCCTGATTCCTCTAAAATTAGTGAAGGGGGAAGTGGGGGATCCCTCAATCAGTACCGAGAAGGAGGCTGTGGATATACAGTTGTGTACCAATTTGCACAACAAAGGGTTGAATCCCATTGCGTCGAGGGTGTGTGTGATTGCTTGCCATTTCACTGTATCGAAAGTCTTTTTGAGATCGATACTTAGACAACATCTTTTGGGAGTTCTAATTCTCCCGAAGCCATGTACCATCTCGTCTGTCAAGATGGTGTTATCCGAGATGTTTCTTCCTGCTATGAAAGTTGTTTGGTGAGGAGATATTAACTCAGAGGAGACCTTGGAGATTCTGTCAGCCAAAATTTTGGTGAGCAGTTTGTAAATTAAGTTGACACAAGAGATTGGCCTGAAGTCCGATAGTTCGGTAGCTGTGGGTTTTTATGGGATAAGTGTGATTAGCCGACTTCAATATGGGTTTGCCATTGAAGAATTGTCTGACACAAGTTAGGATTGTTTGCTTTAGTTCTGGCCAGAGAGCTTTGAAGAAACCCACTGTGAAACCATCAAGTCTCGGGGATTTCCCCATTTGGAATGCGAACAAGGTGGATTTAACTTCCTCTTTTGTGGGTTGTTGAGTCAACCACATGTTCATATCTTGAGATACAATCCTAAGGAAAATAACAAGAGATGGTATATTTGGGAAGGGAGAACTCTTGTAAATATCCTTAAAGTAATCCATACTCTTTTTTTCTAATTAGGCTCTTAAGATGACTACCTCACTACCCTAAAGAAAATAACAGGATATGGTATATTTGGGAAGGGAGAACTCTTGTAAATATCCTTAAAGTAATCCATACTCCTTTTTTCCAATTAGGCTCTTAAGATGACTACCCTACCCTCTCCATTTATTAATTTCAGAGTTGAGTTCTTTGCCTTCCTTATCTTTGTAACAAGACCATAGTTTAAAAAGCGACGCTTTAAGCGTCGCTTTTTTAGCTTTAAGCGACAAAACGCTCCTCCAGGAGCGCTTTCTCAATCGCTTTTTCTGGACGGGTTATCGGGTCGGGTTGGGTTATTGGGTTGGGGCAACCCATTACCCATGTGAAATAACTTAAACTATTTTAATTTCCCTTCCTACCCCTCCAATTTCTATCTAACTATATAAACCCTAATTTCCTTTATCACTCTAATGAAATGGAAGAAATTTTTAGAGATAATATAGATATTGGTGCTCGTCTAGATGATTAGGTTATATGACTTGTAAATGTTTTTCAAATAATTTGGATGATGTCTTGAATAATTACAGGTTTATATATATTTTATGTTTTATGATTTTATCATATATTTACAGGTTCAAAGAATATATATATAAACAGGGGGTATGTATGCAATTTTAAAAAAATTACATTTATTTACAATAATGCCATTATCGCTTTTTCAGCTTTAAGCGCGCTAAAGCGCTCAAAGCTGAAAAAGCGGAACCTGAAAAAGCTGACCGCTTTTCCGCTTTCTGAACTATGAACAAGACTAAAGAACTTAGTGTTTGAGTCTCCTAATCTAAGCCAGTTGACCTTGCTCCTCTGTTTTTGGTTAGCCTCCTCTATTTTGAGTTTATTGACTAACTCCTCCGGCTTCTTTTTGACCTCTTCTTGGATAGAAGGGGCTATTGGACTTGTGTTTAGTTGCGTCATTAGGGAATCGAGTTCCTCCCTGGTGGTTGTGATCTATTTTGCATCACTACCCTTGGCCGTCGTCCATTCCTTTGTGAGTAATTTGATCTCTTTTAATTTCTGTTGTAGGCAATATAGTCCATTGCCGCAGATTGTTTAGCTAGTCCTCTCCTGGCTAGGTCGAGGAACTCTTGCTCCTTCAACCATGAATCGAACAATCTGAAAGGCTTTGGTTTTTGTGCCATTTGCGCAATTGAGATGAGCATTGCAGCATTGTCACTATGCGAGCCATTCCAAAACTCTACCCTTATCTCTGGAAAGAGTGAAATCCAATCTTGATTCGAGAATGCTCTATCCAATCTGGATTGTACAAACCTATCCCCTACCTGCTTATTATTCCATGTAAATTCCCCCCTATTGAGGGGACCTCGATTAACTCTGCTAAGTCGGTAACTTCAATGAATTCAACAGGCCCTCCATGAGCATAAACCCCGGCCCCTGGTCCTCTCCTTTCCTCTGGGGTTCTTATTTCATTGAAATCACCCAACACTAACCATGGGTGGGAGATGATATTAGGTTGGATGTCCTTAATTGTGTTCCACAGCTGTCTCCTACCTTCTCTTGTGTTGTTTGCATATACTACTAAGATAAAAAACACCAATCTACCCTCGTTGTATATCTTAGCATGAAGTATTTGCCTGTTCAACAAGATTGGTACCACCTTCCATTGGTCTTTTTTCCATAAAATCCAGATTGAGTCTGAATATTCTGGATCCTATGGGATGTTGTTTGAAATTACCTGCCACTCCGAAAAATTGTCTCTTACTGTTTGGAATTGTTTGGTTTTAACTCTAGTCTCTAATAGCGCTACTATGCATAAGTTCTTTTATCACATTTTTTACTTCATTCTGGATTAGAGGGGAGTTAAGCCCTCTAACATTCCAGGTTATTAGCGCCATTGTTTGGGACTAATGACCTGGCGGTGATGGGATGGTTTAGTCTAGTTAATTGCCCGGGTGGCCTTTGCCACCTCTGCAATTGGGGAAGATTTTTTGCTCCATGAAGCATTTGAGGAGGTGGGATATCCCATGTACAACCTTCTCTTCCTTATCCTAGCTTTTCTACTTAGGGATGGGTTTTGGGGGGTAACCGTCCTGATCATTAGGAGTTTGTTGGGCACGGTTCTAAATACTCCAGGGGGGAGGTCTATCCTCTTCCTCTTCCCCTTATTAGTTGTGTAATTCTTTTGATTTAGGCCTTTAGTTGGATCTTGGCTCCCATTTTTCTTAGGTCTACCTCTTCTTCCCACATTTAGTTCACCATTAAATATTACCTTAGGTCTGTCTATAGCAGTTTGGGCTGTAATATTCTTCTTGGGCTCCCAGTCCATCGGAGTATTTTAAGTAGGGGATTCTACTGTTTTCCCTTTGTCCTGAATTATATCCTCGCCCTCATATATTGCTTTTTCAGAGGCAGCTCTGTCCTCCCAACTGTGGAGAGAGACCTGCTCTTCGTCCGCTACCCTAATAATCCTGTAGGTTGGGGAGACCTCGTTATCAAGGTCCCCCGAGCTTTTGTGCATTAGTAGATTCCAAAAGTTGGAACAAGGCAGACTGTTGTTTGAGGGACTCTTAGGGAAATCAAATGATTGATCTCTCCAAAGATATAATTCATTCTACTATATACACTTGGAGTAGATTAACGGAATATAACTATCATTCTCTTAAGTCTAACCTAAAGAAGAATCTAGATGCTAATTACATAAAATGTAAATGCACAAAATATTATGACTAATTACAATTTAGACCATAAGCTAATATTACTAATAGATTAGTGTTGGATATGTTAGCAACTGTGAATTACTAATACAGCCAGATCAAGCTGATCTGATTAGATCGCACACTGATATGATAATCAAACAGTATTCAGCAATGCTGAATTGCTCTCACAGATCTAGATCACTCACACTCGAGAAAGTGTAAAAAAGTAGAAGAACAATGAACACACGATTTTATAGTGGTTCCACCCAATGTTGGTGTACCATTCTTCTTGGTGTATATTGATGGTGTCTAAAGCCCTATTACATGCAAAGATTACATAATACAGCCACTACTTAGATATATAGAGTGTATTATCTTGGACTGGACTCCAAGATAATGACTCCATAATTGACCCATTACGGGTACCAATTATATATAAACAGTCTCCACACTCTATATCTCCTAATGTGAACCTCAACAGTATATCCCAATCAAAATCTACTAACACAATCATATTTTAAGCAGATAATATTTATTTGAATTTTTAGTATTCGATGGAAAAATCAATAACAATAAAAAGAAGAAAATACTTCTTTTTCTCCTCCACTTTCACTTGCATCCGATTCTTCTCCTCCAGAATCATCTGTTGGTGAACCTCCATCATCTTTCTCAGCAACAAAATCTTCATCCTTTATGCATGCAATGAAAAATTAACCTTAATTCTTCTCAATAGTATATAAGTTATAAAAACACTTAATTTTAAGCAGATTCTATAAAAAAGGTTGTACCTCTTCATCACTTTCTTCTGCCCCAGTTTGATTTCTAATTCTCTCAAGATGCGGATCAACTGCGTCGTCGTCGTCATCTGCAAGAACAGCTGCAACACCATTACTGGTTTGTGCATCTCCTATGTGTAGAATTTTCAAACCCTTATCTCTGTGTACATTAACATGAATATGCAAAAAGATTATACTACTGAATACTATCATAAAATATATTAATCATGAATAGTAATGATCTCACTTCATGAATTCAAATATCTTATGATATTCATTTCTCTGAATGTTCCTGAACGAATGCTCTTGTTGATTCTTTAACTTTACAAGTAGATCAAAGTAATGAGATGACATGCTACTTGATCCTCCAGCACCATGCCTCTCAAACTCTACGTAATCAATCTGTATAAAAAAAATGGTATTGCATACTATGCTTGATCATCATAAAAATATAATTAAGCAAATACTAAAATAACTGAACACTTTAAGAACAGTTTTTATTTATTTATTTTAAAGAACAAATTGCAAGAAAAGCTGTACCTCTTCATGAAGAATGAGTGTTGGGGGTTTTGGTAAAAAGAAAAAGCCCTTTTCAAGAGGATATAAAATGCCATCTTCAGCCTTCAATGATGACTTAACTGCATAACCATCTTGAGCACTGCGAAACTTCCCAGGTCTAGTAACTTTGGCACCAGATAAGCCACGTAATATCATTGTAAAAACTTCATGAATTAGACCCTGGGATTTTCAGCGATTTATGTTATGACAGTCCCTTGTTGTTAATGCTATTAATATGGACTAAAGCACAAAAAAAAAGTTTCGTCTGATAGAAAGAATGAAAAAATAAAGTCCACAATCAGGCCAATACATATGCTGACTAGAGAAGATAAAAAACTTCTAACATGGATGCAGCCATGTCGTTGTCCCATCGTAACCTCTGTACTCAACATAATGAATCGTCTATCGTAAGAACGTAGAAAAGGAGCAGACATTGGCTAAGGATAACCATCTACTTCTCTTCTTTCACTAGTGGATTCCGGCTACCCCTTTATGTCTCACCCAGTCACCACTCACCTATATTATGCATTGCTCACCTCCAGGTAAACGATTCATGGTCCCAGTTTCTATCCTAGAGTCCGTCTGCTTTGCTGATTTGGGAATTAGGACGACCGTCGACGACAATCTTCCAAGGTACTTAAACTACCCCAACATCAGTTTCAGACCAATATCAATAAAGGCAACTTGATGTTTATGCTATGCTACGATAACAATGCCTACGCTCATCTTTGCTAAATAAAATCCAAAAGAATGATTTATTTGTACCTTATAATGTTCCTCTAACTTTCCCTTATATTTGGTAGTCAGCTGTTCTTCACTCATAGACAAACTAGTTTCAACAACATTATCTGTTTCAAACTGTAGACAGGAGAGACATAAAAACGAATGTAATTATGTAAGTGAGAATTACAAAAAAAACTTACATGTAGAAAATGTAAAGAACTAAGCATTTCACCTGCATCACAATATGAGGATACATAGTTTGCCCTTTGCGAATAGGAGGATCGAGTGTAATTACCACAAAAGTATGAGGCTGATTGGACTGTATAATAAAAGAAAAAGTGAATATTGTATGTTGTTGAACAATGAAAATTCTCTAAAAATAAGCAATAAAATGAGTATTCAGTACAGAATTGCAATTAAAAAATCACATCCCTTAAAGAAATTGAGAGAACCTTTGGAAGCAAAAAAAGTCGAACTACACTGCTATATTGAATTTTGAAATCATTAGCTTGTCCTTGAAGTCGAAAGAAGGAAAGGTGAAGCTCAACAGTGTATCTCCCTCTATAAAATTATAAAAGGAAGAAGTTTTAGTTTAAAATAAAATAAAACTATAAAATTTTACTATTCTAATGAAACAAATATGAACCATTGCTAGGTGTGCCCATGTGAGGACGTATAAGGGTGATGCCTTAGTTTCAAATGAAAGAATGTAAACCCAAAGAATTCTATCAATCAGATGAAAAAAGATGATTCGTACCTAGGTGTGAGGATAGCAATACCGTCAAAAGTAGCAACCGCTTCTTCGCTAGATGAACCAACATCTGCCTTCTGTGCAATTTGTTCCATTAAAACCTGTTGAGAAGCATGCCACAATCCAAATGTTAATTTTCTTATTAAGCACCAAAAATGTGCATTGAATCAATGTGGGGTAAACACCTGTGCTGAGGTCCTATTTTCATCGCCAACAAATTGAGTGTTTGAATTGGGCACATGAAAACACATATCCATCAATGAATCTTTCTGAAATCATGATGAATAAAACAAGCGTAAGAAGAACTGTTATTACAAATATAGTATCCAAACATACCAACAAAATACACCAACGGTGGTAAAAAATAATTGCACCTTATTTTGATTATAATATACCAACACTATACGTAACTAATGTAAGTGGCTAAGCTTATAGTTCAAATATGATTGCCCTAGTCGATCGGTACGACTGAACGAGTGAGCTTTTTGATAGCCAACGCTCAACAGTGGTATGGAAGAAGGGAAAATATAGTGGTTTATGATATTGAATAAAACACAGACATGAATTCTAACCTCATTAGCTCCAGTTGTGTCATCTACATGGAATTCCAAGAAAACATCATTCTTTCCCTGCAACTGTGTTTGTGCAACATCTGCCATGGAAACCTCAAACGCATGTTTCCCAGCTGTCATGAATGTCAACATGTTTCCTAAATGCAAGAACAATCCAAAACTTAGTTGAGAGACCAGGTTATTGAATAAATAAATCTCTTATCAAAACCAAATACAAAAAAACCACTCTTAGGAAGTAGGAAGAAATGCAATACCGAAGATGATATTTTTTTTATTAACTCACCATTTAGTTCGATCCCTCCCCAATTCCTCCCACACACAGAAAGTTGCTTCTCTTCCATGGTTACTCCAAACGATTTTTCAATAAAGCTCGTCAAGCTACTTACATCCTATTTCATCATTATGAAAGAAAGAGACCGCAATCAAACACAAATTCTCTATAAAACATATAACCACAAAGTAATTCCAAAGAACCTGTTCACGAAATCCGGTAAACTTATAACAAAGACCGTCTTTAACCATGACACCGAGCTGGTACGTCCTAGGAACCTTCATCCAAGTACAACCAGCAATATCCGCCTTATCAACCTCAATCACTTTCCCTCCTCCCTGTCTCTTCCAAGCAATCCCTCCGGAGTGCACTCTCATCTGTCCCGGTTTCTGCAAAACCAAAATCCAAAAACCGACTTTGAAAATCGAAAGGGGAAAAATCTAGGGTTTTCAAAAGAATAAACGCGTAGAAAATGGGGGAAAAAATCACTTACAGTCCCACCGCGACCGGCGAGTAAGATGTTTCCAAATAAATGTCCGTCCGTCATCGGAGCTAGTGCGATCACAGGGGGGATTTGCGATCCGTGGAAAACGGGAGATGGAGGGAACGGTTTTGCTCCTAATAGCAGACTAACGAGTTAACTACTAACTACTGACAAAATAGTCAATTTTAGTCATTTAAAAATTTAGATTTTTGAAAAATAAAAGTTGAAAAAATTCACCCAGTAAAATGTGAATCTTTAAAATATGATTCCAGAAAATAAAAATGCAAATGGGTAACAAATCAAAGAAAACAAAAATGGGAAAAATCTAAGACTAACATCAACAAACAAGAACAAGATAGAATCTTGTGCTGCTGTAGATTTATATCGAAGAGATGGGTAACCTTGTGCTAGAATAGATAAAGTTCGCCGGAATCTCTAAAGGAGTTCGTCGGCGCACCTAAAGATTGACTGTTAGTTGGAGGAGGAGAGGAGGCTAGGGTTCGCAAGATAATGAATGGGGGAAGAAGATGATTTTTACATATGATTTTAATTTTCCTCAAATTTTCCCAAATTGCATAAATTTCCCTCATAAATTTATAAAATTATGAAGAAGGGAGGGAAGATGAAAGAGGAAAAATTATGACATTATCTATTTATTTTTAATTTTTTTTTATAAAATTGTCCAGGTTTTTGGTGGTCAAATCGGGTGGAGTGGGTGAAAAATCCATCCGAACCCGTACCTGATCCTCAGGTTCAGGTCTTCACCTGACCCATGGCCACCCTACCCTTACCCACCATATATTAACTAAAATTAAATTAAGTGATATCTATGAGTGATAATATAGTTAGAGTGTTATGGTAGTTAGTGAATTAGTTGAGATTTTGTGTTATAAATATACAGGGCCAGCTTCAGGTAAGAACCTCATCTGTGAGAATCCAGTGAGAACTTTAAATCTTAACCCTACATCTACATCCAATGGTTAGGAATAGAGTGATTATTTAAATTATTTTTGGTGGAAGATCCCAATGCAATATATTCTTTTATTATTAATAATCTAGTACATCCTTTTGTCCAAAAATTTTTTCCACCATTCACATTTACTTCTCTCTCCTACTTTTCACCTACTTCTTCACTTTTTTTTTCCCTTTTCTCTCACTTCCGTTTTTTCCCCTTCCTTCATCCCCTTCTCAAACCCTATTTCCTCCATTTCCTTACCTCTAGTGACTTCTACCATTTTTATCAATCTCTCCATCCTCTCTAAAAAAATGGTCATCGGTTCTCCACTAACATCTGCTCAGGTATGTTTTCGCGTTTTCCCCCAAATTTTTCCTTTCTCATATAGTTACATTTAGTTATTTTCAGCAATTGGGTTTGCACTATTTCTATTCATCACTTTTTCTTAGTCTACAGTACATAGTGCACTACACACAGTAATAGTGCACTGTCAATATTCGATCCTCACATTCGCTGACACATCGTACGAAGTACAGTGATGTGGTGAACAGTGATTTCTTATAACATAGTCTATCGTCATCGCGTAGTACATAGTACATAGTGCATAGTTCATTAGATGCTAATAGTTCATGTCCCAGACATTCAATATTATTACGTGCTACCTAATACTACTAGGATTTACTTACCTACACTCTCGATCATTGCATCCAGCCATCGTCCGTATTACCATAGTGCATAGTGCATAGTTCATAATTCATATCCCATTGAAATAGTGCATGTCCGGCAATTTACACATTCTATATCTTGCCATTCTTCCTAATAACTACTAAGATTTGCCAAACTTCACTCTAGATCATATTGCATATTACATAGTGCACAGTGCATAGTAAATAGTGCATAGTACATTGTAGACATTACTCACAATACAACTGATCAACTGCTGTCACATAATGTTTATCAGGATCATATTCACTCGGTACCAAACACGGAAACAATTGGATCCTCTCGTACACCATATATTCCCGAGCTCGGCCAACAAAACAGAGAGATTCTTTTCCAATAGAATGCTCAATGTTCCAAAACAAAGATCATGCTCTAAATGTGGAATCAAGGGACATGACAAACGATCATGTCCAACAAAAGATCAATTTTCTCAACAAGAGTGAGTAGGAGCCATAGAATCGCATGTAATATGGACATCTTAATTTGCAAATAGATGTGATTTCAACATTCTATTAAATGACATCTAGATTTTCAATTGTAGCAAAACAATTTAGATACTCCATGTTCTAGGAATACATTATAATCCTACTTACAAATCAACTATTCAAAAAAACCTAGTACGCTAACATATAATCAAAAATTTAGACAGTATTTAATTCTCAATCATCAAAATTTGTCATCATACGAATTCCATCTAACAAAGACCATTTGGCTGCATTCAAATCTTTGTTCAATCCATATCCAACACGACCTAAGGCAAACGCCTAGTGACACGGATGTTCGCATGCCCAAACTCACGATCCATTTCATCTCTGGCACGAGCATCCACGTTACGTTGATGTCCTTCGCCGTGAACTGGATCTGCCATGCACTCCGGGCAAAAGCATGGAACATCATACTGCTCTACACGATCTATGACACACAATGGTTAGTCGGTTAGATCATTCACTAAGAAGGAAATTATATATACAGCATACATACCAAAAATGAGGAAAGTTCATAGTACATAGTGCATAGTGCACCCCAGTGAGGATAGTACATAGTGCATAGTGCAAAACAAATAAATATAGTGCATAGTGCAAAAAACATAGTGCATAGTCCAAAACAAATAAATATAGTACATAGTGCAAAAAACATAGTGCATAGTGCAAAAAAAAAAAGCCATAATTGCAATAAATCAGCCCATAACTTACCACTACTACGAGAAATTCCAGTTCCAGATCTTTTCTTCTGGGCCTTCTTCTTGAACAGCGATCTGCAGATGATATATATTGGGAAAAAACCATCAGTAATTAATTAAAAGAAAATTGGAAAGTAACTGGTTTAGTTAAATAAATCGTCCACAAATTGGAGAAAATAATAAACCATTTTTGACATAGTGCATAGTACATATTTCGTAATGCCCGATTTCTATAATGTCCATAACCAACTTAACGAATAAATACTATCATTTGGACCCTAAGGACAAAAGGAACAAAACTATACTCCTCAATTAGTTAAGAATTCTATAGAAAAACAACTCCAGCAGGGAGACAGTGATTTAGACAAATCCAACATTTAGTCACTAGTATTAGCAAATGTTGGTACCATGGACCGCGGACCGCGGCCCATGGACCGAACCGGCCCGGCCGGCCTAGACGGACGGGCGGGGCCGACGGCGCGAGCCCACGAGGCCCAACGACAGCAAGTGAAGGCTATAAATACCTCCCCTGGTCCAACTGGGGGAGGGGTTGATAATTCTGAGAGAGAGACTTGTACTAGGTTGATAGTGAGCTAGCTCCGGCGAACCCTCACACCAACAGTGGTGAACCTGACGTGAACCGAACACATGACGGCCGGAGAGAGGAGGATGACGCGGAGCGAATACCAAGTAGGGGAGAGCTCTAAGCGGGCGGCGGAGGAGTACCAGCCGGCACGACATCACTCTCGCGACCGGTATTCGGAGGAAGTAAGGGCCAACGAGGAATGGGACGACGAGGATAGACTGCGCATGGAGCTCGAGGAAATCAGGTACGGGTGGGAGTCACCCAAGAGGCGCCGGCACAGAGAACCGGCGTCCCCACCCAAGGTCAGGAGAACGCGGTCCCGGTCGCGGTCCCGGGAGAGAAGGGAAAGGGAGCACGAGAGGCTCCGGCGAAGGGAACGCGCGGAGGAGAAAGAGCGCGCGGAAAAAGAGAGGATGCAGCTCGTGGAGCTGATATCTACCCTGCAGGAGAGCCAGCGTCAGCTACAAGAGCAAGTTCACCAGCTTACAGTGACCCCACATACCCTGGAGTCGGACGGGGGCGGAGGGGGGGATCCCATGTACGGACCGCCCGCCCCCCCGGAGGGAAGACTAGGCAGCGACGCCCCACCCGTGGAGGCCCCGCGAACCATGGTGGCAACAACGTCGGGAGGGAGCAGCTGGGAGGCCCTAGCGCAGCACCTGCTAGACGAAGAATACCCGCCAGGCTGGAGAGCCCCGAAGATCCCTTACTACAAGGGC
>LFYR01002038.1:636620-646823 GCA_001185155.1 Zostera marina
ACCGAACGATGCAGGAGGAGCGCGGTGGGGGAGTCCAGATGGGCCGACAGGCAGACCCCACCAACGAAACGACGTAGCAGGGCGACGCTCGAGCCGGCGATAGGGGGACCCGGCACGAGGTACGGGAGCAGAGCTCGAGAAGGATGCGGGCAACGTCGACAGAAGACGCCGAGATGCGCGAATCTGCACGGACGTGCAAAGACAATTAAAGCGAAAGAAAAAAAGAAGCAAATGCATTTTTCATTAAATTAAACCAAGTGTTACAAGCGGCCGGCGGCACGGCGGGAAAAAGTATACAACGCACAACAATAGCTAAGTCTGGATACAAAAAAGAAATAGGAGAGAAGTTGAACGAGGCGCGCCCCAGACGTCGTCCCATGGAGGCGGACCCACGGCCCGGATGAGCGTGGTTGCGGTCGCGGACGTCCCCCGGACTAACTTAAGGGGCTGGCTTCGAGGATCCCGACAGAAAGTGGCGCAGGTCATAGGCCGGAAGGGACGAAGACCTGCGGGAACGACGAGGACCTCGCGGCCGGCGGCGCCTCGGAAGGGGCGTTGCATCAGCGGCAGCAGCGGGAGCGACGGTCGTACCTTCCGCGCTGGAAGCACGCGAAGTTCCAGCAGAACCCGACGTGTCAGGATAGGTGACGAGGGGAAGCTCCGCGACAATGTCGTTGCAGCGAATCCGGTTGAGGCGACGGTGGACGTCGATCAGCACGGCGTTAAGGCGCTGAGTCTCGGCCACGGCGACACTGTTGGGGACACCAGTAGGCGACAGCAGGCACAGGGCCCAGGTAGCATGTTGAGCTTGCACTTCACGACCATACTCCTCAAGGATGTCTCGAGCACTCATAGCGGAAAAGAGAGGGGATGCGGAAAATAAGGCTCTCAAGCAGCCTATTTATAGAGAAGCAAAGAAGGAGGGGCCCGAGAACCGAGGAGCTTTAATGAGAGTAGGTGGGGGTCGAAAGGGGGGTGGACGGCCCCAGGCCCCCAGGCCTGCTAAGGAAGGGGGGAGTACTGTTGGTACCATGGACCGCGGACCGCGGCCCATGGACCGAACCGGACCAGCCGGCCCAGACGGACGGATGGGCGGGCAGACGAACGGACGGACGGGGCCGACCGCACGAACCCACGAGGCCCAAGGACAACAAGTGAAGGCTATAAATACCTCCCCTGGTCCAACTGGGGAAGGGGTTGACAATTCTGAGAGAGTGAACACTTGGGAGAGTTGAGGTTGTGGGCTTACACCGGCGAGCACACACACCAACACCAGATCAGTTAGTAGTTCGGGTCCAGAGACCCGGTCGGATCAGGATATTATAAATATTAATAATATATTAATAATTTAGCATAGTTTAAAATTTTAATTATAAAAATACATATTATATTTCCTTAATAACCTATATAATCTTTAACTTTAAAGTTTAAAATATAAATATATCAAAAAAATTAAATGACCTTTTTATATAAATTTCAATCTTAGGGTTTTATTTTTTGTTGTGAAATGATATTTAACATTGTTGTTTGTTGTTAAATATTATAGACTTGGATTAATATTTTTATTTTATGTTTTAGAATTTTACTAAATTTTTTATTAAATATTTTTGTATAATTATTGATTTATTGTAGATAAAAACCCAAAATATAATTTTCATTTATACTAAATCCCAATCAATTAGACTCAAATTAACCAAATCAATTACACGTAACCAAATAAATTAATTAGACTCAAATTAACCAACTCGATTACACCCAAATCAATTAATTACATTCTAATTAACCAAATCAATTTATTAATAGATAGAGTCAGTTATAGACAACTGTAATTAGTTAAATAAAAGTAGTATAAATAAGGTTGTAGACTCATAGTAATACTCAATCGATTCTAGTTAAAGTGAATACAATTCAGATTCAATATGGTATCGAGAGCAGGTGGTCTAACAGAGAAAACGCGAGTTTTTCTTGCGCTCCTCTGCTAGAACAGCATCCTTCCGCTCAAGCATTCAGCTCAGCTTCCGCATCCGCATCAATTGCAACAGAAATCACACTCCAGATTTCTTCAATCTTCAAATCGACGATTTCTGCACACAATTTTCTTCAATCACGATTCCACATCTGGCATTAAATCCGATCTTTTCAATCCGCGTCAGTCTTCTGCCATTAAATCGACGACGACGATTTCACAAGAAAACCGCGAGTCTGCAGACGACGATTCACGCCTATTCTTGACGACGACGATTTGCAGACGACGATTCCGCGACCTTGACGACGACAATCGGTGCCTCTGCTACTGTCGACGATCGCTCCAGATTTCTATCAACGATCGTCTACTCCAGACAACGACGATCCTCCGCTCTAGATCTGCTCAACGATTTCCGGATCCAGATCAACGATTTGCGGTCGAAAGCAACGATTTCCAGATCGATAAGTTCTTTTCCTTTTGTTTTTCCAGATCGACGATTTATGTTTTTCTTCCAGATCGACTCTTGATTTTTTCGATTAAGTCAAATCGACGACGATATACTCACACACTAGATTCAGATTCAAGAATCAGTGTTGAGTTTGTTCTCACATTTGGTTATTGTGCATTGTTGAGGACGACGATTTCTTCTTCAAGATTCAGTCAGTTTTCCAGATCCAGCTTGAATTTGTGTGTGGTTTGTTTTCACGGGTGATTCATGTGTCCAGACAACACAAGATCATCTCGACAATTTCAGAGGAACGTTCAAAGATAAAATCAACATCACCAGATCATCAGACATAATTTTCATCGTGAGAATCGTCCAAGATCATCACGTAGCACACATTCCAGATTCATCAGATTCACACCGATCCAAGTTCAGTTAGTAATTCAGATCTTCGTGTTTCCGGAGTACATTCTTGATCTTCGGTTTCCGATTCCAGATCGTGATCTTCGAGTTCGGATCTTCAGATCGCATTTTTCATCCAGAGATCGTCAGAGTTTCAGACGTCGACGATAATCACAAATAACAGTTTAAAAAAAAATGAATTGTAATCTGTGAGTCACAGAAATCATTTTGTTTCTAATTTACTTTTTCACCGACGACGACTTCTGTTGTAAGCAGAAATATAACTGCAAAAACACGTAAAGCTTCGCCGGTTATCTCACAATCAAAGTGATATCAAAACTTTCCATTCATTTAAAAAAAAAAAATGGAAAGCCCGGTATATGATCCCACAGGCAGCCGCACTCCCACATTATATGTGAGGAAACTGGTATTCATTACCCTTAACAGGGAAAACTATGTACCATGGAAGGCTCAAGTATCAGCTGTTCTCAGAGGTGCAGAACTTCTGGAATACGTGAAAGGACAAATTGATCTTTCCACCTCATCGATCCATCGAAGACAGGATCAAATAATTCTAGGATGGCTACTTGCAGCACTGTCGCCATCAATTCTTCCACAGGTTGCTAACCTTGAAACCTCGGCAAAGGTTTGGAGGGCACTATCCAATCTATTTTCCCTCAAGTCCACCACCCGAATACTACATCTTCATCAACAATTTCTGGAAATAAAACAGGGAAGTATGACAATGGAGGCCTATATAGCTCATGTACACAAGATCTTAGACAACCTTGTGGCCGTAGGTAAAACTCTAAATGAATCCCAGATAGTTCTCAAGGTTCTTGGAGGACTAAAATTAGAATACTCACAATTTGTCACCGCCATGACCGCCAACTTCAATCACAATCTGACATTCATGAATCTACAAGGCATACAAATGGACCAGGAAATGTGGATAAAGAAAGAATAATATGAATCACCAATTGCTGCCAACATAGCCACCACAAGTGCTAAAAAAAGTTCTTCTTCAACATCATCTACGGCAAGCAATTACAACAGTGCCTATATCAAAGGATCGTGCCAAATCTGTGGGCGCAAAGGTCACGTAGCACTTAATTGCTACAGCAGGTTCAATGCTAGGCGATTTCCTCCGAATCACAATCGAAAGATGATAATGATAGGACTTCCAGGGGTCGTAGAAGGAAACATGGCAGCAGTCAAAGAAGAAAGTCATCCTCTGATCTGGTATCCTGACACGGGGGCTTCTGCACACATCACAGGTAATTCAGAATTATTACAAAATTCTAAAATATATTCTGGATATACATCTGTCTCAGCAGCTAATGGCGAACAAATGACGATCTCACACACTGGGAGATCAATATTTGATAATGGTGAAAGAAAGTTCTCATTAGAAGATATTCTGCTAGTACCTACTGCAACAAAAAATTTATTATCTGTACATCAATTCTGCCTACATAACAAAGTTGTGCTTGAATTTGATGATCAGAATGTAAAGGTACTGGATGCAACCATTAGGAGGTTGTTGATAAGGAGAAAACAGAAGAATGGACTTTAATTATCAACTATCAGTGGATATCAAAAGAAATCCAGATGCATTAGCAGCCGAAAAAGCAACTACTGAAGTGTGGCACTGTCGACTAGGTCACCTACACAAACAAGCTGTAAATCATCTGATAAATAAAAATGTAATTTCACCATTGAATAAAGTTGATAATATGTGTGAGTCTTGTATCATTGGAAAAAGTTCGGCACAACCTCATAAAATCAGGTCTACCAAATACAAAGATCCGTTGTCATTAGTCTTTGCAGACATATGGGGACCATCTTCGTGCACCTCAGAAGAAGGTTTCACATACTACATAAACTTTGTAGACGCCAAAACAAACTACAACTGGGTCTATCCACTTCGCATAAAATCACAAGTGAAGTATTTTTACAATTCAAGAAGTTTGCTGAACTCCAAAATGGCTACACTATAAAATCAATACAAACAGATAATGGCTTAGAATTCAAGAAAATGACCCCAATGTTGACAAGTTTCGGCATCCATCATCGCATGTCATGTCCATACAGTCATCAACAAATGGGATCAGTTGAACGAAAGCATCGACATCTAGTAGATACAGCAGTAACACTGATCCAACATGCATCCTTACCAAATCGGTTCTGAGACTACGCTGTAATGACTGCAGCATACAACAGAAATCCTACAAAGATATTGAATAGAATATCACCGTATGAGGCATTGTTTGGAAATAAACCAGACTATAATCTAACAAAAATATTCGGCTGCAAGTGTTACCCATGTCTTCGACCATACAGAAAATCAAAACTGGATCCAAAATCAACACCATGCATATTCATTGGATATCCGGCAAATCACGTGGGATACTTATGTATGGATCCCTTTGATGAAAGAATATTCACATCCAGAGAAGTCAAATTTCTTGAAGGAGATTTTACATTAAGCAAAGTACTCTTCAAAGAAAAAGAGAAGGATGATTCACACGATAAACTAGTAAGTCAAAGTATTTTGACTGACCAATGCAGGCACAATACAGGTACACAAGAACCTGAGACTGGAGATTCACTATCTGAAGAAGCAAACCATGATCTTGAAGAACAAACCACTCAAGACTCAACCGAACAAACAACAAATTCAGACACTTCAGAATTGAATAGGTCAGTTGAAGAGACAAGTCCAACACAGCCCGAAATCGAGCAAAATCAAGTACCAATCGTGGAACAAACATCCGTAATCTCACAACCATGCACCAGGTCAAAACACGGGATTATCAAACCAAATCTCAAATATGCATGCATAAGCACCACAAGACCTGTTGAGCTTCCAAAATCACCAAAACAAGTGTTACTAGTCCCAGCATGGAAGGAAGCAATGAAAGAGGAATATATGTCACTGTTGAAAAACAACACCTGGACACTGATCCCTAGCACCTCGAATGACAATGTGATCAACTCCATCTGGATCTTCAAAATCAAACAGAAAGAAGATGGAAGCATTGAGAGACTCAAAGCAAGACTAGTAGCTATTAGTATATGAAATATAGAATATTAGTATGAAATAAAGAATGTAATTAGTTAGTAGTTAGGTACAAATACAGTTAGACAATCAAGTATAAAAGTACAAGGAATGCAGTGAATTAATCACGATTCCAATCACAATTCAATACATCAGTTCTTCATCCTCTCCTTCCTTTGTTCTCCTCTCCGGCGATCATCGCCACTCTGTTCCTAATATGGTATCATCGTCCGGTACCGATGCTTCCGCAAACTCATCCGATGGAATCGTCACTCGCGTAGGGGAACATCTTCATGTGAAGAAGCTCTCATTTGTTACCCTCAACAAGGATAACTACGTATCGTGGAAGGCTCAGGCCACATGTGTGCTCATTGGTACGGATTTGCTAAAGTATGTGGAAGGTGAGATCAATCTAAGTGAATCACCAATTTTTGTGCGACAGGACCAGCTGCTCCTGGGATGGCTCTTCCAGTCACTGTCGCCGGACATTCTATCTCAGGTGGCGAGTTTGACATCGTCCGCCGAGGTCTGGAAGGCTCTGTCAAAGTTGTATTCATCCGGATCAATCACCCGGATCTTGTATCTCCGACGTCAATTTCTGACGATGAAGAAGGAGCCGACGATGTCAATGTCGGCATACATTTCTCATGCCAAAGCCCTAATCGATGAAATGCAGATGATTGGGGAAAAGATCACAGAAGCAGATAAGGTGATTACCATCGTCGACGGCTTGGGGCAAGAATACGCGGCCTTCACCAACTCCATCACAACACTATTTGACGCAACGATGACTCTCGTCGACCTCCAATCACTCCTCATGGATCAAGAACTTCGCTTATCGGAAGAAAATCACGGCTTCACATCGACGTCGTCCTCCCTATCGGCGTCTACGTTTTCCGCGAATGTGGCGTTGGAGAAAAATCGATTTGGGGAAAATCGTGAAAACAAAAATCGATTTGGGGAAAGTAATGGTAATGGGTCAGGCCAATATGAAAATAAATCTGAAAATTATATAAGTCCATCAGAAATGCCCCATGTCAAATATGTAATCGGAAGGGGCATGGGGCATTGAACTGTTTTGACAGGTTTAACGCCAAGAAATTTGCTCCGACTCACAACAGGAAAATGGTTGCAGTAGGACTATCGTCTCCATCGACAAATTTTGCTGCCAATTTATCTGAGGCAGGATCGGCTATCTGGTACCCAAACTCGGGTGCTTCCACTTGTTAAAAAGATAGTGTCGATCCAACGGCGGACTTGGGAGCTGTGGAAAGTCTCCGGCGGACAGAGCTCGTCGTCCGGCGAGCAATTGAAGAAAGGGGGAGAAGAAGTTAGGTTATTTCGTATTAACCACCTAACTAGCCGTTACCACTGTAGCGCTGCAATTAGCTCTTAATCATTCAAAATGTATTAAACGCTAAAATGTAATTATCTTTGTTTAATTACAGTAGTCTATTTAACAAAAGATTATTACTAACTAACTAATATAAACTAATAACATAACACCAGTTAATTGGATCTTTAAACAGTTGATGATCCAAATACCCAATTACCCGATTACTCTAATTTAAGTGGGCAAACTTGCAGTTTGGTCCTCGTCCTTTTATATATCCTTTAAGTGGGTAAACTTGCAGTCCAGTCCTCACGTTCCTTTTTATTCTGTTAATAGTTTTAAGTGGTAAATATTACAAACTGAACCTTACAGTTTCTTTTCTAAGTTAAAACTGTAAGTGCTTCTATTTTACTTATTTGCATTTAGGTCCAATCCAGTATCTAATTCAGTAATTAAGCTAATTACTTCTTTACTCCCCCCTCAAGCTCTGGAGTAGATGTTTATTACTCCAAGCTTGACAGAGGCTGAAGTAATTTCATGCTCTCCCATGGGTTTAGTGAACATATCTGCTAATTGGTATTTAGTTCCAATTTGCTTAAGATTGAATGTCCCTTGGGTGATTAGCTCTCTAATGAAATAACAATCTATTTCAATATGTTTTGTTCTCTCATGGAAAACAGGGTTATTAGCAAGATGAATTGCTGATTTGTTGTCACAAAATATTGTTGTTTCACTTTTAGTTTTTATTTTCATTTCCTTAATTAGTTGGTGAATCCATATCAATTCACAAGATGTTTGAGCTATTGCTCTATACTCAGCTTCACAAGATGACCTTGATATTGTAGCTTGCTTTTTGGATTGCCAAGATATTATGGAACTTCCAATTAAGATGCAAAAGCCAGTTACAGATTTTCTGCTAATTTGACATCCAGCCCAATCAGAATCACAATAGGCTTGGATGTTCAAATTTTCACTTGTTTTATATAATATGCCCTGCCCTGGGGCTCCTTTTAAGTATCTCAGTACTTTTAAAAGTGTTTTTAAGTGAACCTCTCTTGGATCACTCATGAACTGACTCAGCCAGTGTACTGCATAGCTTAGGTCAGGTCTAGTGATGTTAAGATATATTAACTTCCCAACTAACTTCCTATAGAAGGTTGGGTCTTCAATTTGCTTGGATTCACTTTTGAGATCTATGTTTTTCTCAATGGGTATTTTAGACTCTTTTGCACCTGAGATGCCACTTTCTTTAAGTATCTCTAGTGCATATTTCCTTTGTGTTAATAAGGTTCCTTCACTAGAGTATAATACCTCTATTCCTAGAAAGTAGTTTAGTTTTCCAAGATCCTTTAGTTTAAATTTGTTTTCTAGCTGAATTTTGAGAAATGCTATCTCTAGCTCATTACTGCCTGTGATGATTATATCATCTACATAGACAATTAGGTATATCAGGTTATCATTTTTCTCTCTAATGAATAGAGAATAATCTGATTTTGTTTGTGAGAATCCAATCTCTAATAGAGTGTTTCTTAGTTTCTCAAACCAATTCCTAGAGGCCTGTTTGAGGCCATATAATGATTTTTTGAGTTTGCACACTCTTTTATCTCCTTCTTGGAGTAACCCTTGAGGTGCTTTTAGATATACTTCCTCATGGAGATCACCATATAGGAAGGCATTATTGACATCTATTTGATATAGATTCCATCTATTTTGTGTTGCAAGAGCAATTAATAGCTTTACTGTGGTCATTTTTGCAACTGGTGCAAAAGTTTCATAAAAATCAAAGCCTTCCTTTTGAGAAAAGCCTTTTGCTACTAACCTTGCTTTATATCTTTCAATTTCTCCATTTGGTTTATACTTGATTTTGTATATCCATTTAGAGCCTACTGCCTTCCTTCCTTTAGGAAGTTCAGTTATATCCCAAGTTTTATTTGAGATGAGAGCTTCCATCTCATTTTTCATTGCATCTGCCCATTTTGGGTCTTTAGATGCTTCATTATATGTGTTGGGTTCTATGTTGTTATTAACTTGTTTAAGAAATTCCTTATGCCTGGGATTTATTCTATGATATGATACATAGTTACTCATGGGGTATTTTATCTTGCTTTTTGATTCATTATCCATATAGAATTCATCAAAATGCTTGGGTTTAGTTATTATCCTCCCCAATCTTGTTTTTACAGCTTCATTTATGATTCCTGTTTTATTTCCAGACTCAATTTGAGATGATTTTTCAACTTGTTCTTTTTCTGTATAATTGGTTGCAAAGCTTTGTTTTGAGCTTTGTTTTTCAGTTTGATGATTTTTATGTGTATTTTCTGTCTGACTTTCAGTGAGGAGTTGATTTTGAATATTCTGATCAGAATGAGTATTTTCAAGTTCCTCTGAAATGTATGGTATTTCTTTTCCAGTTGAGGACTGGCCAGACTGATTATTTTCAGTCATATCTGACTTGTCCAGAGTTGGTTTATTTTTAATAACTCTGTCCTGGTTTTTATGTTCTCCAGGATATTTTATGCTTTGTTTTGTGGTTTCTTGAGTGTTATGTGTTTTGGATTGTTCATTATCCAATTTTTCTGAAATTTTCATTGAAATTCTAGGATTGTGTGTTGTTCTAGAGTCCAGTTCATTATCCAGTTCATTGAATGCTTTTTGAATTGGAAATATTTCAGTTGCCTTGTTTTCATTAGTTTTGGGTTTAGTTTGGTGGAATGGGAAGATATCTTCTCTAAACACCACATCTCTACTTATATGAAATTTTTCACTTTCTAGGTCAAGTATTAAATAGCCTTTTGTGTTTGGAGGATATCCCATGAATATTCCCTTGAATGTTCTTGGAGAGAACTTATGTTCTTTATGATGTGTTGTTGCATAACACAAGCATCCAAAAGTCCTTAATAGGTCATATTTTGGTTTTTGCTCATGTAGGACCTCAAATGGGGTCTTATTCTCTAGGACTTTTGATGGAATCCTATTTATTATATATGTTGCAGCTA
>LFYR01002037.1:11086-21838 GCA_001185155.1 Zostera marina
ATCCAAAAGATCATACCAACCTCTACCTTAGTGTCTCGGAACCGCAGACCACCGATAGCGGACTGTTGTGTCGGGCATTCCCCGGCACTCTCAAAGGCAACGCTTATCAGTGGTTCTCTGGTCTGCCAGCTGGCTCGGTCTCCAGCTTCGTGGACCTCTCTTCGAAATTCATCGCCCAACATGTGGGGATGATCAGAACAAAACACAGTGCCAACGCACTGCTGGCATTACGACAGAACAAACTGTCTCTGAGGGATTACACGATTAAGTTCACTTCCATGATGACAGAAGTGAACGACCTAATCCCGAGTCTGGCCATAGCGGGGTACATGAATGGGCTAGTACCCTACTCCCCTTTGGCCCAGAACCTTACGCTCCATAAAGTGGAGACCCTCCCCGACCTCTTCCAACGAGCTCAATCGTTCATTGAGATAGAAGAGGACAACAATAATAAGTTGGGCGGAGTCGAGCCGCCCAACCCGAAAAAACCTCGCTATGCTTAAGAAGATACATACGAGGATACAAGTTCCCAGTCTGAAACCTCGACTAGTCCTCCTCGATACAGAGAGGAGCTTCTCATCAGCAGTTGTGACCATCAAAGTTATGACTCATACTCTCTGTCTGGTAACAGTTATGGCCAAGAAAGCCATAGCTCACACTCTCGGCCCAGTAACAACTATGACCATAGCCCACGCTCTCAATCCTATGACAGTGATGGCAACCAGAGCCACAGTTCACACTCGCAATCAAGTACATCACACTAGTAGTGAGAAACTATCACCTGTTAAGAGATAGGATTGGCCAGAATAACCATGCAGGCTATGCTTCTGTCAGTGGCAACCAACGACCAAAAAAATGTTAATTCTTTTGTTTGTCGCTCATACTATTCTCATGTATTCTCAATAGCGATATTATTCTAAATAAATTTCTCTTTAATCCATAGAGATATATGCAGTATCGTATTTAGAATAATCATCCATTGCTTCAGACGGATCAATCATCCATCGCTCCGGCTAGATGACATCCGTCTCTTCAGCCTCATGTATCATCTATCGCTTTGGCTGGATGATACCTGTTGCTCAGACCTAGCTTACGAACCGCGAGTCTAACCGAATCCAATTTACGTCCAGAGTGGCTAAATTGAAATCACAAGTCTAGTTTACGATTTATGAGTCCAAAGTGCGACTGAAGAATCTAAATCGGACTCTCATTTACGAATCTAGCCTAGAGATTCTAAATTTTCGACTACAATCAACGATACCCTCTTTTTTTAATCTATTTTGTTGCTATGGCCTTAATAGACCAAGGATCATTTTGTCGCTTTAGCCTTAATGATCCTATCCCATCTTGTCGCTATGGCCTTGATAAGGATCGAGAGTCACTCTGTCGCTAAGGCCGGAGCTTGACTAATACACCATGGTTCAAGTCTAGAATTGTAGTCCTAAATTGCAGTCTTTTAGTCTCTATGCTAGTACAAGTTACAAAATAGAATAGTTATATTTTATTTTTGTGACACTCTTTCGAAATCACTACCTACGACTCTAACTAGTACCCAACATTAGAAATCTATTTTGTCGCTTTGGCCTTAATAGATCAAGGTCCATTTTGTCGCTTTGGCCTTAATGAACCAAGAATTATTTTGTCGCTTTGGCCTCAATAATTCTTCTATCTTGTCGCTTTGGCCTTAATAGATTTGGAGATCATTTTATCGCTTTGGCCTTAATGATCTCATCCCATCTTGTCGCTTTGGCCTTGATGCGGATCCAAAAGTTATTCTGTCGCTTCGGCCAGAGTTCAACTACATTACGGTATAAGTGTAGAGTCTTAGGTAGTTGATAAGTGGTGAGACATGCCTGATTACACCAGTCACTACCCATCAACGCCTCTCAATAAGGACTAGGGCTCCGTCGCTATGGCAGGACCCCCGGAGAGCTCCCACGGTGCGGAACACGTTCATCGTCCAGATCGCCGAGTTAGCCCGTAAGTCGCCCGATTGGACTACCAAGTCGCCGACATACAGGATAACTCGCCGAGTTAAGGCAGGATCGGCAGTATGGTAGACTTCACATATTGGCCCTAGAAACTCGCCGAGTTAAGCCCTAACTAGGCGACTTCCATACCTGAATCGACGACTTACGACCGTTACTCGGCGGCAGCCAACGTCATAAATGTTACCATATATAACCATAGGCGCGATCTCCACCGTTGAGTGCGCCCTTCGAGACCCTATAAAAAAGGTCCCAAGGGGACACTCAAAGGCACGATTCAAGTTCCACTCTCACACCAGAGCACTACGACGAAACTCGGCGAGTCTCATTAGAATCGCCTAGTTTCCACTTGCAGGTATTTGACGTAGAGCGTGCGTTGTGGACTCCGAAGCCTCCGGCATCAACCTCGCACCACCGCGAGCCCTGGTAGCAGATTCAGTGCTTCATCAGCTGGCGCCGTCTGTCGGACTACCGAACCACTGGTATCCCGTCGTAATCGCGATCTTTTTTGCTAAGTCCGGCTCGAGCTCTCCCCGAGAGTTCGCCGACTTTGTCAACTAAGTCGCCGATTTAGATCGATAGTCGATTCTCGGCTCACGGCTCGGGTCCGATTTATTCTTAAATCGCCGACATAGCCTTGAGAATCGCCCGATCCGGAATATCGTCTGCTAGCTAAGAGTGTTGTCCACGACTTTGTTCGAAAAACACTTCGAAATCTAAAGTCGCCGAGTTTTCCCCTAACTCGCCGACTTATTTCTTTGTTTTTTGAACAAGCTCGGTCAAGTCATCCTTTGCTCTGGAACTTACGTCTTCGCATAGGTTCGATTTTTCCCAAGCAAAAATCGCCTATCTTGGGCAAACTCGCCTATCTCTGGCAAACTCGCCTATCTTGGGCAAACTCGTCCATTCGATCATCATCTTCATTCATTGCTTTGGCTGAATAAGACAACTCATAGCCTAGAGCTTTTAGCGAAACGAAAATCTATCGCCACGGTTGGATTCTCCTCGTCGTTTCGGTAAAAAAAAAGAGTATGGGGATTTTCGCCTTTTTTCACTTCCAGTGATTTCGTCGGTCCACCTCCGGAATACCCGGATTCTGAGACCACATATCATGTGAAAAAAGTTTTCTCTATGAGTACCAAAGAGCAAAATTTCCAAAGAGTGCCAAGAATCTTTTTTGGGATAGGTCTAAACAGGCATCCCGAAAACCACCTCCGGCGGCACAATTTTCTGCCAAAAAATAGCAAAAAAATTTCGATATTTTTTGCAGATTTCACACTTTGGGGACTAGTAGCACTGCTCAAGGGGGTCACAAAACTGCAAAGAAATATTATACGAAATTTTCTCTGTTTTGTGACACCCTGGGGGGCAGGTACCTACCCATAGCTTCCGACACTTCGGAAGAACTTCCGCTCGTAGTCTGTTGCTTCGACCCGATAGAAGCAACCATCCCATTTATGGCTCCTTTTACTAAGGATCATAAAAAGAAAGCTCTCGCCACTGCTACTGAGGTAGGAGCTTCTGGCAGAGGAGTTGGTCCTCGTACTGTACCAACCTCTAATACACCATCACCTACACATGAGGTGTCCTCACCACTCACACTAAATGGGGGTGTGAACCCAACTCCGACAACACAGGAGAGGCTTGCGCACATGCATGCTCTCATGTTGAAGTTGGACAAAAGGATAACCAACCTAGAGGCTTCAAGGAGCCGGACCACCATACGATGTACGACAAGCAAGTCTAACCGACATTTGAGGAAGACAAACTTAAGTACGCATCATCGGTCCGAATCAAGGATACCCAAGGAGCTTCGAGAGCTCAAGGGAAAGAGTCCTGCAATTTCAGGGCAACCCAAATTTGATGGGGGTGAAACCCGACCAGTACTCCAAGACGCGCAAGCAAGCGCCAAGCGGGGAACTCCGCAGGAAACCAGACCGGAACTCAAGTGCCAGAGCTCTGCTTCGCTAGGAATTCTTCTACTCCAAATGACTTGCCTTTAATGAGTGGGGGGTGCCCTCTATTTATAGGGGTTCTTATTGGGGTAATCTGGTCATTTAGGCAGTAACCGCCTAACTGCCTAACTGATCAGATTGGGTCCCGAGATCGACTTTCCAGAGATCGACTTTCTAGGGGTCGACTTTCCTGGTGATCGACTTTATTCAGAAGTCGATCCCAGGGAAGTCGATTCTCAGGAAAGTCGATCTTCCTAGGATTCGACTTGGGACCTCCCCAACCCTAGAATAGATACCTTAACTCATCTTAGGCTATTCGGACTTTTATTTGCTGGTAGGTTGTGACTGTGTTCGGGATACTGTATCACCAGTACTCCTCCCTCCTTTGCGTATTAGATACTCTGGGATACGTTTTTAGTACTATGGTATGTGTGTTGGACCTTGTACTATCAATATTCCCCCCTCTTTGCGTGCTGGGATGTGGGTTTTTGGTGATGTCCCAGGATGCGAGATCCTCTCTCACCAGTATTCCCCCCTCTCTACACCTGCGAGGTTGTATCTATGCTTCCACGGAGGTTGTCACGCGCTATTGCCAACTATTGTCCGGTTTGTCCTAGCCGAAGCATACTCCTTGCACACCTATCTGGCCTGGTTTTCCCGCGGAACCCTGCTTGCCCACCTTGACGCCTTGCCTGAGCTATCTTTGAGCACTGTTTGGGTTCTCTTCCCTGTGGCGGGTTTTAAGAGTACCCAACCCCCTCCTTTTGCTCGCCTTTCTGCGATAGGGGTTGAGTGCGATCCCTCGTCTACCTGCGTTCATCCGTAGGTGAGGGTTATTTTTTGAATACTTGCCCCTCCTTTTGCTCGCCTTTCTGCGACTGAGGTTTGGGCGTGATCCCTCGTCTACCTCCGTTCATCCGTAGGTGAGGGTTATTTTTTACATACTTGCCCCCTCCTTTTGCTCGTCTTTCTGCGACTGAGGCTGAGTGTGATTCCTCGTCTACCTACGTTCATCCGCAGGTGAGGATTATTATTTGAATACATGCCCCCTCCTTTTGTTCGCCTTTCTGCGACTGAGGCTGAGTGTGATTCCTCGTCTACCTACGTTCATCCGTAGGTGAGGATTATTATTTGAATACTTGCCCCCTCCTTTTGCACGCCTTTCTGCGACTGAGGCTGAGTGTGATTCCTCGTCTACCTACCACTACAAGAAAACAGGGAAACAGCCACGGCCAAGTTCACTGGCTAAATGGCAAAATCCGTGGCTAAATTTATTTAGCCACGGGAATTAGCCACGGGAGTGGCCGTGGCTGTAGGTCTGGTGGCTACTAATTTTTATTTAGCCACGGGAATTAGCCACGGGAGTGGCCGTGGCTGTAGGTCTGGTGGCTACTAATTTTTAGCCACGGAATTGATTTTCCGTGGCTAATATTAGCCACGGCCATTTATTTTAGCCACAGCCAAAATCCGTGGCTAATGTCAAAAATTAGTCACGGTAAAATCCGTGGCTAATATTAATTTTCCGTGGCTAAATAAATTTAGCCACGGATTTTGGCCGTGACTAATACTTAATTAGCCGTGGCTAAATCCTTCAAACAGAGTGGAAATTGAAGGGCCACGGCCAAAATCCGTGGCTAAATGCCAAAAGGCCGTGGCTAATTTCTAAAAAAATTGTAGGAAATATTTACATTTTAGAAGACGTCTATTGAAGGTCTTACACATTCATATAACCTGAAAAAATCAAACAAACATATATTTACATTCATATTCCATTCAACCAATCAATATCCCTAAAAATTATCCAAACCAATTGTCATTCCAAAACATACCATTCAACCATTCAATTCCATACCTATTGTCAATTCCATACCATTCCAATCATTCAACCATTCAATTCCATGTATTTTTTTTACATATCATTCAATAACCTATTGTAGCGATAATAACCTATTGGAGAAGTTCTAACCAGGACGCTTGTTGCTAACTTTCCAAGCTGATGATCGAAAGTTGGCAGCTTTCGAAATCCAAACTTTTGCCTAAATCCAAACAAAGAATTATATGTTTAGACAGACGTTTAGTCAAAGTACTTAACTTGGTTTTAATATAAAAATGAACTGAGTGAAGCAAATAAACCACAAAATGGCCATAGCACATAAGATTCAAACACAATTTGAAAAACAGCAAATAATTAAAACCACACAATCAAACATTCTGATTGATACAAGAAAAATCCTTTTCTCTAAAAACAAATTAACGGGATCTTAATTCCCTGAAAATATAATAAAACTCTTCGATTCAAACATAATTTCACAAGCAACTAAAAATACGAAATCAACACAATCAGACCTTATTATCGCTACAAGGAATGATATGTAAAAAATTATCCCTAAAAATCAACACAATCATTCAACCAATCAATATCCCTAAAAATTATCCATTCAATAACCAACAAAACATACAATTCATACAATTCATGTTATTCAAAACAAAACTAAACCAAAAGATAAAAGAAGAGGAACCTATTTGTTGTTGTCAGTCACGCTATTCGTCCCACTTTTAGTCGGACTTTGAGTCGCTTTTTTGCCAACATTTTCGGCATTTGAATCTCTTGTAGTAGGCGTGGCGATGTTGTCGCGTCCTTGGCTCGACTGACCCTAATGTAAAAAAAAATTGAAATTACAAAGAAAATATGAATATTGATTTTTATATAAATGTTAATTACCTCAATCGTCTCTCGACGTAAGTCTTCCCTTAGTTCCTTTAGTATATCCGGCAACTGTTTCCTAATGGCCTCTTGAACTGCCTAATCAAAGTCTTCTTTACTTTTTTGTTGTTGAATTTCTATATAATTCGTCGTTGTGTTCTGTGAAGTCGTCATATTATCAGGAATTGGTAATGGCATTGGATCACTTGCTCTGGTTCCAAGAACACGACCTTTTGCCAATTTCTTTGCCTCTTGTCTCGCTTTATACAACCAACATGTATAATTTAATTGGACATAGTTATCAAAACATTCACGAGCCAATTGAATGTCCTCAAATGAGAAATAGCACTACATAAAGACGAAAACATTACATATTGAAAAAAATGACATATGGAAAAAATGACAAATAAATAAATAAATCATACCAGAAATTTGACGAAAATATTTTCCTTTTCTTCTTCTTTCCAAGAAGTCCATTTAGTTAAAGGTGACGTTATATTACCTTTTACTAATATTCCTATTTGACTTCTTACATTGTTTGTAAAAGTCCTATAAAAAACAATCAAATTAAATAATAAATTATAATGAATTATAATGAAAATTAATACTCACCCGCTCTTAAGAATAGTGGCGGGAGTTGGTGCATCCGGTTGTCTCAATCCTTTTGTCCATTTTCTTCGATGTTCTTCATCGAAGCGGTCCTCTACGATTTCTTCATCTATTCTTGCAGATTGTGATCGTCCGTCGTTTGTTCGTTTACGACTCCGTCCGCGTGCCATTTCTAATGCTTAGTATATGCTTTTAGATCCAACAAAACAAAAGGCAATTATATGTATATGTATAAGTTTTTATTATAAGTATAGATGATGTAATGCAGAGAAAAGAGAAATCTATGTTTTTTTTACCCTATCACTATATCAGTAACATATTTTGAACATATTGATAATAGAAACATATTTTGAACAGAGAAATTATAATAGAAACAAATGAACAGATTTTGAACATATTGGGTCAAACAAGAGAATTTTTTTAGGGATTTTACATATTTTTTAGGGATTAAACAAATCGTGGACAAACAAATGAACAAATCGTGGATTTATAAACAGATCTATTTTTGTCCCAAACCAAACTAAAAGAAAATAAGAATAGAATACACATTACCGTGTAGGATGGGAGTGCCGGAGTGGAGATCGACTTGTGAAGTACAGGGATTTAGCAAATCACTGCCGAGATTAGGGATTTAACGTCGCCGTTGCCGGAAGAATTCGACGTGAGAAAGAAATATCTGCCGGAAAAAATATCCACCTTTGAGTTTCCTTTTACAAGTGGAATGAAGATCGAGTGTGAGTTTAGTACCAACACCTGCGAATTTGGAATAAACTATATCAAATTAGCAAATAATTAAATTAATTGTTTCAAGTTCCACATTAATATGAGGTGGGGTGAGTTCAGAGAAGGAGAGGGATTTGCTTATTTCAGATCAACTACATATTTAAGAAAGTTAACCTAGTAGTTATTCACAATATTACAATTTATTAGTTTATTATTGTATTTTTTACTAAATTAATACTGAATTTCAGTACTCTTAGAAATATTCACAATATTCACAATTTCACAATATTTCAGTACTCTTAGAAATAAGGGTAGCAATTCAGTATTGTCACTCCGGAAGCTCCACAGTATGGTTCTAGAAGGTATCAAACTTGATGTCTTCACATTTCCTTGTGTTCTTAAAACATGTGGAAGTCTAAAATTTCAAAGCATGGGGAATCAATTTCACTCCACTGTGATGAAATCTGGGTGCGAATCTGAGCCTCTTGTTGGATCAGCACTCATTGATATGTACTCAAAGTGTGGTTCGATTGGCGAAGCAAAAAAGCTTTATGATGGATATAGAGGAACTGGTTTCCAGTTGCTAGCCGTTTCAAACTCAATGATCTCTGGTTTTTCCAGTAATAACCACAACATTCCTGCACTTAATCTTCTCTCCAAAATACACAGATCAGGATTAGTTCTTGATGAATTCACTCTTTCCAGTGGTTTGAAGGTTTGCAGTAAATTGCAGAATTGGAATCCAAATGCATGGTATAATTGTGGTGTATGGGTATCATCTTGACCATATTGTAGGAAGTGTTCTTGTAGACCTATACTTGAATTGTGGAAGCTTCAACAAGGCCATGGCGATTTTTACAGGTCTTCCTCATAAAGATGTAGTCACTTGGTGTGGATTCATCAGTGGTTGTGTTCAGTATGGATTGAATCATTTAGCATTCTATCTATTCAAATTAAGTTATGCTCGAATTGGGTATCAAACCAGATCACTTTGTTTTATCAAGTGTTCTAAAATCGTGCTCTAATCTAGCAGGGAGTCCTCATTCCCACGGAAAGCAAATTCATGGGTACAGAGTTAAAAAAGGTTTTGAAATAGAATCTGCAATGACAACATCTCTGATTGATATGTACTCAAAATGTGGCGAAATTGACAGCAGTCTAACTTTGTTTCGAGCTGTGAATGGTGTGCTCGACACACTGTGCTGGACAGCCATAATTGCAGGGTGTGGGCAAAATGGAAAGGAGAAAGAAGCAATTGGATATTTTGGGGAAATGTTAAGCTCAGGTGTGCAAGACAGGAAGTAAACGGTGAAGGAACTCTTACCTGGAAGTTGCCGGAATGGACTGGAGGTATCGCCCGCTGCTCGCCGGATGGAAGTATTTCCCTCACCGCAGCTCGCCGGATGGAAGTATCACCCTCACCGGACAGGTCGCTCGTCAGAAGTTGGAATCGTCGTTGGTCAGAAATCAGAAACGGGAGTGGGAGAAAATCACAAACGGGAGTGGGAGAAAAATTGATGAGGGGAACTCGTTTGCCGTTGGGAGGGAATGGGGGGGGGGTTTTGGGATTTTGGGATAGTTTTAATTTAGGGTATTTTAGTTTTATTTTTTCACTTGAACACGATTTGGGGTTTTTATTTTTTTAATTTAAAATATCTTTTAAATATCTTTTAATAAATAAAGTTAATAAATATTTTTAATTTAAAATATCTTTTTAAATATCTTTCTAATTTAATAAATATTTTTTATATTTAAAATATTCACTAAATTAAAAAGAAGTTATTTGGAATTTATAACTTTCAAATAACATTTAAATTTAATTTTTCACTTTAAAATTTAAAATATAAAAAAAAAACTTTAATTTATAACTTCTTTAATTTTTTTTTAATTTAAAATAAACTTATTTTATAACTTTTAAAATATCTAATTTATTAAATTTAATTTTAGAATTTAAAAATTAAAATTTATTAAATTAGACTAAAGTTAATATTAGAAATTGATATTTTTATAATTTAAATAAACTACTAACCCTAACCCTAACCTACTTTTATAATTTAAAATAACTTGATATTAAATTTAAATTGATATTTATAATTTAAAAATATTAGAAATTGATATTTTTATATTAGAAATTTAAATTGATATTAAATTAGACTAACTCTAACCCTAACCTACTTTTATAATTTAAAATAACTTTTATAATACTTGAATTTGTAACATTAAAAATTAAAATACCTTCTTTAAATTTATTTTTTAACTTTAAAATTTAAAATATCTAAAATAATTTCAATTTATAATTTTTATAATTTAAGTTTTTATAATTATCTAATTATAATCTAACTTTAAATTTTTTATATTTTATAATATATAAAAAACTATAATCTAACTTCTTCTAACCCTAACTTCTACTTCTAACTCTTACTTTTAACCCTAATTTCTAACTCTAACACTATCTAAATATGTATATATACTTATTTTTACTAATTTTTGTTAATTTCTATTAATCCTAACCCTCACCCTAACCCTAATTTTTTACATTTACATTAACCCTAACCCTAATTATTTACATTTACATTAACCCTAACCCTATTATCATTATTAGCCAGGGCTAAATGCCGTGGCTAATATCAGTGGCTAATTTACTGACAAATAAATTTGCCACGGCTCCTAAATTCGTGGCTAAATTCGTGGCTAAATTTCAGTGGAAATTGGAGGGAAATTTTGCCGCAAATTTTAGCCACGGATTTTAAGAGCCGTGGCTAAATATTCAATG
>LFYR01002048.1:0-61969 GCA_001185155.1 Zostera marina
AAACAGAAAACAACCTGCAAAACAACTATATCAGTCTAAAGGATATATTTATTGATTTACTGACCTTGCCGTGTGGAGCTGCCTCTCATGCTGCTCCTCCTTATGCTCAATAAATCCTTGATTGATCTGTCCGAAGCGACAGATCTATCATGCTCAAAAATGTGACAGCTTCTGGCCGAAGCGACAGAAGTGCCGACTCATTATTAGAGTCTGACTCACTATCAGAGTCTGACTTACTATCAGAGTTTGATTCTGACCAAGGCTACAGATCCACTATCAGAACCGATTCTCGCCTCGGATACGGAACCTGCTGATTCACTATTAGAATCTGAATCACTATCAGAGTCTGATTCTGACCAAGGCTACAGATCCACTATCAGAATCCGATTCTCGCCTCGGATGCATAACCTGCTGACTCATTATCAGAGTCTGGTTCACTATTAGAACCTTTCCTGCAAAAAAAAACATCCTGCAAAACAACTAGATCAGTCCAAAAACGCATATATTTATTATTGAACTTACCGTGCGATTTACCTTTCGTGATGTCCCTCCTTTGCTCAAATTTGTCCTCGGTAAATCTGGCCGAAGCGACAGATTTTACCGTGCTCAACTTTTTGACGACTTCTGGCCGGAGCGACAGAAGTGTCGGGAGAGCTTGTGATGCTCCCCCCGAATTTTGACGACTTCTGGCCGACGCGACAGAAGTGTCGGGAGAGTTTGTGATACTCCCCCTCGAAATGTGACGACTTCCATCCCAAATAGACAGAAGTGTCGGGAGAGTTTGTGATACCCCCCTCGAAATGTGACGACTTCTATCCAAATAGACAAAAGTGTAAGGAGAGCTTGTGATACTCCCCCTAGAAATGTAACGACTTCTATCCAAATAGACAGAAGTGTCGGGAGAGCTTGTGATACTCCCCCTTGAAATGTGACGACTTCTATTCAAATAGACAGAAGTGTCGGGAGAGCTTTTGATGCTCCCCCTCGAAGATTGTGCCTTTGTGACACACAAACTTTTGGGATGAGTGTTTTTCGAAGTATGCGACTGTCGGCGAGCTATCCATTGTTTTTCCTTTGCTAATCTTTCATATAAATTACCCTTTAAATTGTAACTAAGGCCCGAAACTAGATTCACAAGTCGTAATTTAGCCGCTCTGGATGTAAATTAGACTCTGTTAACCCTATTGCTAGCCACTCTGGGCGTAGACTTGGTCGTACGAATCGTAGCTCAGTCTACGGTTAAATTTACGGATAATTTATACCTCCAGATTAGCGTAGAGTTACTAAAGATAGAGCGGACGACGCATCAGAAATATCCGACACTCGAGGATTGCCTTGTAATTTGGAACCCTAATGATGGAGAGAGCTTGTGATACTCCCTCCTGAAGTGTGACGACTTATGGCCGAAGCGTCAGAAGTGTCGGGAGAGTTTGTGATACTCCCCTTTTGAATTTTGAAGACTTCTGGCCGAAGCGACAGAAGTGTCGGGAAAGCTTGTGATGCTCCCCCTTGAAAACATGCACTTGGGGCAGTTTTTATTGTTATTTTACCCGGAGTCGGCGACTGAAGGCCACCGATCGGCGACACCTATGGTCTGGGTAACTGCAGGGGGCATTTTTGTTTTTTACCCCTGTGAGTCGGCGACTCCTAACGTAACCGTCAGATCTTTTTGGGAGATCCTTGGGATATTTGGATAATATACGGAGAATATATGCAAAATCTCCAAATAAGGAAATGTATCTCACAGTGTTGTGAGATTGTGTTTGGAGTCGGCGACTGCCTTGTGGAGTCGGCGATAGTGGCGTGATGTGGGGGATTTGGAGATCGATTCCCGATCTCAAATTTTGTAAATTTCGGATTTTCTAGGGGGTTTTTGCAATTTTCCCAGGGGCTATAAATAGTGGAGAGTTTTCCCTAAAACCTCACAACACTTTTCTCCTCCTCAATCCCTAAAACCCTAGATTTTTTAGTCGCCGATTCCCAAGTAATTCTCCTTTGAATCGACGATTTCGAACATGTCTTCCCCCGATTCCAACTTCTCACCTTTGAAGGAAGCTGAAACGTCCGCTTTCATTGCGGAGATGACCGTTGAGGGTCTCGATGAGGTGTTGAACACCGTCGAGTCGCCGATTCCCTCTCCTGACAGAGTGGTTGAGTCGGCGACTCCGGTCGTTCCACCTCCGAATATGGATCTGAGTGCCTCTGTGCACGAACTGCTTGACGCTTCGCCAGTGTCGGCGACTACCCTTGTGGAGTCGGCGACACAGTGTAAGGCCCTCGTAGTCGTGCGAGAGCCTCTCAAGCTGGGGGAGATTCCCGAGCCTTCTGTGTCGGCGATTCCCATCGTGGAGTCGGCGACACATGCTGGGCCCATCAAGGGAAAATCCTTCAAGCGGAGAGGGCAAGGCTCAAATGTTATTGGGTCGGCGACTGCTGGACGTGACTCGCCGATTCCTCTCAGTGATTGAGCGAATTCCAACCGGAGCGCAGGTATTGATTGAGCTAACTCGAAAGAAACCAAGTGGAGTCGGCGACTCAGTAGGTGGAGTCGGCGACTGCCTTAGGTTTTTTGACTTTCGAGCTGAGTCGAGGCTCGAGAAAAAACCAAGTGGAGTCGACGATTCACAAGGTTAGTCGGCGATTCACAAGGTGGAATCGGCGACACACGATGGTGGAATCGGGGACTGCTTTAGGTAGCTTTTCCCGCAATCGGACAACACTCTTAGCTAGCAGAATAACCCGCAATCGGAGACTCACTAGGTGGAGTCGGCGATTGCCTGTGTGAATCGGAGATTTTTTGACACAAAGTCAGCGAATCACCCTAAGGGAATCGAGCTGAACTTTGCGAAGAAAATTTTGCAATTACGACGGGATATCGTAGTTCGATAGTCCCACAGACGGCGCCAGCTGATGAAGCACGAAATCTGCTACCAGTATGCTCGCGGGGTCGCGAGGAGGGCCGGAGGCTTTGGAGTCCACGACGCACGCTCTACGTCAATGTACCTGCAGAAGGGGAGGGGAATCGGCGACTCTCTTGGGAGTAGGCGATTCGGGCTCCCTGGATTGCTCTAGTGTGGCGTGTCAAGTGGGAGTGACCTGAGGGTAGAGGTCCCCCAAGGACCCCTTTTATAGGGTCCTGGGGGACATTTCCCCATTCATTAGCGTGGGGCCCACCCCATTAAGGTATCCTATTGAAGGGTGCCTTAATGACGTGGGCCCACCCAAGTAACGGCTGGGAGTCGGCGACTCAGGTATGGGAATCGCCAATCCAAAGGTTCTGTCGCCGACTCCCCATGAGCCAAATGGCAGTCTACCAGAACTGACCACGAGGCCTAGAGTCAGCGATTCACCCCTGGAGTCGGCGAATCCCAGGTGCTGCCTTGAGTATTTGACGTAGACACTTCTTCCGAATTCGTGGAACTCTTCGGGGGTCCGGCATAAAGCGACGGAACCCTAGTCCTTGTCGAAGGGCGTTGCTGGGAGTGACTGACGTGATCAGGCATGTCTCACCAAACACTATCAAATAAATTGACTCAGTATTCATATACTGTAGTAAGCTTTGAAGAGTAATAATTACAATATTATCTAAAAATTATAATACTATTATTGTTCAACCATTTGTGTCTTAAGTGTTTACAGGTAATTCCGCAATCAACCTGTATAAATCGAAAAGAGGTTATCATCCCCTCTTATAGCCTCGGATCACGATCCAACAAAAACATCCTTCATCACGGACTCAGAGACATTCTGTTATAGAGTAATGCCATTCGGTTTAAGGAATGTTGAGGCTACATTCCAACGCTTAATGGACAAGGTTTTCGTGAACCAGATCGGACGCAATGTTTCCGCTTACGTTGATGACATTCTAGTCAAATCGTCAAGCGTGGAAAAACACCCTGATGATCTGAGAGAAACCTTGGAGACATTGAAGCAATACAGAATGAAGCTTAACCCAACTAAGTGCGCATTTGAGATTAGGGAAGGCAAATTCCTTGGTTTCTATGTAGGTCAGCACGGGATCAAACCTAATCCCGATCAAATCCAAGCAATTCTCGATATGGAAGCCCCCCGCACAATAAGAGAAGTACAAAAGCTGAAGGTCATCCCCCAAAACCCATTTATCGAACCTCCATTTTCACCTGTCTTATTCAGTGTTGATCAACTTCCACTATCCGAACTTTAAGAGATCGAACAACTTAAAATGCATTATCATCCTCTGTCGGCACATGATAATATGATAATAGACGGCAAAACCTCCTCTACTTAAAAAAAAAATTACACAATATCAACACAAAATTATGTCACATATCAATTACCTAGTCAATTGAGTGTCATCCAAATAATTCTGCCAAAAACAGGGTGTAATGATTTGTTTCGTCTAAACGACCAACACGGATTTATGTACCACTGAATGACAAACCCATAATATACGTACCTAACATCCTTTACTGTTAGCTCGAGTATCTTACATGGATGGAGCGATGTTCACGTTGAACCCTAAAGCGATTGGGAGGTGCACTACAGAAAAACAGACTTTTAGCAACGACCAAAAATCGTTCCTAATGACCAAAAGCCGTCGCTAATTGTCAATTAACGACAGGAAATGACCGTCCCTAACCCGTCTCGAAAAAGTCGCCTCGTTGATTTTCTAAAAATTAGCGACGGTCTAAGGTTAGGGTTAGACCGTCTTTATATTCGTCTTTAATTATTTTTCCACGTCAATATTTTGACGTCCAAATTTTTATTTCCGTCCCTAATGTTTTTACTTCACGTCTCTAATCTGTCCTTAAACCATCCCTAATTATTTTTCCATGTAAAAAATTTGGTTTCGGATTTTTCTTTCCGTCCATAATCCGTGTCTAAATTTCTTAATTTTCGTCCCTAATAATTTTTTAATTAGTTTATATCTCAACTTTCCGCCCCTAATAATTTTTTAATTGGTTTCTGTCTCAACTTGCCGTCCGTAATCCATCCCTAAGCCGTCGCTAATTTATTTTGTCGACAAAAAAATTATTGTCGAAACTTGAATGTGTGTTCTCTAGGAGCACATACATCCATTTGCTACCTGAAAATGTACATTCATTTATATTACCGCCATTTGCTACGTGATGACGTAAGGCTGGAATGACGGCCATTACAATCAAGATAAATTTCTCTTACTCACTCTCACTCAAACTCTGTAGATTAGATGATCTACTGCCTGTCTCTAGGTAGGCAGTATTAGCCCTGCCGGCTTACATAAATAGTTAAAGGGAGCTTGTGATACTCCCCCTGAGTACCAGCATAAAATAGGATAACTTTCGACCGGAGCAACAAAAATATCGGAGAGAGTTTCGTGATACTCCCCCTGAAGTTTTATGAAATGTGACGACTTCCAATTCTTAGGTCGGATCTTGATGTTGTTAGATCCACGTGGTGGATTGGGCTTGAACCCGGATCAGGGGTGGGCTTTAGTTAGGTGGGACCCGGGTCGGCTCAGGTTCGGGTCAAGCTTTGGGACGGATCCTAGTCAGGTCCGGTTTGAGTCTTGAATCTTTTCCGAATTGTTGTGCTGGATCGAGTCCACTGCTGTTATCATTGGATTACTCTTAGTGGGCCAAGGATATCATTATGAGGATTAAAGAAAGGAACTTATTCTAATGGAGGAAATAAATGTAGCTTACACACAACCAATTCTAGAATATATTCCCAAATCACAATGTGAATATATTCATATTTCAGGTCCGCGTCAATAATGTGTTGAAATTACCAAAAATATCTCGTTGATTAAATAAAAGATTTAATATTTTATTTTGAAAATGGAAATATCTATTTTGTAGTGTTGCAATCTTGTTTGTCCATATTTATATATTTCAGAATAAAAAATACTCTTCATTTCAAAAACTTGACCATCATATTTTAATCAACCTTGGAATTTAGTTAAAGTTTCATTATTTGATTTGATTTCCTTACCAACCTACAATAATAGAGAAACACAATCAATTCCAAAAGAAAGTAGAAAAAAATAAAGCTAAATTATTGATGAATAAGGTATTGTTTTGGGTGCGACCATCTGATTCTGATCCTCAAAATTTCATCTAAGGGTTTGGATTTTAGGGCACACCCAATCGGTATTAATCGAGAATCAATCAGTAAAAACGACAGAAATTGGGTGCAACCACCTGATTATGATCCTCAAAATTTCATCTAAGGACTTGGATTTTAGGACGCACCCAATCGGTATTAATCGAGAATTAATCAGTAAAAACGACAGAAATTGGGTGCGACCATCTGATTCTGATCCTCAACATTTCATCTAAAGGCTTGGATTTTAGGGCGCACCCAATTGGTATTAATCGAGAATCAATCAGTAAAAACGACAGAAATTGGATGTGACCACCTGATTTTGATCTTCGAAATTTCATATAAGGGTTTGGATTTTAGGGCACACTCAATCGGTATTAATCGAGAATCAAGCCACATAAGGAACCCCAAGTTAAGCATAAAAGGATTTCTCGTAATAAAATAAGTGTCAAAGAAAAAAAGTTTTAATGAAAATGAACACTTTTGATCCTCAAGAACTCATCCTGACCCTGGGTCGTCGGCCAACTTCCGACGAAGATCTTTCACGAACCGTGTTGTAAGAGTCATTTGGGTGCGACTCTTACTAGGTCCTGACCAAGGCCAAGACTCAGCAGCTCCAACGGGAGGAGATTGCAGAACATCAAGGTAGATTGATCAATATGATCTTTTATTTCTGCTTTTTATATTTATAAATGGATTTAAAATTGATTATTTAATCAATTTGTTCATTATCTATAGTTAATTTAAACAATTACTTGGGGCCAGCGGTGTACCTTGGTTGGATGAGAAACGGTGTGTGTCGGTCCGCCACTTGACTTGAGGTATGGTCCGTTGCGGACTGTGCTATTGTCAAAAGCATGTCCACTTGTTGCACGAAAATTAGGGACGGAATTAAAAATTAAATGTCTAATTTTTCGTGATGGAAAATTCACCACATGCCCACAGTTCAAATTATTCGAAAAAAAATGGTATTTATCAAATACACGCTGTCCCTTTCAATTACTAATTAAGAAATTTTGGATGATATATTGCATGTGGGAAGATAGGAGGGTGTATATGAATATATTATCAAAAGTGAAGGGAAAAAACGCAAAAAATAAACTCTGAGCGATTTGATGAATTCAGATTAGTCAAAATATGAATTGGCCAAGGAGAGCGCTTCTCGTCCGGAGAAGGACAGCCGGCGATGTCAGAAATCTGAACACGGTTTCAAGTGCTATGCTACCGGCGTTCGGTACAGTCATCAACGAAAACCATCCAAAGATCAACAAGTACATAATTGCACCATACGATCGTCGATACAGGTATTGTAGAAACTAGAAACCCATTAAATAATTAATTCCGTCGATCACCGGTGATTTGATTTGATTCCACCGAATTCCGGCCAGGTATTGGCAATCGTTCTTTATCTTTTTGGTGGTGTTCTCAGCATGGGCATCTCCATTCGAGCTAGCATTCAGTCAAGTATCCACCGAGAAAAGCATGATGGCCGTCGTTTTGATAGTCGACGGCTTCTTCTTCCTCGATATTATCATCACCTTCTTCGTCGCCCATCTGGACCAGACCACATATCTACTCATCGACGACTTCAAGAGCATTGCAAGGAGATATATGCAGAGTACTGAGTTCGCAATGGACATAGCTTCCACCTTCCCTTTCCAAATCGTCTATTATTATGTCACTGGAAAGACCGACGGATCGGTTTTTGGGTTCATCAATCTTCTCCGGCTATGGCGGCTCCGCCGTGTCAGCAACTTCTTTGCGAGGTAGACACATTCGTTGACTTTTTTTTTAAATCTTATCTTATCAACTTTTTAAATCTTTTTAAAAAGATTTTGCCTTGGTCGTTTTTGAAGGCGGGAAAAACCGAAATTTCTACCCACGATATAAATTTCAGCTTTTTTTTTAATAAATAAAGTACATGTAGGGTGAGCAACCGAGCTTTTTGGCTTATTGAGCCGGGCTTGGTAAGGAGTTATCCAGGCTTGGGTTCGAGCTCGAGATTGCCGAGTTTGGTTTGGCCGAGTTCAGACTCGGCTCATCTCACTAATGATTTGCCAAGACTTGGGTTCGGGCTCGAAGCTTGCGAGCTTAATGGTTTACTTATGTACCCACCTTACATGACATAAGTAAATAAAAATCAAAATACATACACTGATACTCGAACCTTGGATTTTCAGGAGTCCACCTACCTTAATAGTGACAGTTACGTGTAAACCATTGTAGGAGAGACCCATCTTGCTCCACCTTGAGAGCAACCCATTAAGATCGGAAATAATGTTTTGGCAGTCTCGACTGGAGTTCAATTTGCCTGTTGTGGGAGCACCTAGAGCCAAAACTGGATGTAGAATATTTTCAGATTATATACCAGAGTCACATAATATATATATCACCGATTATGTGATAGTGAAAATTTAATGAAAATACGCACACATTAGAGACTAGAACTCTCTGAAGTTTTAAAAATCTTAATAGTCATTGTGACCCGTTGAATATATCTTTTTTATTTTGAGAATTAGATTTTTAGATTTACTCTTTTGTTATTATTTTTTTACAATACAAGGTAGTCAGGACGGGTCGCCCCTGTTCCGCGCCCCGGTCGTCAGGTCCGAGACAAGAACCAGGGCAGGGGGTTAATAAGTTTGACCCGTCTCGTTTCACCCCTAATTTTAACCTTGTATGTATTTATATTTAATTATTTAGGTTGGAAAAAGACCCTCGCTTTAGTTACTTTTGGACAAGACTGCTGAAATTGATAAGTGTAAGCAATATTTTAAATACGTGATTAGATATTATAAGTAACTGAAATGACATGATTACTCGTCTAATAGATTCTCAGGTGAATGCAGGTTACCCTGTTTGTGGTGCATATGGCAGGGTGTTTTTATTACTACATAGCGGTTCACCATAGGGTGAAAAAGGATACATGGATCGGAAGCGTGCTCCCAAGTTTCCCGAAGAATAACATATGGACTGGATATGTTTACTTATTATACTGGTCTATGACGACCCTGACTACAGTAGGGTATGGCGATATCCATTCGCAAAATACAGATGAAAAGTTATTCAACATAGTTTACATGCTCTTCAATATCAGTCTTGTTTCCTATATCATAGGCAACATGACCAACCTCATCGTCCACAACTCAGTCCGCACTTTCACTCTGGTAACATATATACATTCTTTTTTCATTAAACTTTCATTACGATGTAATCAGTGATATATTATGTTACTCTGATATATCATCCGGGGGTACACTAGAAGAAAACATGGTTTTTAGGGTTGATTCTGATCTTTTTAATTTGGCGTGTTTTACAGCGAGACGATATGAATGAGGTAACATGTTATGCAGTAAAGAACGAATTGCCGGTAAACTTGAGAGACCAGATGATTTCACATGTCCAGCTAAAATACAAGGCAGCGAAGTTGCAACAAAATGAAGTCATTGCAATGTTGCCTAAGGCAATAAGATCAAGCATTGCAAAGCATCTATTTTTAAACATTGTTGAAAGTACTTACCTCTTTAGAGAGGTCAACCAAGACCTCATAGTTCAAATGGTAATCAATAGTCAAACCCTAAACCTTAAATCCTAAACCCTAATTGTATATAATCAAGAGTTATGGGTGATGACTAATGCAGTTAACAGAGATGAAAGCAGAGTATTTCCCTCCAAAGGTTGACATCATTGCACGAAATGAAGTTGCGACGGATTTCTATATTATTGTATCCGGCGAAGTGGTACAAGCAATGCGATTCAACATCTAATTGGTACGAGTTTTAATGACTACATGTATAATATCTGGTTTTGCAGACCGTCTTCGCAAATAAAAATGGAGCAGAAGCATATGTGACTGAATTGAAATCGCACGAGATGGCAGGTGAGATCGCAGTGATCTTCAACATTCCGCAACCGTTCACGGTGAGAAGCAAGAGACTTACACAGGTGATTCGAATTGGGCATCGTGAATTCCGCTTGATCATGGAGTCACACATTGAAGATGGAAGGAAACTGATGAGCAATTTCATTAAGGTGGCGATTACTCATTGAGCATCATCAATACCTGCAAAATGCTTATTGAATGTGTCTTGTCCAATACAGTCATTCAAAGAAATGAAGCCTGAGATTCTCAAAGAAATACCATCTGCAGAAGACTTGCTGCATGAGATAAATGATGTGGTATGTGGTGAAACAAACAACTTGAACTTCAAACCCTAATTTTAGAAGTTTGATTTCTTCAAATTACAACATAACTCAGGCTTCAAAGGATGGAACCCAAAAAATTCAAGTTAAAAGATGCACTCAAAAGAGAGTGGTGATTCACGGACATCACCCTGATGAAAGCCTAGAAGTGATAAACAGGCCAAATAAAATACTTGTGTATCTCCCAGAAACCATGGAAGATCTGCTTAAACTCGCAGGTATTTTACAAATGATCATTTATCAAATTAGATTACAAACATAGAAACAGAAGAAGAAAAATTCAAATCTTTGTGAATGAATGCAGAGCAAAAATTTGGAAAATCGGCTAGTGTTATTCATATGAAAGATGGTTCAGAAGTAGAAGACCTGGATGCAATCAGAGACAATGACAATCTATTTTTCTCTTAAACAAAAACAGATTCGAACCAAAATTTTCATAAACCATGTTACCAATAATAAGTAACCAGACACAAAGATTGAGAGTGATGTAATTATAGTTTATTTTTATGATCTATTTGTAACAACCATGAACTAACAGTATGATTCTATTATCTATAAGCAATGAAATTATGAATACCAATAAGTAATAACACCACTAATCACACATAAATCGCCATTCTATGCTCTCTCATATTAAGAATTAAAAACAAGCGTAATCATCATTATTATTATGGTCTGCATAGAGAAATTTCTAATACAATTGCCCACCAAAGCATTGATAACAAATAAATAACTAAACCTCTGGTGCAAATTGCAATCAATCTTCTCTGGCTCCTCCTTCCGTTCTGACAGAGATGCGCTGATTAGTGCTCTGTGTAAGGAAAATTCAATTAGATATTTATTTATCGTACAAATTTGCAATACTGATGCGAAGAAAATGTATACTGGTTTGGGAATTGTGTTATACCTCGACTGCTTGGATTATCGGCAGAACCATCTATCTCGTCATTGTCATTGGCATTATTGTCATCATCACCATCTTCAGATTCTTCATCTTCTTGCCTTAACTTTTGAAGTTCTTCCTGAGCCCTTTCAAGGATGGTTCGCCTCTGCATCTCCAAATCCCTATGAAAATCCCTTCTCATTCTTTCTAATTCTGCCAGATGCTTCATCCTGCTTTTCTCTATCCTCTCATAAATCATCCCGAAAGCATTGATGGATTCAGCAAGCATCCTAGACGAAGAAGAATCTAGAAAACCGCTGCTTTTTGATTTCTTATTGCTCTGTGGAGGGAGTCCATCCGATTCATCATCATCTGATTCATCCAGATCCTCACCATTCTGATTGTTAACCAACTGTTCAGAACCATCTCTCAATCTCCTCTCCAAACCATTCATTTGGTTTGAATAATTCCTTGAATTGGTGGGGTATGCATATTCTACATAATCTCCAGATGAAACAACTCTTGGCTGATGATGATTTCGGAGAGCTGGTGAAGGTGTGGGTAATCCCATCAGTTCCTCCATCTTCTTGAAATAAACCCAATTGCTAGTTGAGTTCATAGTCTCTTCTATCCGTAACATTTCTTTCTTGTACTTTTTTTTCAAAGTGTCAAGCCTGTTGCGGCACTGAGCTTCTGTACGTGGAGTGATTGATGTCTCGTTAACCTTCTTGGCAACCTCCGTCCACTCATCGGAACGGATACTTTTCCTTCCATTTTGAAGATACAGTGTGCCCCATGCGTCAAGAAGAACAAATGTTGAATCTTCCATCCACTCTGTGGGATTTTTCCGAGCAGGTGGTGGTTTTGATGGCACCACCGCAGCCAAAGGAATTGGTGTTGGAGGAGCTGCTGCCGCCGCTGCTGCGGCCGCCGCACGAGGGGCAAATTCAAAAGAAAATTTAGTCAGCTTTCTTCTCTTACCCCTGCTATCAGGTGATGAAGATTCATCTTCCCGTGGCTGCTTTTGATAAGAAGATCTGCCATCTCCATCTTCATCATCATCAACATCAGCATCATCTTCTTCAACATCATTTTCAATTGCTTGATTACTACCACTCAAATCTTCATCCTCCGAATCAGATTCATCTTCCTCGAGCTCTTCTTTGGAGTATCTACTACTGCGATCGATTTGAGGAGAAGAAGCCGCAGCCGTAGCACGTATGGTGATCTTTGGCCGATTGGAAGAAGGAAACTGAGAACGACTGTTGTTGTTCTGATGGTACGGATTAGGAGGATACCTAGCATCATCATCCGTATCGTCCATTCTTCCCGTGACCAAAATCAACACAAAGATTCGATATTTCTTCCAAGAAACAAACAAAAAACAAAAAAACCCCTCAACTTTTCAGCACCCACGACGAAAAAGATTCGTCCCCAACGAAACCTAATTCAACAATCCACACCAGTAATCGTTAGATTCAACAAGATTAAATACGCGATACAAAATTCCAATCGAAATCACAAAAAAAAAAATCGATAAAAGAACAAAATCCGAGATCCCTAATCCCAAATCAAGATTCAATACAAAAAAAAGAAAAAAAAACAAGATCTAAAAAAAAAGAGAGGAATAAATAACCCACGCCGTGAAGAAAAAGCAAGAAACGAAACCCTACCTGGATATCTTATCATCAAATCAGTGCGATTTGATTCGAATTCATCGGCTTTTCTTCTTCTTCACGGAGGAGTTGGAATCGATCGTTCTTCTTCTTCCGAGTTTGACCACGAAATCTCGCCGGTAAGGGTCGAGGAGAATTACGACGAAATTGGATGGAGATCGCATGAAATAATCATGGCCGTTCATTTTCTGAAATCGTTTAAATCTAGTTTCTAGTTTCTACCCTTCTCCAATCTCCTCCACTTGACGTACCAGTCCTTTCACCTTTTTCTTGATTAAATTGCATACACACCCCTCAATTTATATAAATGTATCATAAACACCTCTGTTCTAATGTCCTTGGTAGATATTTCCCCCAACCCTACCCTACCCAAAATTTCGGCGGGAGGATTTTTTTTTCTATTTTTTTTCCTTCTCCGCGGGTTTCGACGGAGAAGAGCCGGCCAATCAAGCCACGCTAAATCTCGGCAGGCGTCAGATTTCTTCAGACCTAGTGTAGTGATTGACAGTTGCGGTTCGATCGACGGCGGGGTTTGCTGTTTTCTGTTTTTTTTTAAAAATGGACATCGCGCGCGAGAAGAAAAGACCGGCGGAATCTCCAATCGTCGTCGAAGAGAAACTACTGTCGGTTGAAGATCTTTCGTTTTCCGAAGAGAGGATTCAACTCCGGGCGCGGTGGGAGTTGGCTTCTGTATTCAACTTCTTGAATGTATGTAACTCTTTTCATTCGATTTCTTTCGCTCTTCCTCCTCCCTATTAGAGCTTTGTTTTGTTTGCAGTTCTTTTTATTTTTTTCTTTCTCTCTTCCATTGTTCTTGCTCAAATTGTTCTGAGCAGGTCTTTCGTTCCCTTATAAAAGGAGATTTGGTGTTCACTGCGGAAGAAATAGAAATGGCGCTCATAAAACCAGATGGTGTTTTGGCTGCTATCCACATTGCTCTTATGAAGGTTTCCATGCTGTTCATGTTTATTTGCACTTACTTTAGAAAGATAGGACTGGCGTATAATCCATGTGGATCTTGTTTGAATGATCCATGTGTTTCTTCTTCTCAAATAATCCATCATCTTTTAATGATTCAAACTATCTGTGGATGGGCTATCATCATGTTTTTCTATTCAAAGGATTCTCATGCCTCCAGTGTGTCAAGAAAATGTCATTTTTTCCCTACTTTGTTTAGTTTGTACTTGTTACTTACAGATGTTATGTACATGGTAGCTTACTGGGTTTTACCCTCAACTCTTCAAGCGACCACTATTGATTTTACTTTTTACTTATTCATTGTTTCATTAATTAGGGTATACCACCTGTTAATAAAAATATGGAGAAGCCCGATGCATGGGTGACAATCCTCTGCAAGAAAATACACACATGGTGGCCGTGGGTATGTTTTTCCTGACTTTTTTCGGCAGAGTACATTGCAAAATGTGCTGTGTTCAGGGTTCTTTGAATTATGCCCTTATGCATTAGTATCTTCGAACAGGTTGCTGAAGGCGATCTTCCGCTTGTAGCAAGCCAGGGGTGTGTACTACATTAACGTTTCTTCTTTCTGACATTTATGGGGGCATTGGCTTGTTGAAATAACTCATCTATTTCATCCTTACTCATGCAGGACCGAGATAAGAAAATATAAAGAATTTCATTCTACAACTCGTTTACTGATGTTAAAAGCTCTTTGTGAAATTCGTGCTGAAGTAAGTAACATTGATTCTCTTGAACTTTCTTTATTTTAAAATTTAAATATGTACATTAGTTTGTAATTTTGCATGTTTTGTTATAGCAAGATGATTTACCCATGTTCATTGATGAAGAATTGCGGAAAGGAACTCTTCTTTCTTCATTCCGCAAAGATAAGATTAGTGGAGGAATAGATGGAACTTCTTATTGGTAATCCCAATTAAATATTTATGCATTGATTTAGGTGTATTCAAAAAATCTCCTTATGAGCTAATATCATAGATCAGTTTCACATCTGACCAAATTTATCAATCATTTATTTGTATGACATTTTGTAGGTGTGATGGAGGCCTAGTCATTGGCTATAGGCTGTACAAGGAGACTATCCGAATTGATTCTAAATCGAGCCTAAAGGATACAGCATGCTCAAAAAAACCAAATCTTGATTTTTCATGGGAAATACTTGCAACTAATATGGAAGAGTTTCAAGAATTATCTGTAATATCCTATTATTCGTATATCCTGGATTGCTTTGTTTTGAATTTTCAATCCACCAAAGTGATCATTTTATCTTGAATATTGTAGGTTTACTTTATAGATAGCAACAATGCAGAAGAAGTTGCTGTTGGAAATTTTATAAAAGACAAAATTTTACCTGAGTTTGAAAAAATTCAAAGGGTGATTTTTACAATTTTTATCTATCTAGTTTTATATGACAAACACTGAACTGTAAATTGATTGCGTAGACTATTAGGTTTATTGTAAATTTGTAATTAAATAATTAATTAATTTTAAGTGTTTTATAAGCTTTTGCCTTTTATCATGCCAATATTTTCAGTTAGCTCTTTTTTTCTAACAGAAAAAATACAAGGCACTGAAGAAACGACAAAGAGAAGAAATGTTGGTAACTAGATATTTGGTTCCTGCATATGGCACTAATGGCAGTAGGCGCTCTTGCCGTGACAGGACACCTGCGACTTATACATTTGGTAGGATTTTTTAGTTTACACTAAATGACTACTGTTGATGAAATTAAATAATTTGTCTCTAATTTTTCAAAATTCTACTCTTTTTAAAATAATGTGTGGTTTCTTTTCTTTCAGATAATGATTCAATCTGTATACACTATGTATGCATTGCTAACTTTTTTTACTGTAATATTTCATTAGTAAATAATAAATAGTAAATCACTAAATTGTAAAATGTAACTTTAATATTTTCAAATATATATAATCATCAATAAGGGGATATCATAAGAGAGTTGCTATCAAATAGAATTATACTTGACTGATGCAATTGAAAACTTTAGATTAAACTTTAAAACCAATCTTATATTTTGATACAAATTTTACTATTTAATCACTGTCTAAGTTTCTAATTTACTTATTAAGTTTATGTTGAAACAGGAATATGAGTTTATGTTTAACTGAATTGTAAGTTTATTTGTATAAACACATACTGTTAAAGGAAGTATAAAGAATATACTTATCGTCTGGATTACGTATATGTGGCCAGGCACATACACACAAGCCATCATGTGAAAAATGTATATGTGAAAAATGTTAATATTCCGAGTGTAAAGAAAAAATAATAATATTTACTAGTGTAGTCTGGTGCCTATACTTTTTTTTTTACCCTAGCTTGTTTTGATTTAATATATTTTTAAGATCAGCCTGTGAAAAATTCTACTTTGTTTTAGCTAATCTTTAACACTTATGAATTTAAAGTATACTTCAGTAATTCATAAATGACTTTATCTAGTCGCTATGTTTAGCTAATATTATTTTCATTACAGAGATACTTTGTGGAATTTAAATTAGAAATTTCATCATTGTCGTTTTTGCCCATTACTCGGATTATGTCATTTAGTATATTTCATAACTTAATTATTTTTACTGATGTTTATGTGAATATGTCTAATATGCACATCAGTATTGATTTCTGTGGAAACATTCATCTTTAGAATCTGTATATACTGTATTTTGACTATTTTCACACCTAATGGGCTGTGTTTATTATTTTATTCATAGATGAATAAATTATTATTCTTCCAACTGAAGTTTTTCATGTGTTTTTTTCACATTTTTCTTTCTTTGTTATTTTTTATTGTTTTGATCTTGATTTTTTTTTGCTCCCCAGCTGAATACGACCGTTCTATTGATGAGGCTATACAAATGGAAAAGTCAGTAAGAAATTATCTGTTAATTTTTTTTTCGTTTCATTCTTTTGAGCTCCCAAATGTTGGTATTTCCTCGAAAAAAGGAATAATCCCTGCATGATTTTCCAACATATTATAATGCTACTGTTGATGTATGTAGCATGGTACTCGAGTTCCTAAATGTTAGCACCATTCTTTGTCCAGGGGTTCGGAATTATTACATGTTTTCAAATATTCTTGGAAACTGTCGAGTTACTTATTCGTTACTTGATAAATTTATAATGTAGTTATGATTAATATGTATCAATCGAAATTGTATCCAGGAAACATAAGGCAAACCAATTGTTGAAGCGCTGTTCAATTGGGAAGACAATAGGACTTACCGAAGATAAAGCCATTTCAAACGGTACTGCCAATGATGACGATGACGATGAAGACTATTCTGATGAAAGGGAAAACAATGGCAATGACGACTATTATTCAGGTGAATCTGGTAAAGAAAAGCGTAATGGGGTTCACTGCAGACCTGCACTTAAACAGAAAAGTAGTAACATTATTGAGGTTGGAGGATTGCGTCGGAGTGCAAGACACTCATGCAACCCTAGTGTGGAGGTTATGATCAGTCTCGATGATATGAAGAAAAAATTGCGACAAAGACCTAACCATAATGTTGAGTACAAAATACATGTGATTTCTGACTCAGATGAAGAAAATGCATCAGAAAATGACCAAACAACAAGATAACAATCCAATATTATTATCGTTTGGATAACAAAGACATGAAGTAGAATAGTTTGGCTTCAGTTATGAAACTTTCTTTAATTTTTTGAGGGTTTAAAGAGAAAATTAGCTTAAATTTAATATCAAAGGAAATTACTTAAGGAGGTAGTATGCACTACTTTTTGGGAAATATAGTTTCCACTTTCTTTTCTTATCACTGTGTCCTGTAAAAACATTGTAATTTTCCAGCATTCTGTCATTTTTTTTAATCTTAAGTCTTTTTTAAACCCTATTGAATACTAATTTCAATTATGAATGAAGATCAGTGATAATATTAACCATTTAACTCTTAGTAGCAGGGTTGTTTGTTCATTCCAATATTCCATTTTAGGTAAAAAGAACTTCTGTTATAGAAAATGTCCAGGAGACAGACATACAGGTTTGCACTTGTCACAACTCACAACCTTGTGTCCATTTTGTTTTCATACTTAATGCTGATATTCAAATCAAATTAGGTTTTCTAACTTGTTATTATTACATTCCACTATTGCACATTATTCAGTGATGGAAGGAAGATGGTCCAGGAGACAGACAGGTTAGTTTTACTTATTGATTAAAAGTATTTAGTCCATTTGATTTCGATTATCTGTATTTGGTCCATTGAAAAGTAGGAATCTAGGACCTACTTTTATCTTCTCCTAGATAGCATAAACCATCACGCGTGCATGATAAGTCCTATTCACTGCCAGGTACATCTTATCCTACATAAGAGATCAGGCTGATTCATTTCCCTTTTCTCCTTATTACTATTCTCTTTGTTGACTTATAAACAGACAAACAGAACAAGATGTGTGAACTGGAATTTAGAGTCTTAGACCATGTTCCATCATTGTTCTGAATGAATCTCCATATGCTCCCATCTATACTCATTCAGTGCATTATACATCGACAATTATCATGCAGTCACCATCTTTGTCTGCAGTTGGCACCCCACTTAGTATGTTAAACTTATTGTCTTTATTTTCTTCAAATCCCTGCTAGAGTGCTAGGATTTCATCTTTAGATTTTCACACCCTTTACTGTTTTATATTTATCACATCTGTCATCATGTCTTTGAGGTAAGAAAATGACAACTCCAGGATTTTGAATACCTAAAAAAACTCTTTTTTTGAGTTTTTTTTGTTCACTCATCAATAGAAGGTTAGATTGGTATTTTATTGAAAATAGAGGGGTGTCTATGCAATTTTTCTTATTTATTAATAAGTAATCACAAAACTCCACGTATCAAGTAACAAAAAAACTGAACTCACTGACTATGACAGCAGTGACAGGTTGACAGCATCTCTATGATTTTTTTGATAATTTATTTATTTATTTATTCTTGAGGATCCTGATTAACCGTCCATTGGAGTATTTCCGACGAATACTGACCGTCAGATCACAGAAGGCGGAGAGTATGTGCTTATGAACGCTCCGATCATTGAGTTCTAAGAAGCACAAGAGAAGATCCTCCATGAAATCCCAATCCAACGGTTGAGATGCATCGTGGAAGCCTTTTGCCTTAACCATCTCCTCCATCGACTCCCGGAAGTCTTTATAGGGGTCCTTTGTGAATGCTATGACCGCTGTGCTCTCTTCCGGTATGTCTGTCCAGGTACCATCGTTATCACCAGAATCATCGATGCTAAGACGAGCTTCGGCCATTAAAGAGCTCGAATCACCTGGAGATGCACCGAAGAACCTGTGCGACGATGGGAGAAGACTCGCCGGAAGCTGCTCAGCGTCGTATTTAAACGACCCATTTGACCACACATCAGTCTTCTACTTCGTCATAGACGACGCCTTTACCATCTTCTTGGTTTGACCTTGGTTCTGCATAGAGCGTGTTGAAATTCTCTTGTAGAAACTTGTCTACGTCGGAGAGAGTGGCTTGCAAAGATTGTTCTTTCTGAGCTCTCGTGTTCCGGCGCCAACTGACAGCAACGGTTGGCTTCTTTGGACTCCCAGTCGTTATTGGGTTTCTATTGCCGTTGTCGTAGCCGGTACTTATTCCATCGCTGTTCTTGGTGAGCTTCGACAGTTGACTTTTAACATAGTCATGTAATGTCATTCCCATCTTCAATTAACTGGAACGAAGATGAAGATCGTAATATAATGGAAATAGATAAGGGTCAATTACACTTGACATCCCTATACAATCTCAGAATCACGCTTGACATCATAAATTTTAAATTGACATGCGTGCATTTTTTTCAATTTCATTTTAAATTTCTGGATTAATGAGTGCAAGGAATTAATGGTTGGTACTTGGTGGTTTTCAAATTCAGAATTCATTATTCATGTGGGCACACAATACCAACATGCTTAAAGTCTTTGGGGGCTTCTACGCAACTCGATTACATAGAGTATAGAAATAAAAACAGAAATAAAAAAAATGAACAAGAAGTTCATCGACTCTTTCTTATTAACTATATAGTTTAGTTATACAATAATTAGATACGCTGACTCAGGAAACTGATCTTCTATACTTTCCTCATAAATGTCTCTAAAAGGTGACTGACAACAGTTTTTCTTATAATATTCTGAATTAAAGGAGAGACTGATGTCTTTAATGACCTCTTTAAATACTACCTCAGGAGGTCTATTAACGTGTTGTTTATATCTTTCCGTCTATATATGTCACGACAAACACCCAATATCATTCCATAATAGCATTTTTTTTTGAATTAACATTCCATAATAGCCCCCAAGGAAGAGAGTGATGCGTAATTTTTTGCGCAGCCTCCGTCAGATCCTCCAATCTAATATTTGGATTGTATTAGGTGGAAACTGGAATATTCATTATTTTTCAGAAAACGAGATTCAGGTGTTCAGACAACGAAATTAAGAGAGATCTGGATTAGCCGAGTTTATCTGATTGGATTTCAAAATTGGTATTTTAATTTCTATTTACTTATATTGAGTAATTTATATATATATAAAAAAATTTGGTCATACTTGGCAATCTGACATACTTCAACCACAGCTACATCTGTCATAACTGCATGCTTATGGATATCCTCAGAATTTTGGAAAATCAAAGTATGTCATTTTTTATTTTTAGATATAAATAATTATAGCTTACTTTAAGAGAATTAATTTGTTGATTTGCCTGTCTAAATGATGATTAACCAATTAAATTAAAGCAAACTACAATGAGGGTTTGTTGTTTCAGTTGAGCCAAGTCAGTTTCAAGGCGAAAAAGATCTTAAATTGTCGAAATTAATCAACTCATGATTTACCATATCTGAACTCCAAGAACTACTTTTTTTTTTTTTTTTTTTTTTAAGCAGTTAAACGTTTTCATTTTTATAATGAAAAACAGTGTCCTCATGATTACAATGAAGCAATAAACATAAAAGATAAAAATATAGAAATGACTCAAAACTTTATTGAGACACTTTCTACATAACCACACTGCTTAGTGTTGATATTTTAGGTCGTCTGCCTTTGGAAGTTGGTCTCTATCGTGCTATGTCTTAAAGGATGACAACAACTTTTTTTTGTATGTCTCACACTTAAACGATCTGCTTATGTCGTTTATAATTTCTTTGAGAACTACTTCTGATGGCATGGTAAAGAACTACTTCTTCACCTAATTATATATATTTAATTAGAGCAATTCCCTTGTTGATTAAGTGAAATTAGGTCTGACAATTCGTGACACGAACACGAGTGACATGATTAATTTTTTCATTGACACGAACACGATCTGTGTCAAAAAAAATTATCACGAACACCATACGACCGAATCCGTATCGACACGACTGACACGAACACGACACTATTATTTTAATAACAATTATTATTATCTATGTGTATAATTTATTATTTTATTATTTCAAAAAAAATTTATAATTTTTTTTACCCTTATTATTTTATGATTACAATATTTTATATAAAACTTAAGGGTTTAACATAAAATATTATATTACCCCAATTAGGCTATTACATTAAAGATAAACATAGTTAATTAATAATATTATAGTATAGTGTTATCGTGTAATATAATCGTATCGTGCCGTGTCAATTTACGTTTCTTGTAATCGTGTCGTGTCGTCTAAACCGACACTATTATTAATCCTGTTAAAACTTTCGACATTAATCCGATACTATTATGAACGTATCGTGTCGTATTTTTTTTTTATTGTTACATTTAGATGAAATTCACTTTTTTACAAGTATTTTGCCTATGTTTATACTACATGTTCTGGGATCCTTAATGGGCTGGCTTGAGTCTCAGACAACTATTTGGATCTAATCCATCCTCAGCGGTAAGGATGTAAATGGGTCTTTGGCTACTTTTAGGCTCGTCTTATACTTTTGGCTAGTCAGTCAGCCCGAACTAGGGCTGGGCTGACCATGGGTCGAATAAAGCCTTACTCATGTCCGAGGCTGACTAAAATGGCTCGGGTCGAGGTCGAGTATTAGTTTTACCCATGATATCATGCATTAGCATACACTACATAAAAAATGATTCTTTTTTAGAATACGTGTTCTCCAAGATGTACACAATTGAGGAAGCTACCATACATATGAAATGTATAAAGAAATTTATTGACGACATTTTTAATTGGTATTTGTCAAAGTTACACCCAAAAATCATTCTAAAATGGCTTATTTATAATTATTCTCACCACCAGCCTCTATTATATAATCATAATCTTTGTTATTTTCCGTCGCAGATGTCTCCACTAAAAGCCCTATAAAAGGGGACCTCTGGAGGATATCTAAAGTATCAGTTCCACCCATTTCAAAGTGACAAATACGAAGCAATTGCCGATTTTCTAGCCAAATCGTTGATTCTCTCCAAAGACTCAACGTAGAGCGGTCTTTGTGGATTTCAGAGCCTTCGGCATGAGAAAACGATCGTTTGCACCACTGGGATATTTCGGTCTTCATCAAAATGTTTTTTCATAATAACAATATAACGAATACAATCTTCAATTCTACCCCTCACTCTGACGATAATTGAGGTAAGGATGTCAGAAATGATGTAAATTCAGATACGAAGGTTATAAACATATATTGAAGCGATGAAAGCTAAGTTGGAAGGTAGCTCATGGATACAAAAATGAGGTATATGGAGATCATGGTTGTAGAATATAAAGTACACCTAATTATAAATGTGAAGTATTAGATTATATATTATGAACAATTTTCAGATAAGTCTCTTTTAGCTCAAAAACGTTTATGAAATTCTGACCGTCTATATATCCATTTTATCTGAATTTCCCCCTTCATCTTACATTAATCTCGAAGTATACTATTTTTTTAAATATGATGCCAAGATTTCATGAGTGTTTTTGGGCTCATTGAAGATGAACTTTCATGAAGTTTTTTTTATATATTATATATCAAGAATCAAGTTTGTTATTTGTTGTAACAAACCCCACTCACAATGTAAAGGGTAGTACAACTTTTCAAGTGTATATAATCACAAGTAATAAAGAGTAAATGATCCATCGATCATTAGCCAAATCACTCTAGTCTCTCCTTCCTTCTCAATTCATTAATCTAGCAATTTCGTCATCTTCCTCTAATGACTCCAAGTCCAACATGGTATCAGATATCGCTAGTGATCCTGTGGCCACTCTGTTCCAGCCACAATCTTCCGCTCCGATTCCGATGAACATCACATCTGTCCCGGTTATCCCTCATTTAGAAGTCACTCCCCTCATTTCGGCCATGGCATCATTCCGGCCGGATTCTTTGAGAAATTAGCTGGAACTCCATCATTCGGATCCATCCAGAGCTTCCTGCATATTAAACTCATAAGCACGAACTATCTGGTATGGAAAATGCAATTTACTCCTCTGTTGAATTGCTTTGGTCTACAATCATTTATCGATAAATCTATTCCTCCATCGACGTCGTCTCCCACTTGTCTATATTACCTTGCGTGGTGGAGAGAAATGACCAACTTTTTGTTAGTTGGATTTTATCGTCGCTCTCCGAGGAGATCATTCATTGGATTGAATTCCATCGTTGAAATTTAGGCATCCCTTGCATTCTCTCTTGGACAGCCATCTGAAAGTAGAATCATTCAACTACAAATGCAATTACAAAAACCAAAGCACAACTCTGGCGAAAATGTGGCTACCTTTCTCCGACGAGCGAAGTTGTTGTCTGATGAGCTCGCTGCTGCTAGATCTGCGGTACCGTCAAGGATCTTCAATGCCACCATCTACAACAACCTAGAGGCCGAGTTTGAGCAAGCCGTCACCATTCTAGCCGTTTGCCCAATCTCCGATGAGGTTTGAAGAGCTCCTAGAAATCATGACCAATCATGAGATAAGAAATAGAATGAGGCATCCGGTCATCATTGTAAACCATACCAAAGCAACTCCGGCGGTATTTGATGGTTCGGTGAAGTCCGGCGGTGGTCAAGGACGTCACTCCGACAATGGTAAAATTTCAAATAATTCCTCAACTTTCATTCTTCGAAATATCTTACATAATATTTCATCGTTAAATACACCCTTATTATCGGTTCATCAATTTTGTAAAGATAATAAGTGTTACTTTGTATTTAACTCTTCTTCAGTACCTTTACTTCACTCCACTCAAGCATTCATTGATTTATGACATCAAAAACTTGGTCGCTTGAATGAGTCTATCACTCGTAAAGTCATTTCTCAAAACAAACTTTTTTTTAGCTCTTTAAAATTCAATAAATGCAGATCTTGTATTATGGATAAGGCAAGTCGTACACATCTTGCTTCTACTCATTTCAAGTCTAAATTTCCTCTTGAACCAGGTCATCGTTATTTTGTATTTTTTATTGATGATTTTTCAAAATTCATATGGATTTTTTCCATTAAGGGTAAATCTGAAGTAGCCAATATTTTTCAAACAATTCATCTATTAGTTGAAAGACAAACTATAGGCACAAATTGAAATGTTTTCAATCAGATTTTGGAGGTGAATTTCAGGCGCTTATTTCGTATTTTAAATCCAATGGCATTTAACATAGAAAATCTTGTCCACATACTAATGAACAAAGCGGAACCGCCGAAAGAAAAAATCAACACATAGTTGATACGGGGTTGACTCTTCTTGCTCATGGCAAAGTTCCATTCCACTTCTGAAATTTTGCATTCAGTTAGTCCGTATTCACATTCAATTGTGTGCCCTCAAAAACATACGGTATGCCTTTTTTACTAAAACTATTTAATTAATATTACTCCTAAACACTATTTTTTAAGATTTTTTTGGTAGAATAACTGACGATACACGTATGTTTCTTTTGCTCTCTTCAGGGGGAAGTACTGATGAGATATGCCTGATTACGTCAGTCACTCCCAGCAACGTCCTTCAACAAGGACTAGGGTTCCACGGTTGCGGAACAAAGGTCGTCGTCAAGTCCTCAAGTCAGCACCTCGGAGTAGCCGACTGGGATTACCAAGTCGCCGAGTCCAGTGGTGAATCGACCGAGTTGAGACCGAGTTAGTCAGCATTGGTAGGTTGACGACCTCGTTCCATGGACCCGTCGACCCACCTCTAGATCGCCGACTCCCAGGCGTTACTTATTGCTGGTCCACGCCATTATGGAACCATTAACCAATGCCATAATGGCAAGGACGCGATGCCCGCCTTAGACCACGCCCCCAAGGACCCTATAAAAGGGGTCCCTAGCTAGGGGTCAGTCCAAGGCAGATTACAAGTTCCATTCAAACCAGAGCACTTACGGAGAGGAATCGTCAAGTCTCACACCCGAGTCGCCTACTCCCCTCCTGCAGGATTTGACGTAGAGCGCGAGTCGTGGACTCCAAAGCCTCCGGCATCACCTCGCACCTCCGCGAGCCCTTGATAGCAGATTACGTGCTTCATCAATAACCATGTTAGTTATGAACCTTAAACGTTTATTAGTGGTTAGTTGTTAATAATTGAGTTTATAAATAGGATTTGTAAATTAATGGATATTCAATAAGTTCAATCAAATACTATTTAGTTTGATTATTTTATATGGTATCAGAAGTTCATGTTGAGATTCATGTCAACCCTTCAAATTTCCGCTGCAAATTCGGACGGTTCTCCTGTAGTCATCGTCGCTCCCACACAATCTTTGTCAACAAAGATTGTTATGAAGCCGATAAAGTATGTACAACTTGATAAAAGCAATTATTTCTCTTGGGAAGCAGCACAGTTCTCTGCGATGCTTCGTGGGTTTCAGTTGTTTGATAACGTTCTTGGGAAAGTCGACTTGTCGTCACCATCGTCAATTCAACAGGATCAATTGATCCTAAGTTGGATACTTACAGTACATGATACTAACAAGGCCAGATGTTCAAGTCGTGGTCAATCGGCTTTCACAGTTCATGGTAGAACCAAAAATGGTTCATTGGGAAGCTATGCAACGTGTGCTCCGGTACGTATTTGGAACATAAAAGTATGACATTGTGCTAAGGAAGGTGAACGATTTTAGAATCACAACATATTGCGACGCCGACTGGAGAGGTGACATAATCGACCGCAAGAGTCAGATAGATTTCCTAGTCTATGTGGGAGGAACGTTGAAATCTTGGGTTTCACGAAAACATAGCACACTTGCTCGCTCGAGTACGAAGGCCGAGTACAGAGCAATAGCTACGAAAACTCAGGTGGTCGAAGCAGTCCGCTCAATGTTGTTCAAATTGGGAGTGAAGGTAAAGTGACCCGGTAATCTTGTCGGATAATTTAGGAGCGACATTCATATCGAAGAACTAGATTGACCATATCAAGCTTAAGCACGTAGCACTCGATCTTCACTTTGTCTAGGAAAAGGTGGAAAGCGGAGATATCATTGTAAAACATATTCCTGGAAGAGAGCAATGATCGGACATTTTAACTAAGCCGGCCACTACCACCGAGGACCTTCTCCATCCTACAGGCAAAGCTCATCGGAGAACCTCCGTTAGGGCTTTAGGGAGGGGGTGTGTTCAGGGGCGTCAAACACTTCTGAATCAATTAATTCTCTCCATTGGAATTAATGAAGGTTTTGCCCTCGTCAAACCATACTCAATTAAATCTAATGCATATTTCCTTTGGTTCACATGAATTCCTTCAGGTGTGTAAGTGAGTTCTAACACTAGGAAATATTTTAAATTCCCTAGATGTTTTATGTGAAATCTAGAGCTTAAAATTTCCTTTAGATTTTTAATCGCATTCTCATCACTCCCTGAAATTATGATGTCGTCTACATAAACCAAGATGTATGTAACATTTTCTCCCTTTTTAAAAGAGAATAGAGAGTAATCTACTTTAGATTGTGTGAACCCTATCTTTATTAATTCATTTTTAAGCTTAGCAAACAAATTACGAGAAGCTTGCTTCAAGCCATATAAAGACTTGTGTAATTTACATACTCTTTTGTCTCCTTCTGGTAATAAACCATCTGGAGGTTTCATGTAAATTTCTTCCTGTAAATCTCCATTTTTTGACTGAAGCAATAACAATTAATGCTTTTACTGATACAAACTTAGCTACTGGGGCAAAGGTATCATTATAATCTATTCCTTCAATTTAGGAATACCCTTTAGCCACTAATCTAGATTTGTACCTTTCAATTGTTCCATCAGACTTATATTTTATTTTATAAATCCATCTCGAGCCAATAGGCTTTCTATCGGATGGTAATGGTACTATATATGGACCACGCATTATTTTTTTTAGGGCCAAAATTTCTTCATTCATAGCTTGACACCATTTTTGATGTCCTTTTGCTTGATGGTAATAAGCTGGCTCCACTTCTTTTGTGATTGTCTTCACAAAATTTTTATGTTTTCCATTCACTCTATGATAAGAGATACAACTTGATGCTGGATGTATTGTTGATGATTTCTTTTATGTGGTTTCTTTGAAAGTGGGACAAAAAAATCTTTATATTTTTCTGGTCTCCTAGTGTTTGTTTTTTATTTCTTAATATTAGCGTCATTATTTTCATTGGAAAGTATAATATGATCCTCCCTTGAAGATTCAATTTGTTTCTCACTCTCGCTATTCTCATTTTCCTCTATTACCTGAGGTGCAAATTCATTCTGTGTTGACAGATTTTGTGTATGTTGAGAATTTTCATCTTCTGAAATATTTATATTTGTCACGAGTGTTGTTGTGACACCTGTATTTTGGGTAGGTAAATCTCTTACCAATTCACTTTCTGATGTCACTTTGTAACTATCCGTGAAATATTCATCGTAGTTAATTTGGGGACGTTGTTGTATTATCGTTTCCATTTCTTCTATTTTACTACAACAAATAAGACCTTGTATGACGGTCTTTAGATGGCGGATTTCCGCCGTCATAAGTGATCAATGACGGAAATCTGCCATCTAAAGACCGCCAGGACGACCACCGCCATTATAACCCCATAACCGCCGTCTAAAATGCGTCATCTATTATTCATCTCCATTTTTCACCAAAAAAAATATACATGGCGGATTTCCGCCATCTAATCTGAAAATTTTCGCAGAAACTGAAAATTATAAGATGGCGGACATCCGCCATGTAAAATGTGGCGCGAAAAAAGTTGACGTCAATTTATCGATGGCCGTCATCATAAGTACGTCAGGCGGTTTCCCGCGTACATAGATGGCGGATATCCGCCATGTAAACTTTAATATGATAGTATCGATGGCAGATTTCCGTCATACAATGTGTGTACAATTTTTTTTTAAAATAGGCTATTATAACGAGCGTTTGAATCGTTATTTTTTAGAAATAGAACACGATATTTGAAAAGATGATTTTGAAATTGAAATCGATGTTTTTCATAAATAGAAACTGAAATATAGAATGGTTAGACATTCGAAGTTTAAAAACTAAAATACAAGTTTACAATAATCAACACTCCTCAGAAATAGAGTCATCTTAATCTGAATCAGAATCTGAATGATCTATCGCAGACGGTATCATGCTGGACTTCGAAGTGGAAGGCATGTTCGTTAAGTTGACGTCGGAAGACTAGCTTCAAAACTTTAGTCATCGCTTTGAAATAAGATTTCATTGAATTGAACCTCTTCTTGTATTTGGACATGCCTTTTTGACTTTCGTTACACTTGTTCTGAAAATGAAAACAAAAACGAGTTCAATAATCAATAAAATTATTGAATTATATTCAAAATACCTTCAATTCCTTGAATTTTTCCGACCATATTTCTTGTGCTCCATCAGTAGTTGTATTTTCGGAAACAGACACTTTTCCTTTCCAATTTGGAGAAGCCCATCTTTCGTTCGTTGTACTAACCATACTAGCAACTTCTCCAATCCCTAATATCCTATTCTTTTTATTTTTTTCGAAAGTTTTGTTGACCGTCGCTTCGATAAATTACTGTATTATAAAAATAAAGAAATAGTAAATGCAAAATATGTATAAAAAAAGTAACGAAACTTACAATTTGAGTCATAGATTCTGCTTCAGCCCAAGATTTTCCTTCTTTACTTTTGATAAATTCGGTGGCTTTAAGCTGAAAGAATATAAAAATCAAACTATTATAATAGAAATTATAAAATAAAAAAATAAATTTTTTTTAAAAAAAGACTTACAACTTTATCGCTTCCCTTATATGTCACTTGTAAAGTCTCAGACTAAACTTCGAATTCACTCCTTCTTTATTGTATCTATATTAACATAATTCATTAATATATAAATAAATGAAATATAAATTATTAATAATTACCAATTTATGACGTCGTTGTGCTAATCCTTTTGAACCAGCGTGATGTGTCATTTGATTCGCTCGGTTCGCCGTATTTATCTCGGAAATTTCCTGAAATTATAAAAAATAATAACTTTTAAATTTATTAATATCAAATAAATATATACATATACGGTACCTTTCCTCTTTCCGATCGAAATTGTTTCAATTTATTTAGAAATTAAGGTTTGCTGACATACGGCGGAAGAGTCGCTAAAATGTCTTCTTCTCTCATATCAGGATCAGAGCCATAAGTTTTAACCAAAGAATTATGGTTGCTCATCCAGAGTTTGTTCAACCTACCATTGATATAAGTTTGTGCAGCTTTGCTTCCACTTAAATCATATTCAGCCTACATATTCAAAACTTATAAGTTTTGAAAAATTAATAAATATTTTAAAAAATATATATACTTACAGATAATATTTTCAACGCGTCATGAAAATTATGTTTCGGTTGATGACGCCACTCAATCTCGTACGGTAAGAGAATATGGTCTTTTGCTAAAAGAGTCATTCGTGTGGTTAATTTCTTTGTCATTTCATCGGTCGCTTAGTTTGTGTTGTCAAATATTACTTTCCATTTCGAACCTTTTTCTGAATGGTTATGGGGGTAGTGTTTTGTGAGACCACGACCTTTCTTCTTTGGAGGCCCATTAGATGTGGATGGTCTCACATCTAATTTACATATTTAATATTTAATAAAAATCATGATGATATATAAATTATTAAAAATAAACTAACCAACACTGCTAAACTCTTCGAAAGAGCGACAGGATGTAACCATCACTAGTGCTATGAACGGTGTGATAACACTGACCAGAACGAAAAACATAAACAAAATCTGAAATATTACAATTTTAAAATAAAATTAGTTAATTTAAATACATACCTAAACACCCGTATACGGGGTCTTAGTCTGATACAACAACCAAACATTTTTTCTATTGTAATTTATATTCTTTATTATCATACACAACAAATTTTTGAAGTCGTTGTGAGAAGAGTTGTATTCGATTTTGAATGAATGTGTGTAGGGTGTCAAATAAAGCCCTAGCCCAATCCTTAAGCTCGTTAAGCTCGACGGGCTCGATAAAGAGTATAAAAAACTAAAAAAATATTATATTTAAAGAAAATAGAGGTGTAGCATAGTTGGTAAAAGTATTTGAGAGGTCACGGGTTCGATTCCCCATGTCTTCAAATAATTATTTCTTTTAATTCGAGCCCGAGCCTGACAATTCTTAAAACGAGTTGAGCCCGAGCCTAAGCCTGGATAATTCCTTAACGAGCCGAGCCCGAGCCTGGTTATGTGTAGATAATGAGGTTTATGTTGAATTTGACAAGCAGAGTGTCAAAATACGGGACACGGGCACGGGCAAGAGAAGAATTCTAGCTGAAGGACGTGAGGAAAATGGACTTTACCGGTTACCCTTAGAAATTGACGGGAATAAAGAGGTGCTCTCAGCTGTAACGGGAGACCGATGGCACGCACGACTTGGTCATTTACATACTAGAGCAATAAAAGATCTAGTTAATAAAAATCTTATTTCAATATCTTCTCAAAAAATTTCAGATTGTGAGTCATGTATTGTTTTAAAAAGTCATGCTATGCATCACAAAAATTCAAACTCATTATACTCACAACCATTTGAAATTATTTACGTGGACATTTGGGGCCCGGCACCGGTAGTATTATTAGAAGGATACCGGTATTACGTAAATTTTGTTGATGGCGCAACCAGTTTTAATTGGGGTTTTCCTCTCGTTCGAAAATATGATATAGGTGATATTTTTCAAAAATTTAAAAGAGGGACAGAACTCCAGAGCGGTCGACCAATAAAGAAAATCCAAACCAATAATGCATTAGAGTTTAAAAAATTAACAAACTCTCTCGAGCAGGTTAGAATCGAACATCGTTTCTCATGCTCCCACAATCATCATCAAATGGGATCCGTAGAACGGAGACACCGACACCTAGTTGATACGGCAATAACAATACTCAAATAAGCCAATATGCCTATGGAGTTTTGGGATTACTCAGTCTTGACAACAACATTTCTATACAATCGCAATCCAACTAGAATACTGGCCGGAATGTCTCCTTTTGAGGCATTATTTGGCAAAACCCCGGACTATGGAAAATTACGAGTTTTCGGCTCAAAGTACTTCTCGTGCCTCAGACCATATCGAAGCAATAAATTAGAGCCTAAATCTACTCCGTGCATCTTTATTGGTTATCCTCAAAAACAAGAAGGATATCTATGTTTCGATCCTCATGCATGCCGATTATATTCTTCAACTGATGTTATTTTCTTGGAAGAAGATTTTTCTTTAAATAAAAAATTGTTGAAGGACAAGAACGAAAATTTCCCAGAACAGGTGGACATAATGGCACCCCCAATCCTCAACACTATGCACCTGAGTACTCAAACAAATCAAGTAGGGATGGATCCGACTAGAAGTGTGAACCCGGTACAAAGCTCAACTGAACCCGATCCGGCGCCACATGAACACGAGCCGGAATCATCAGATAACGAAATAACAATCTCCGACGAAAGATCAACGGAGATAACAAGCGAGTCAATAGAGGAGGCCGGGCAAGCTCCACAACGCATGATGACAAGGTCAACAAAAGGAATCTATAAACCAAATCCTCGCTACGCACTATCTGCAGCAGCCACCGATACAATTATTCCCAGATCGGTAAGATCAGCCTTATATCACCCTAAGTGGAAAGCAGCCATGGAAGATGAATTTCAAGCATTAAAAAGAAATGTTACTTGGTCATTGATTCCTCGAAACAACAACGACAATGTAATCAATAAAAAATGGATTTTTAAAGTAAAACATAAAGAAGATGGCACCATAGATCGTTTTAAAGCTCGATGGGTGGCTAACGGTCTACGACAAATTGAGGGTAGTGACTATACCCAAACGTTTAGTCCAGTGGTTAAGGCCAACTCCATCCGGGTGGTCTTATTACTAGCAATAACATACAATTGGGAACTAAATCAGATCGACATCTCTAACGCGTTTCTACACGGAGAACTCGATGAATGAATAGTGGTCTCTCAACCAGCAGGATTCGAGGATCAAGATCATTCTAATCATGTCTGTTTACTGAAAAAATCATTATATGGATTAAAGCAGTCGCCAAGAATGTGGTACAGACGACTATGAGAGTTTCTAATAAATCTGGGGTTCAAAGAAAGCTACACAGACTCGTCGTTATTCATCATGCACAAAAATAACCATAATATATTATTATTTGCTTATGTGGATGACATCGTGATTACATGTTCATCCAAGGAGTTGGTGAAAGAAGTAATTGAAAGTTTGGCAAATGAATTTCCGGTTAAAAACTTGGGTTCTAAATTTTTTCTTAGGCATCCAAGTACGAAGAACGGAGGATACGATCTATGTCAACAATACTTAATAAACTTGTTAAGCAAACTTAATCTAACAAATCTCAAACCATCTACAACTCCAATGTTACCAAATCAGGATCTACGATCCGAAGAAGATCCAGTAAATGATGGAAAGGAATACAGGCAAGTAGTGGGTTCGCTTCAATATCTAACACTGACCCGACCGGATATCCAGTTCGCGGTTAACAAACTAGCGCAATTCATGAGCGCAGCAACTCCACTACACCAAACGACATTAAAGAAGGTATTACAATACTTATCCGGTCCCCAAAATTTTGGGATAGCACTTCGCAAAGCAAAAAATTTCACTATCACCGGCTATTGCGACGCCGATTGGGGGGGGATATGACGGATAGAGTGTCAAATAAAGCCCGGCTCGTTTAAGCTCAGGCTCGCGAGCCCAACGAGCCGAGCCCGAGCCCAATCCTCAAGCTCGTTAAGCTCGATGGGCTCGGTAAGGAGTATAAAAAACTAAAAAAATAGTATATTTAGAGAGAATAAAGGTGTAGCATAGTTGATAAAAGATTTGTTTAGTATTTGAGAGGTCATGAGTTCAATCCCCCATGCCTTCAAATAATTACTTCTTTTAATTCGAGCCCGGGCCCAAGCCTGACAATTCTTAAAACAATTCGAGTCCGAGCTCGGCCAAACCAGGCTCGGTGAGCTCGAGCCCGAGCCCGAGTTTGGATATTTCCTTAACGAGCCGAGCCTGGCTCTATAAGCAAAAGCTCGGCTCGGCTCGTTTGACACCCTAACGACGGACCATAAGAACCAAACCGGCATGTTAATTTACATCAGAAACACACTTATTTCCTGGTCGTCAAGAAAACAGACTACATTAGTCCGCTCTAGCACCAAAGCCGAGTATCGGGCAATCACGTCAACAGTAGAAGAAACAGAAGGAATCAAGTCACTACTGATAGAATTAGATGTCACGGTCACAGGCATAATTCAAGTACTAAGTGACAACCAAGGGGCTGCATTTATCGCCAACAATCCTATATGCCACAACAAACTTAAACACGTCGCGATGGATTTCCACTTCGTCCGGGAGAAGACGGAAAGCAGGACCTTGATGGTAAAACACGTTGCAGGAAAAGATCAAAAGGCAGATATACTCACAAAATCCCTCCGGCCTAAATCATTTCTACAACTACGGAACAAACTGGTCAAAGTCACGCCACCCAGTTCGAGGGGGCGTGTTGTAACTAATAGTTAAAGATTCAGTTACAATGAATCGGTTATAGTAACTAAACTTTGGAATTCAATTGTATAAATATATGAACAACTACATCAATAAGAATTACAATTTCCTTCAACCATTTGAGTTTCCATTCACTCTTGATTACATTGATAGATACAATTTCAAGATAAAAGATAGTTTCGAAAACTCTGTGCAACCTGGATATAACTATTCTTCACTTTCTTTTAGACGTCGTAAGAATGAATCATCATATCTGTTGTCTAGATCTTCATCGACTGGATCTACATCGACTGGATCTTCATCGACTGGATCTACATCGACTGGATCTTCATCGACTGGATCTACATCAACTGGATCTTCATCGACAGGCTCGTATTCGAGAGGTTCTTCTTCGAGAATTTTTTCGTCGACTGTATTTTCGACTACATGTTCTCCGTAAGCCGCACGAACCAATCCAATCATATCGTTATCAGTTTCCGACACTGTCTCTTGTCGTTTTACTTTTTTCTCACCATATCTACTCGGTAACTCTCCGTGGCGCGTCCAAATGTCGTAATGTTTCAACCAACCGTTTATGAAAACATGTTTCCTCATCTCCTTTATAGGAATCACTTCACTATTCATGCAGGACGAGCAGGGACAAGGTAAATAACCTTCTGGGTGAGTCGAATTCAAAAGGGTGAAATTAGTGAAAGCAGTTAAGCCCTCACCATATTATTTCGAAAATCGATCTAAACTCATTCAAGCTTTATCGGGCACTTTCATTAAGTTTGACATTATCCTAAAAAATTAAATTTTTATCAAATAATAATTAATTGGATAAAACTTAATTGACTATTACAATATAATTCAATTAATATTAAGTTCATTAATTTTCGGATAATTTAGCTAAGGGTCTAATTATTAAATATTCCGAATCCGTTTCATAAACAACTTTCTTCGGAGTTGCTGGTTGCGGAACTGGAGGGGCCGGTGTTGGACGTACTGGTGCCGGTGCAGGATGAACCGGGATATAAAACCGGAAAGCATCTTGGGGATTGTGTGGTAGAGCCCTCTTAAAAGGTAATTGCTTCACTCTACGTGGCATTTTTAAAATCTAAAAAAAAAAAATTAATTATTAATTATTAAACTAATAATTAAATAAATAAATAATCATTCATTTTTAAACAAATAATAATTTTATTAATTATCAAATTTAATTACATGGCAAATTAATAATTATTATTTCAATTTCAAATCATTAAAATCAATTAATTTAATAATTATTCATTAAGATTTCTATAATTTCATGCAAATTAATCATTATTATTTCAATTAATAATTACTATTTAATTAACAAATTTATAATTTCATTCAAATTAATTCAATTGTATTACAATTAATTAAATAATTTCAAATTAAAATGATCAAAAATTATTTCATGCAAATATTTCATTATTAACAAATTAATTTCATGTAAATTATTTAATATTTAATAATTGTTAATCAATTAATAATATACTAATTATTATTTCAATTGATAATTTAATAATTTATTTTTACAATAAATTAAATAATTTAAAATTAAGTTGATTAAATAAAATTATTTAATTTTTACCATAAATTAGCTTTTACTTCAATTAAAAACTTACGAAATCTCGATTTTAGAAACCTATGACAAGTCAAAAACACAATAATTATTTCACATAATTTTTAAATTATTTAAAAACATAAAATAATTAATTATATCAAATATTTATTAAATTATTTAAAAACAGAAAATAATTCATTATTTATTTAAATTATTTTAAAACATCAAATTAAATAATTAATTAAAAACATTAACTCTGGCTAAATTTTTAATTAACTTAAAAACATACACAAAAATACACTAACTATAAATTCCAGAAACATACGAAACATATTCTATACACAGAAATACAATAATTAAAAAGAGCAAATTAAGCTTTATCATTCCATACATTTCATCAACATAAACCAAACTAAACATAAACAATTCATATAGATGAAATAAAATCAAAACAGTAGAAAATATAGCTAAATCGAATTTTAAATCTTCCATATCTAAATCGACAGTAGACAACAAATATTAAACAAGACATCAAATATAAATAAAATCATCAAATATTAAACAAATCACATAAACATCCATATCTAAATCAAATAAAATTACAATAGACATCCATATCTAAAATCATATATATCTAAAATTACATAAACATCCATATCATCCATATATAAGCAATCAAACATAAACAGTAGAGATAGAAACAGTAGAAATTACAATCAAGAAACACTAAAAATAGATGGATGGATGGATGATGGATAGGATAGATAGTGTTGGTGTGTGGGTAGATAGGATAGATAGATAGATAGACAGACACTATCGGGTGTTCACCCACTATCGAGATAGACACTATCGGGTGTTCACCCACTATCGAGATAGACACTATCTCGGGGATCTTGTCCGCCCAGTTGCCCGGGTGTTCACCCACTTTCCTTTTCAAGATGGACATTATCGTTCGGTTTGTCACTTCTACCTGCCTTGCGGGTGGTGCGAACCTTAACTTGATTCCGCTGTCTTCACAGAACTCCCTTAACTTCTTCCCCGTGAACTGCGTCCCGTTGTCCGTTATTATTTGGATTGGGACTCTGAAACGGCATATGATGCTTCTGAAGACGAAGTTCACCATATTCTGCTCGGTGATCGTGTTTGTGGCTTCCGCCTCGGCCTATTTCGTGAAGTAGTCTACTGTTACGAAAAAGAACTTCCTCCCTCTCGACGCCGGCGGGAAAGGGCCTACAATGTCGATCCCCCACCTCGCGAATGGGACGGGCGTCGTTATCGCCTTCATCATGGTGGACGGCCGTCTCTGGACGTTCGAGTGCAACTGGTATTCGTCGCACCGGTCCACGATTTCTTCTGAGTCCTTTATTGACTCGGGCCAGTAATATCTTTGCTTGGCTACTTGTTTTTCTAACGCCCGTCCGCCTTGGTGTGCCCCGCTTGCCCCTTCGTGGATGCTCCGCGCGACGGCTTTACCGTCCTCACGCTTCCGCCTCGGCCTATTTCGTGAAGTAGTCTACTGTTACGAAAAAGAACTTCCTCCCTCTCGACGCCGGCGGGAAAGGGCCTACAATGTCGATCCCCCACCTCGCGAATGGGACGGGCGTCGTTATCGCCTTCATCATGGTGGACGGCCGTCTCTGGACGTTCGAGTGCAACTGGTATTCGTCGCACCGGTCCACGATTTCTTCTGAGTCCTTTATTGACTCGGGCCAGTAATATCTTTGCTTGGCTACTTGTTTTTCTAACGCCCGTCCGCCTTGGTGTGCCCCGCTTGCCCCTTCGTGGATGCTCCGCGCGACGGCTTTACCGTCCTCACGCTTCCGCCTCGGCCTATTTCGTGAAGTAGTCTACCGTTACGAAAAAGAACTTCCTCCCTCTCGACGCCGGCGGGAAAGGGCCTACAATGTCGATCCCCCACCTCGCGAATGGGACGGGCGTCGTTACCGCCTTCATCATGGTGGACGGCCGTCTCTGGACGTTCGAGTGCAACTGGTATTCGTCGCACCGGTCCACGATTTCTTCTGAGTCCTTTATTGACTCGGGCCAGTAATATCCTTGCTTGGCTACTTGCTTTTCTAACGCCCGTCCGCCTTGGTGTGCCCCGCTCGCCCCTTCGTGGATGCTCCGCGCGACGGCTTTACCGTCCTCACGCAAAACGCACGGCCGAAGGGGGGCCTCTTCCGCGGCGGACCGCCAGTACATCTTGCCTTAGGCCACTGCGAACCAAGCGGCTCTGTTCCTCAGCCTTCTGGCCTCCATTAGTCCGCTGGCTTTTCGCCCGCCTCGATGAATCTGGTAATCGGTGTTCTCTAGTCTCCCAAGGTTATCCATTAGCCTCCGGAAGGTAGCCCCCGTATTTCTCAGGGCGAACGACATTACCTTGAAGCAGAACGTGCCTATCTCCGTGATGAAAGATGTCTTCTCCTCATCCCCCCTTGTCATGGGCACTTGGTTGTACCCCGAGTGCGCGTCCATGAAACTCAGCAGTTCGCACCCGGAGCTCTGGTCCACCAGTCGGTCTATCGATGGTAGCGGGTAGCTATCCTTGGGACATGTTTTGTCGAGGTTCGTGAAGTCGACGCACATCCTCCACCCCGCGTTCGCCTTTCTTACCATGACCACGTTAGACAACGACACGGGGTAACGCACCGGGCGAATGAAGCCTGCTCGTAGGAATTTTTCCACTTCCGCTTCTGCTGTGTCCCTTTTTTCTGCTCTGAGCGGACGCAGCTTCTGCCTGACTGGGAGGGCGCCCGGGGCCACTGCGAGCTTATGCTCCGCTAGCGCCCGGGATACCCCGCTCAACTCCCTCAACTCATTTGCGAACAAGTCCTCGTTCTTTCTGAGAGCCACTCCAGCCCGCTTATCAACTCCTGTGGGAGGCCTTTCCCTATGCCCACTTCGTTTCGGGCGAGGTGGATTAAGGTTGTGTGAGACGCCGGCTCTGGCTTTGGGATTTCTTCCCTCGTGGAGTGCGGCAATCCTTCGTCTGATGTCATCACCTCCCCAACCGAGTTGAAGTAGCATTCGCGCGCCTTCTTCTGGGATCCTTTCACCGTGCACCCTCCTCCTCGGTCGGGAATTTGAGGCACTGGTGGAAGGATGACATCATCGTTTGGAAGGCGTGTAGCGCCACTCTCCCCAAGATGGCGTTGTAGCTGGACGTGAAGTTTACGACGGTGAACGTAACTTCGACCGTCATTGCCTGGGCATGCCGTTCCAAGGTGACCGGTATGGATATCGTCCCCGCGATTGGAACTTCCGCCTGTCTGAAACCCCTGATGGGGGGCTGGCTAAGGAGTAGGTACGTGCGGGCCATGCCGAGGTCCACGAATGCGTTCCAGTACAGCACGTCTTTGGACGCCCTTGTGTCCACCAGGACCCTGTGGAGGCGCACGTTGGACTTGTCCCCCCTCCGGAAGATGGAGATTATGACTAGCGGATCGTCATGGGGCGTGGTGACATCTTTCATGTCTTCTTCTGTGAACGAGATTTCCATCCACGTTCGTGGGCGCTTCGTCCCGGTCGTTCGGTCGACATCCAAAGCGTACCGGCGGCCCTCCCACGGGTCATCTCCTCGAGAGGCGTCCCCCCTGCTATTGTAAGGATATCCCCTATCGCTTCGTCCGCTGGCTTTTGCTTTGGCGCTTTGTGCCCCGTGGGTATGACCGTTGCCCTTCTTACCGGTGGGGCCGGGGGGGCTCCAGTCGCAGGCTTCATCTTCCCCAGCATTTTCGTCGGGTTTAGGCATTCGTTCGTCGTATTGTCGTTGTCCTCGTGGTACTCGCAGAACCGACGTGTGTCCTTGAACGTCGCCGTATCCTTTCTCATTGGCCTCGATGGGGGTAAGGCTCCCGTTCCGCTTAGCGTGAGGAAGACCTGTCGCTGGTTCGCTGCTGGGACCGGCCCTGGCTCCCTTCGTCCTCCTCCCCTGGGGGCGCCTGTCTTGTACACAGTCGCCTGTGGGGCGGCCGGGGGCTTGGTCTGCGGCTGCAGATGTTGGTGTGGTTGTTGTTGTCCCCCTCCGCCTGGGGGGGCGCCTTTCCCCTTCTGTTGTCGCTTGTACTCTTGGATTTTCGCCCCCAAGTAGTCTTCCACGTTGGATTCTCCGTGGGACCTTTCCATAGGTGGACCTAAGGCTGTCGGTGAGGACTTACAAGACCGTCTCCTCTGATATCCCTTCGATTTTCTGCACTTCGCCCGTGAACCGGTCCATGTACGCGTGCGTGCTCTTGAACTCTCCCTGTATGATGGCGCTGAGGGTGGCCTTTATTTTGGGCCTCCTTCGTCGGTGTGAGAAAGCCACACGGAATAACGCCACCAAGCTTTCGTAGGTGTGCACGGACCCTACGAGCAGCTTCCTGTACCACGCGATTGCGTCGCCCGTGAGGGTCCTGCAGAACATCCGACACCAGATATCCTTTCGGCTCGTTCTGTCCTCCATGTTGGTTTTGAACGAGTGGAGGTGGTCCTTTGGGTCGGTATCCCCCTTGTAGTAGGGGATCTTCGGGGCTCTCCAGCCAAAGGGGTACTCCTCGTCTAGCAAGTGCTGCGCCAGGTCCTCGCCCCCTGCTCCGCCCACCGCCAGGGTTGGACTGCCTCTGGGTCCCCCCGTGGGGGCCGCGTCACTCCCAGGTCCCCCTGCCTAATCAGTTTTCTTTGATACCAACAATTAGTTAAAGATATCTTCTTTGATATGCAAAAAACATCCATACTCAAAATATAAACGCCTTCCTAGGCCTCACCCTGCGTAATCAGTCTGTGGTTGATCTGGTTCTATATTTTGCACATATTCGCATCAAAAGAAATGTTAAATTTATTCATTTTAGTCAATTTACCAATTGAAATCAGATTAACGGTAAATGATGGTATGTAAAATACTTCTTTCAAAAGGAAAGTTGGAGATATTTGAACATCTCCAACATATTCGACAAAATATGTAGTTCCATTTGGAATTCTAACACAATTGCCTTCATGATTCTTCCTTAGATTTTTAAATAAGGATTTAACTCCTGAAATATGATCCGAGGCTCCTGAATCCAAGATCCAATGTCTCTTATTATCTATCTAATTAACTGAATTTGCTTGTTTCAAATTCTGACTTTTTAGTAATTTATTTCCTAATTCAGAATTAGAATATAAAAAATCAATAAGCAATTGCATACCAGTGGGTGTCTTAGCACCAAACATGGTCTGCAAAATCTTTATTTGATCATCAGTAAAACCTACTTCCACCTTTGTTGCAGCATTGGCTTCTCCGATCTTCCCTTTATCTTTTTCTCCTCTGTCATCTTTAAATTTGTAGGAAGTTGGATATCCATACAGCTTGTAGCAAGTATCCTTCACATGATCATGCCTCTCGCAGTGATCACAGTACATACTAGTGTCTAATTTTTTTTCCGACCTACTATATAAAGAGTAAGGTTTATCATCTTTCTTCCTAGATGATTCCCCTTTTGTAAACTCTTTCTTCTTATAATTTTTGTCTTGAGCATAGAAAGTTGCCCCCTCAGTTGATTTCCTCTTAGTAACATTTCTTTGCTTTTCTTTTTGAAAAATCAAATTATATGCCTTTCCCAATGTTGGTAACTCTCCAGATGAGAGTATCTGGCCTCTGATCGGTGTATAATTCTCATTAAGACCTAAAAGGAATTGGATCACCTTATCCTCATTTTCACGATCTGTGAGCCTTTTTATTGATCTGACATGTACATCCACCACAACTGCAAGCAATCTTCTCAACACACGAGTTCAACTGATCCCATACAGACTTCAATTTCTGAAAATAGACACTCACTGTATCGCTCTCTTGACACATATTCAGCAAGTCATACTGCATCTGGAAAATTTGAGGCGCGTTTGCTAGCTTATTTATACCTGTTCTTTAGATTATTCCAAGCCACAGCTGCTACGTCAGTGAATAACAAAGTGGTAGCGATTTCCGGCTCAACTGAGTTGTATATCCAAGCCAAAACTAAGCCGTTACAGGTCTCCCAAGCATCCTTAACATCTTTTCCCTTTTCTGGACGAGGGAAATCTCCAGTGACGAAACCTAATTTTCTTCTCGAGACAAGAGCAACTCTCATGGCACAATGCCATGTATAAAAATTATCTTCCCCTTTCAGTTTCTTTGACACTAAACAAGCACCCTGAGCATCTGAGGAATGAACATAATACAAACTTGCTCGATCCTGGCTTAAATGAAGACCACCCTACTTTACCAAAATATTCTCCATACCATCTCCTTCAACAGGTTCCTTGTTCTCCATGCTGTAAATCTCAATCGCCGGTCCTAGATCAGACTTGACTCTGATACCATGAAAAGCTACACCCTCCGACGAACTCTCCGGTAGAACACAATCTTTGACGTAGCCGGTAGAAGTGAAGTGGAGGTGTAGGGTTTGATAATCGTAAAAAAGGAGGAGAACGATTTGGAGATGAAGAAGAAAAAAGATTAATTAATTTGGGGAATATAAAATTCCCTTTTATAGTGTTTATATTTACTGAATTAACCTTGGGCTTTTAGCTCATTACATACATTACAATATACATAAAACAATTGAAAATTAGACATGACCCATCTATTTTTACATCTTCAAATAATCTGTTGTGTCTTTGATTTAAAACAGTCTACATAAAATATATTCATTAATTCAATCTTAGCAATCATCTAAACATTCACATGTATTTATTTTAACAGGTTTGATAAAATTTGGACCAGATGAATTTAAACATTGATATAGGAACATTTTGTTGTTATAAATTATATATCTGATTTTACAATGTATTTTGAGTTTGTTTTATTAATCCAGATGAATTGAGATTCAAATACAATTTTTACAACCAAGGGGAGTTATAGAGAGGAGTGGCGACTGTCTTCTTCTTAACAAACCCTTCAATGGAATCCATTCCTTGATCTTTCCCAAACCCACTCATCTTATATCCTCCAAAGGGTAAATCAGGATCAAATGCAAAGTAACAGTTAACCCAAACCACACCAACTCGGAGCGACCTCGACATTTGATTTACGGTGTCTATATTCTTTGTTATCACACCCGCTCCCAATCCATATATGCTGCAATTTCCTCTCTCAATTGCCTCGTCGATTGTCCTGTACGTGTATCAATGCATCAGTGTATGCGTATTGATTCATATATAATAATTATACATGGTTTTATGCATCGATTATAAACTAATTAAACAAACTCACTTGAATTTCATCACTGACATTACTGGTCCAAATATTTCCTCTTGAGCTATCCTCATATCATCCTGTGATAAATATCAAAAGATAATTAAATCGATAGTGTTTCCAACCCTAACCCTATACCCACTAGAGCCTGATGGTGTAGTATGCGCTAACGATGATGGTTATCACACACACATTATCTCTCAGACTGACCTCTTTCCCTATTATTACAAGTGGGTGTTTCTCAATGGTTTATCTGTCTCCCTCCCACATAGTTGGGACGCTCCTCGATCCAGAGCCTTGGGCCCAAGGTCCTTTGTGGTTCCTAACCCAGTGGTTGGGCCATGGTACCAAAAAAACCTCAACAAATTGAGTAGAGTTAATATACCTACTCAATTCACTTGACTTGTACAATTACCCGACCAAATTGGGTAGAATAGGGGTAGGGTAAGAATTAGATTGTATGTTATTGATTTACCTTCACGTCTGTGAAAATTGTGGGTTCAATGTAGTAACCTTTGTCTCCACAAGCTTTTCCTCCTGATACAAGTTTTGCTCCTTCGCTTTTACCTAATTCGATGTAAGACAAAACCTTTTCATATTGTGTCTTGTCTATCTGGGGTCCTTGATTCACAGTCGGGTCAAATGGATCACCAACTTTCCATTCTTTCGACTTCTCAATGCATTTCTTTATAAATTCATCGTAAATCCCTTCTTGAACCAACACACGCGAACCGGCAATGCACACTTCACCCTGTATGTATGCATAACAAACATATAAATAACGATTTATAAGAAAATTAGGGTTAGGATTTTGATATTAAGACTATTAATTCTATAGTGAGCTAAATCTCACGCGAACCTTGTTGAAGAAAATGGCTAAACGTGCCAGTTCAACTGCCATATCCAAGTCAGCGTCGTCGAAGATAATGACAGGTGATTTTCCTCCTAACTCGAGAGTTATTGACTTAAGGTTGCTCTTTGCAGAAGCCTCCATAATCTTCCTACCCACTTCGGTTGAACCAGTAAAGGTCACCTTATCAACATCCATGTGCGATGCCAAGGCAGCTCCGGCCGTGGGGCCAAATCCAGGAACCACATTCAAAACCCCATCAGGAATTCCAGCCTACAATTCGAAACACTCATTAAAATTAATGTTTAAAAAGATATGTAGATGCGAAATTCGAATTCGTTTAAAAATATTAGAATTTGGATTTTATTTCCGTAATTCAAATATTCAACTTTTTTATTAATTTATAAAAAAAATTGTATCTATTTCATTCAATTATTAATAGTATAGTATATTAGTATAAGAAAAATTCCATGTGTTATAATTAATCCATGCCCTTAAAATAATATCCAATGGTGAGTAAAAAAGTCAGGTTAAAATCTCAGGATAATTTAATTATATTTTTTAAAGATCTCAAATCGTAATAGGATGGGCCGGATCCTTAATGAGTTTAATAGGATGGAATAAAAAGGATCCGAACTCGCTCTAATATATTCATATCCGAAATAATCCGAATATTTTATCAAATCCGAATTGGAAGATGGAAATTGACCCGACAGCCGTCGTCGTGTAAAATAAATAAAATTTAAAGAAATAAAATGAAACGTACCAGTTTGGCCAAGTGTGCGTAGTAAAGAGCAGATAGCGGCGATTGCTCGGCGGGTTTGACGATGACAGTGCAGCCGACGGCCAAGGCCGGACTGACCTTTATTGAAAACATCATAGAAGGGAAGTTCCAAGGAATAATTGCACCAACAACACCGATAGGTTCTTTCAATGTATAAGCTTGGAATTCCCTGGACATCTTCAGCGTCTCCCCGTGAATCTTATCGGCCGCTCCGGCGTAATACCTGACGTTACCTGCGATAGCCGGTATTTGGGCAAATTTTCCGAAGTAGAACAGCTTTCCGGCATCTAGTGTATCGATTGCTGCGATCTCATCCGCGTGTTCTTCGATCAACGATGCAAATTTCATCAGGATCTTTCCTCTCTCCTGAAAATCAAACGAGAGAGATCAAGATCATCGAACAAACAAAGATAGAAAGAAAAAAAAAGAAATCGGATTTAATCCGACGTACAGATCCCGGCATCCGTGGCCATTTCCCATGATCAAAGGCTTCTCTAGCTGCTTTCACGGCGAGGTCTATATCCTCCTTGCCACCTTCCGCCACTAGTGCTATCACCTCCCCCGTCCGTGGATCGAGCGTCTCGAAAGTGTTACCGGAGAGAGAATCGACAAAACTGCCATTGATGAAGAGCTGTGAAAACTTGATTTCTGTTTTGGAGTCTCCCATCTTCCCACAGTGCCAAAATATTGTGAATAAATGTTGGGAATTGTTGGACTTATATATATAGACTAATCTAATAAATTTTTAAAAAAATGACCTTACTTTGATTTTAAAAAATGTCAACACGATGAAAGCATTCCAAGATTGGTATGCGCTAGTTTCTTCTCTTGTCCTGTGTGATTTTTTGAACCGGTCATTCTTGAATCTTAACTCAGTCATGCTTGTGATTTGTTTAAATAACACCTCCTGCGTAACATGTTTACCTGTCATTCTCCTCCCATTTCGTTCTCTCCATAAGCTCCAACTGGCGACCGCTAGAAGTGTCCAGTGGATACCCCAAATTGGCGACTTCATTATAAGTTTATCTATAACCAGATTCATCGATTCAAAGTCATTGATATCATCTACCACAACTATGTTATTCAACATTGCCAAACACTTTTGTAGGATGCTCCTTGTGAAACTGCATGTGTAAAAAATATGATTCACTGATTCGGGTTGTTGCCCATAAAGAGCGCATATCGCGTCTATCTGCATACCTCGGGCCCTCAGCCTGTCTGCGGTCGGTATCACTGATCACCTCACGCGCCACAAGAAATTACATATTTTAGAGATTTTACAAGCCCAAATTCCTCTTGCCAAGCTATCCTTTGGTTTCTCCGACCTAATTGTGTCATATACATTACCGAAAGTCATCTCCTTGCTACTTTCTCGTACGGTCACCAAACACTCTTTTAAAACTGTTCTTAAAAAATTTGCATTAGAATCATAGTGAAAAGTCGAATTTTATATTATAAGAAACTTTTTTTTATAAGGTACATGATATAAGTAAATAAAAATTAAAATATGTACATTGAAACTCGAAATCTGAATCTTCAGTAATTCACTTACCTTAATAACGACAGTTACCAAATGGATTAATCGAGTTGTGTATTATTATAAAAAAAATTTAATAGTCTCAATGACATGGGATTTGTTTGATAATATTGTAATATTCAAATATTATAAAGTCAAACAAATATGAACCAATCAAATAAAATAAGAATTTTTGAAAGTCAAATTTATTGATTAGTTTCAGATCATAAGAGGTCTTAATTAATTAGAACCCAAAACAAATAGATTTGACACATTATGGAAAGATAAGAAGAAGCAAGAAGAAATAATAGAAAAATAACCCAAGTGGCAAGCAAGAGTACACACTAATGAATGAATAGAAAAATCAAACAGCTAGAATTTGATGTTCATTAAAAATAAAGGATTGTTTTCACACAGGAGAAGGATTAGAAAAGAAAGGGTGGTTGAGAGCTTCATCAGCTGTTAGTCGTTCGTTTGGATCATATCTTAATAAACTGCGCAATAAGTCAGACAAACTGCTTCTTGAATACTCCGTGTTCCTGTAAATTAATTCCTGTAAAAGAGCATTATCTTAAACAATCGACTTAATGATCACACACAGTGTACAAGTGGGATGGATGGATCGAATATTTTACCTTCAAGGAATCAAGTTTCCTCACAGCACTGATGCTTTCTCTTGAGGTTGCACCTTCTGGCCAATTCAATTTTGCACCTCTTTTGAAATATTTTAATGTAGATGATGATCTAATATGTAAACCACAAAAAACAAGTGAAAAAACAGTGCTGATATTATTTATAATAGTTCCTTCTAGATACATTCAACAATCAACATATAAGCCTTATAAGGTTAGGTTACAGAATAAGCATGTGAACAAGACATACTTGACTTTCTGAATCATGTGCTCTGGAATTTGTCCCAAGACGCTCTCCATCATGGCTAAATGTTCCAAATTCTCATGGGTTTGAAACAATGTTCGCCCCTGCAAAATATATTTGATAATTATATCAAAAAATACCAATTGAAATCTATTACGTTAATTATATGAAAACAAGACTGACCGTAGAAAGTTCAACCAGGATGCAGCCCACACTCCACAGATCACAAGGATAGTTCCAACCCAACCCTAAAAAAGCACCAAAAGGCAAAAACAACAAGGCTAAGGTAAAAGATTAAGCTAACAAGTTAAAATTGCAAAAGAAGATGAAGGTGGCAGATGCAGAGATAATAAATTTACTCCAACATAACATATAAATCATGAAAAAAGACAAGAAATTGGTTTGTTATCTGGGTTAGTCAAATTGCCAAAGGTTGTGTTAATTCTTCACCTGTTTCATTGTGACTGGAAACAAAAACAATTTACCTAAGATAATTTCAGGGGCCCTGTAATGCCTTGTGGAAACAATAGAACTGCGATCCTGATTCTCATATGCAGTACTACCAAAATCAATCAACTTTATGGCACTTGACTTTGGCAACACCCTATAATGCTCGTTATTATTTGAAGTTCGATTCGAAATCCTCTGTATGGTTTCGAAAATTCGTTCAAAAGAGTTAATGTAATGATTCCGGATATAACTGATTCAAGAGTGGTGTAATTTCCAAAATAATACAAAAGTCAATGTACCTTGTGACAAGGAACCTCTACAATATCAGAAGACACAAGAAGTATGTTTTCGGGCTTCAGATCAGTGTGAATTAGGCGTAATTCATGCATATCTATTTTAAAAGCAGACAAAAATAATAGTCAATTTCTTTCAGAATCAATACAAACCTTACAAAATAAATATGTGAATTTTGTATTATAAATAGGACGATGAGCACGTCCAGGATATTAGGGGGAAATCACACATGCTAGAGATTCCAAAAGCTGACGCCCAAAGTCACGGACAAGATTCACAGGAAATGGATAGTATCTATTTCTCCTTAGAATGTCAAATAAGCTCGGTCCAAGCTTCTCACACACCTGATTACACGATTGAAGTTCATCCAAACAAAGGGTTCAATACATTTCTTATTAACCTAACATTTCCGTAAAAAGAACATACCCCAAGTATCTAACATAAGAAGGAGAAAAAAATTATATTCTTTATCTTAAAAACCACCTATGTGTTTCATTCAAACTAAAAAAATGTAAGTTTATCAGGAAAAAAAAGGAAGGGTTAGCATTTTGCAGAAAATCAATGGTATAATGCTGAAGATAAATTAACAGTATAACTGTATAAGAGATACAAATAATAAAATATCTAATTTAAATTTATGTTACGGAATGCAAACTTTTGGACGCAATATCCACTTACAATGCATATATGATTGCGATAGTCAAACCAGCTCTGTATCTGTAGACAACTGCAGTATTGAATGAAGATATAAGTGAAAACAAGTAATATGATAAAAAAACAATAAAAGGAGCACTGAATTGGAGCATCAGTAGACGAAAAGTAGACTCACTGTGATTTCCCCTGATCATTTTCGGCAAGTTCGTTAAGAACATCTATTTCCATTTTCGCAGCTTGACGATATTTTTTTATGCTCCGCACCACCTTAATCGCAACGAGTTGGTGTTTCTCGCGATCCCAACACTCCAAAACACGCCCAAACGTGCCTACAATACTAGCAACCTTTCTGATGCATAGGGCAAGGAAAAACCACACAACACAGGTGACACTTAAAACATCATCATACCTTCTCCCATTTTGCTAATTATCTTATCTGCAAATTTTCCAAAAAAACAAAAAAAAAATCAATATAATCAAGAACAACATTCAATCACTCACAAAGAAAAACACTCAATCACTTACATCTAGGTGTGAGATTTTCCCCAAGATGGAAAACATAATGACCATCTCTATCATCCTCTCTCCACGGTGGCGAAGGTCTGCCCCTAGAAATCTACACAAAATCCAATCTTTCCTCAGTCCCCTCCTCCCTCCCCAAGAAAAACAATACCGTCCATTGTTTCCTAGATACATACCTTTGCTTCAGGTTGGACAGAATCCCATGATAGACGAGGCCTTTTCCGGGATCGGGAATTCTCAATCTCATTCATATTCTTCTCCGACTTCCCTGCAACAGAATTCTTCGACGGACGAATACTTTACCAAAAGGGGAGAGGCCGGGCGGCGTTCGACAAAGTGTGAGAATGAAGCTGAAAGTAGGCCTATTGGGCCTGGACTTATTATTAGACCCGGATTTTTTGTTAGGCCCAAATTTATTGGACATAATTTATGTAATTATTTATTTTGACAGGGGGTTTTGGATATAATTCATATAGCCCTAACCCAAACCCTACACACTTCAATCCTGCCCGTTGATTTCAAGAAAAGATTGAAATCTCAGAAAAAGGATTACTGTAGTTACGTTTTAGTATACAGTAGGTAGGTGTGGTTATTGGTTTTTTTAGGTTTTTTAATGTACTGTAGGTACTGTATAGTTGTATTTATAAATGGCAACTCGAGTCTACCGAATCGAATACCTAAGTATTTGGTTCGTTTCGTTTAGATAAACGAGCCTACTTTTAGGTTTGGGTTCGGTTCGTTTAATAACCGAACCGAATCTGAACCCGAAACGAATAGTTCGTCGAATACTGATTTTTTTTACATTATTCTAAAAATAAACATTAAAAAAATAAATATTCTATCTGATTATTTTTGAAAAATAAACAATAAAAAAAACATTGTTTATAATCTATTTTCTTTTGTTGAGTCAATCTTTTGGCATCTTTTCTTTTTGTTGATTAAAAATCAATATTAATATACTATATTAATGAAAAATTACAAAAATATACATAAGTTATGAAATATATAATATAAATTTATAATAAAAAATTATATAATATAAGTTTATAATATAAATATAAAATATAATAAAAATGTTAAACGAATTTCAAACAAAGTTTGGGTTCGGTTCGTTTAATTAAATGAATCTATTTTAAGATTCGGGTTCGGTTAATAATCGAACCGAATTCGAAACGAACCGAAAAATACCGAATTTTTGCTACAACGCTAATTATAGGTGTTGTTTATAGGTTTTTTTTAATGTTTTTTCAATGTATTGTCTTGTCGATGCCTTTGCCTTTGCTTTTATCTTCTCTTTCTAGCTTTTTGTTATTTTAGATATAAGTCATTAGTACTTGACATGTTCTGTGGAGTGAACAATCACCTTAATTCAATTTTATTTGCATCCGCGATTATTTCCAATGAACTATCAAATTCTTTCATATGGTTATTCGATGAATTCAAAAATTGTATGAAATCTGCATCAAAGGCTATAATAACAGGTCAAGATGCAGCAATGAATGTGGCTATAACACGAGTTTTCTCGAGTACTTTTCATCGATTATGTAAATGGCATATTACACACAAAATGTGTGATAAAATTGGTATAGTATGTAAGAATAAAACTGAAATGGAAAAATTCAACACCATATATACTCAACAAATCTGATTCGATTGAGAAGTTTGAACACGAAATAAATTTTTTGGGGGGATGCATTTACACAAAGAAGTGAAGTTATGAATTTTATGATAAAGACTAAATTAAAGAAACATTCAACTTTCTGTGAATTAGTCGGATCTATGGAGACAATAGAGAAAACACAAAGAAACAAGCAATCAGAATTGGATCATAACGACAAAGATGCACCCCCTCATACGATTACATCATTACCTATCGAAAAATCGTTACCACCAAGTTTACACATCTGAAGTATTTCTATAATATCAGATTTAAGTACAGAAAAGTTTGACATATTACATCAACAAACAGGTAGAATTACAGATTTTATCAATTGTTATATTCTTTATCAATTGCCAATATTATAACTAATATTTTTCTTTTTTTTATCAATTACAAGAATCTAACCAACTTTCTCACACAAATAGTCGCAGCAAAAATTAGCGTTGGTGTAGACAATATAGCAAAGTGCAGTTGTCATTTACTATTTTATAAGGGATTTCCGTGTAGACATCTCATTTGCATGCTGACGAGCAATGGAATAACCACAATACCTGGTTACATGATACTTGATAGATGGAGAAGAACTTAATCTTTAAGTGATATGCAACCAGATGAATCGGATGGAACGAAAGAACTGAATCTCTACCTAACAAGATGTCTAAATATTTCATGAATTTCTGATATGACTAATGAAGAGGTGAAAAGAGAATTAAGAATCGCAGTTGGGAACCTGAAATTGAAATTCGGTGCAACAGTAGAGAAACCGAAGAATGGATCAATAACGAGGTTTGTTGAAAATTTTAATTGGGTAACTGTTATTGGTAATCCTAAAGTAGCAAAAACAAAAGGCAGCAGAAAAAACACAAAAAGACCTGGGAAAGCATATTCAAGATTCAAGTCTTACAGAAAAATTATAATACCAAAGATTAAATATTATGGTAAATGTAGACAAAAAGGACATAAGTACATAACTTTAGAAACTGTAATGTACATGTAGCATAAGCACAAGTCTGAAATATTTCATTTCTAATCTTTGGTATTTGCTTTTTAGTTCAATGTAAAGGATATAAACATTCTACCAATAGATCTTTTGTGTTTGATTTTTCATCTTGCAATACACCATATGCAACAGATCTTAATCCTTCAGTCATATATAATCCTCCATTACATCCAGCATCCTTCTCTTGCCGAATTGAACTAAGTAATTGATAACTTTGATGATCTTTGATATTTATTAGTTTTCGAAGAAAGTAATTAAACCAAACAATCTGCAATTTATAAGTCAAAAGATATCATAATCAATTTTTAAAATAATATAATCAATTACGTTCGTACCTTTTTCAGAGATACTTCAAGATTCTATTTTTCTAATACCTTATGATTCGAATCAAAATAAATGTATAAGTTTTCATCTTTATACCATATTAGAAAATGTCAGTCGTCATTCGTTCGAATTGGAATGAAAGCAAATCTTAATAACTTTTTCGAGAGTTTCATTGACGATATAACTGCATTTTTAAACCTTCTTAGCCTAATTGCTTCAGCATTTTCAGAATTACCTCGTGTCAAACTGCGTATATCAGTGTTATCAAAAATATCTGATTTCAAAATTATCAAGGTTGAGATATTATATCATTTATCCTTCATCCCTTGGACCAATATTATAATATTATAACAATCTACAAGCTACAGACATATTGGATGTTAGAAACGTTGTGAACAAATTAGACTACTAATCTTAACTACAAATTATAGTGTTGTAAACGTACGTTCGAATCGTAGATTTTGTGATGAATTACATCAGTGCAACATGTTGGCCTAGACATGAGATAGTTGTATCGAAGTCAACAACGAACCTTTTGGATCTATAACTGTTAATAATTTAAAGAAAAAATTATCATTGTCAATAGTTGATAAAAAATACTTAATAAATAATTCTAAATTCACATACGATTGTAATATTAAATATTTAGTTTCATTTAACTTCGACGGTCCAATACTTTCCGATTGAGTATTTTCCTTGCCTTTCCTCCGTTTAGTAAATATAAAGAGCGTCACATTAAATAATAATAAGATAAAATTTATATTCATATGGTGATGTAATCAAAGCAATCAGTTGTGGTGTTAAAACCGGAAGAGAAAAATCGATGCATCTAGCAACTGTAAAAAGATCTTCGTAGTTATGTTTTTTGGTTAAACGAATTTTGGCCTCAACCTTTTCCGCACTACGTATTGCTGAGTCCCAGAATTCAGGGGAGTTCTGAATTGCTAGAGGATAAGAGAGAACTAGTGTAGTATTGCAATTATCATTGATAAAAGGAATAGAGGCAGTTGCAACAGAGGTCGATGCATCTAAACACACCTTTGACTCGATCGGTGTAATAAAGGTCTGCTGCAAAATATCTGACGATTTGAAAGACTCATTGATTTGTTAACAGAAATTGACTTACTGGGGTTGATAGTGTCTTTATCGGTATATGAGTTTCCTTGGACAGAAAAATCCAGATTATTGAGAAAGTCAAAACTACGTCGAACAATTGACTTAATCAGACTGACATAGTTCAGATTATATGAGACTAACTGAATTAACTAAATCTTCATTAAATACTGATGGATTGAGATTATTCAATGGAATGTCGAGAGGAAGATCAATAGATATTGGATCAAACTCCCCTGGACATGAAGAAGATGTTGGCTTGGTTTCAGAAATTGATTTAATTTGGTTTCTGAAATTGACATACTGCGGTCAATAATGTCTATACTGGTATTGGAGATTTGTTGGTGAGACAAATCCAGATCATTCAAAAGGTCAGAACTAGGACGAACAATAGACTTTTTCATACTGAAATAATTCAGATTAAGATCAATAGGCGAAGAAGATGTTGGCTCGGTTGATAGTATATCCAATAATTGAAAATCTCACATCAACGTACTACATGACTTACTAGAAGAGTGATGGTGTGTGGGCTCGCGCTAGGATGCTCACACACACAACTCTCTAATATTACTCTTACTAATATTCGATTCCCCTCCTTCTTGCATTTGGGGAAGTATTTATGATCTAAATCCTTAGGCCTATTGGGCTTAGCAGGCCTGTTCGGTCTGGGTCTGTTTGGACGGCCCCCGGTACCAACAAAGAGGAATGAATTTCTATCGTAGTCACCTATTAAACAAACTAACTAATTAGTGAACCCATAATTCCAAATATATATAAAAAATGATTAATATATTAAAATATGTAGTAATTTAATAGAGATCAATTATTCAATATTCAGTAAATATAATACAGTATTATCTTTTGAAGTAGAACCTGTAAACGAACATATAAAATAAGTTTAATAATGAAATTCAATAACAAATTACAATAAAATTTGATTACCTCATTATTGTTAAAAGATGCGATCGATCGATTTTTCTTCTTTGGAATTCCCTCGTATCTTTGGAAAATAAATTGATTCCGTGGTGATTTGCGACGAAATAGTGTTGTGTGCTCTCACAAAAATATCTTTGAAATAAATATAAGACATTATTCAATTACGGGTTTTTAAAAATAAATTAACATGGAAAATGTTAAAAAAATTAAATCTTACATTGAAAAAGAATGCATATCCGTGAATGTAATCACCAACTCTATCACCGTTTTTTTCACGACAACGAATAGAATAGCAAACAGACTCCATGTTATTAAAAATTTGATAAAAAATATATTATGACCAATTAAAACTAGAAATATCCTCCAATCTCTTTAGATAATAAAATAACTTTAATGAAATCATAGTTTTTGAGTAGGAGTCAAGAAACAAAAAAGGTAAAACCATAAAAGGAAGTACAAGAAGAAAAAAATGATTAAGCCACAAGATTAAAACAGGAACAATATTGAAAAAATGATTAAACGAAAAAACAAATACTAAGTGAATAAAACAAGAACGACGGAATTTAAAATTAAATACAAACTAAATGATAGTGTGTAGGCTCGCACTAGGGTATTCACACACATAATTCTCTAATATCACTCTCACTAATAATCGATCCCCCTCCCTCTTGCATCTAGGGAGGTATTCATAACCTAAACCCTTGGGCTTACTGGGCTTAGTAGGCCTGTTCGGTCTGGAGCCCGTTTACCAACACTAAAAAAGAACAAAAAAAATGGCAGGAAGGGGCAAAAACAAGAACAGAATAAGCACCCTAAAAAATTAAAAATCGACATTACCGTGAATGAACGATGTTGACGAAAAACAAAGAACACACAGCGAAGAACGAAGAACAAATAACCCAAAACGAAGAACCAGAACCAAAACAGAACTTGAACTTGAACTAGAACCTAGGAATGAAGGGGGTTTAGGTAGGAATGGGTTAGAAGATTGGTTCTGGTACTGGGTAGAAGGTAGAAGACGGTTGTCTTCGTTTGATTGTTAAAATCGGATTCCATGGATTGATTTAAATAGGAAGTTTAGACTGTGATGGTGTGTGGATTTGCGTTAGGGGGGTCACAAATACAACTTTTTAGTATTACTTTCACTAATAATCGATCTCCCTTCCTCTTGCACATGTGGAGATATTTATAACCTAAATCCTTGGGTTAGAAGTAGATAGCTAGGTAGATATTTAAGTAAGATATGGTATTGTAGTATAGTTAGTTAATCAGGTGCGCACTGGTACGCATTTTAAAAAGCGCGCACCTGTCGTGCACTCAATTCAATTAAGAAAAAATTTGAACGTCATCCGTGACGTAGGGGAGAATGAGGAGTTATATAAACTGTAGAGAGTTTTTTTATCTGTGTGCGGAGGAGAAAGTGAGAAACCATTTCATCGGATCGGAATGCAGTCGTTGCAGGAGAAAGCGTCGGAGTGGAGCGGTGTGTCTATCGGAGAAGCATTCGCCATAGATGAGGTGAACATCTTCGATAAGATCGGTGGACTGAACACCTTCATTGCGCTGTCCACCAACTTCTACAACAGGTAAGTTGAGTAAAAAAAAAAGGTTTCGATCCGATTTTTCTGTTTATTGTTTTTTACTTTTTCAATTGGCGCGGTTGGTTTAGGGTTTATGATGATGAGGAAGAATGGTTCCGATCTATATTCGCAACATCGAACAAGGAATCTGCGATTCGGGATCAGTACGAGTTTTTTGCTCAGAGGATGGGTGGACCTCAACTCTTTTCTCAGCGGAAGGGTGAGATTTTCGTTTCCGGTTTAAGTTAGTTATTATTTGTGAAGGTGATAGTTTTGAAAGATTGCAAAAATCCCCTTTATTTATGTTAGGGATTTACATCTTAATTCTTTAATAGAACATGATTAAAACTTCAAAATTCTAACAAAATTATTACAGAAGTCGAAAATTTGCCAAGATCCAAAGTCCAAACACATAGGAATTACTGATTAGATTTAGATTTCATGGGTCATATTCCTTTCAAATTTTTACTATTTACCAAACTCTATGAGAGGAACAGTATGATTGTATGAATATCCTGTTATATCTGATGTCTGAAAGTACAAATATGAAAAAAATAATAGATGGATAGAAGAGTTCCAGTGACTGGATCTAATCTAGCCATACCACCAGATCGTACTCTGATGTTTCATGTTTGTAAAAAAAAGGAATTCCTGATTGTTTAATTCTACTATGGCAATTCAAACAGGTCATCCGGCACTAATACGCCGACACCGACCATTTACCGTGACTCGTGTAGGGGCCGAGAGGTATTTGTACCACATGCAAAACGCATTGGATACTACCGAAAACATAGATCCTGATTCTAAAATAAAGATGATGAATTACTTCAGGTTCGTTTGTTTGCCTATTTGTGGGTTTTCAGAAGCAAATTCTTTCAATATTTCAGAATCTGTTTGTTCTTTTCTTTCCTTGGGTACAGGCATACTGCTTTCTTTCTTGCAGCTGGAAATCAAATGACAAACAACGTAAACAATCCACAATCTGCTTGATTATTGTCCATTGATAAAATATATTTCTATATTATATTATTATGGACGGAGAAGGAAACATTAACCAGCTTATCAGGGTAAGTGTGTCTTGTGTCCATGTATGTGTATGTTTGTAATAATTATTTCTTCATAAAAACATACATAGTACATACTGTGTACTATGTACATTGATATTACCATATCTTCAAAACAAAGCTACTTTTGAACAATAAGTGATTATGTAAATTAGTTTGAAAGCTATGTAATAAATAACAGTTAGCATTTATACTTATAACAGGCATAAGCCATGTAAGTACATAAAATCATCTTATGCAGTTGACAATCAAATGCTTTGGTTTGCTCATTTCACTTGGATAATCAGCCTATTTATTATGAACAACTTGTTGAAGCGTCCCGACTGTTTCCAAATCCAAAAAGGGTATTGAAATCTATGCTTTTCTCGCCATAAATCTGCTTACAAAGAGGCGATAGTGACACGCCAAATTCCATAGGCCCCAAAGAGTCCTGTTGATGGAAAAGACAAATGATTTGAATACTTGTCTCAAAACAAAACAGCACCACCAAGGTAATAGGTGTACTTCAGAAACTAAATAATTTTGATGTCTCGTGGAAACGTTTTTGATGAGATATCAAAAATGAGATATCAAAAAGTCGTACAATCTCAAGATATGATCCATTTTATTTGAAGCTCACTCTAATTCTTGTTACAGTAATGTTTAGGTTGGCTTACAAAATTGATGGATGATAGTCCCATGTCATTTCCGTTGGCTGTAACTAAATCTTCTTTATGAGGTTTTGAACCATGCTGTGAATCACCTTCTTCACTTAATAATATGCCGGTCTTATATTCCTCACCTTCAGTGATAATGTGTGGTTCTGTCTGCTACAATGTGACAAATCAAATAAAAAAACACTAATGAAATACATGTCCTAGAGTAAGTATTATTGAATTGATAAAAAAGACAGAATACAAACCTCAAACAAGTTAGGATGGCATTCTTGTGAAAGTGATTCAGGGTTAACCAAATCAGTATCTATTTTTGAAAGAGGTTCATCACAACCTGAACCTTTCACTTGAAATGGTTCCTTTGGAATTGAAGAGTCTTCAAGCAACCCACAATTTTTCTGAAGTGAAAAGGCGTGGCATGTTTCGTCGTCATCCCAAATGGAAGTATTGGAAATTTGAATAGATTGATTCTTAAAAGAAGCAATAGCTACATCTAATGAATCAAAGTTATATAGAAGACGTGAGGAACCCTCTGTGGGAAGAGGCATGTTCTGATTGGAATTCATGTTGATTGTAGGTATTTCTGAAAATATTTCGCTCAGACTTATATTTGACATTTCATTGACAAAGAGCATATCAGTGTTTTTATTCTCCTTCAAATCAACCTGCAAAAAACAGAACGATTACTTTGATCCAAAAGAAGAGTAACTGATAGAAAAGATGTATGTTCCAAGAGTAATACCGGTTCTTCCAGTGCTCTATCATTTGATGGAGAATTGTTAACAATTGCTTCCAATTGCCGTTCTCTTCCAATGTCTATACTTTGGCTTTCTTTATTAGGATTCTGGTCATTATTCGGGAACCATCCATACCTATGGAAGAAAATGTGCAATAATTATTGAGAAATGGTAAGAAAAACACATTGTTCATTTTGCAACATCTACAAACCTCAGTCGAAAAACAGACGGACTCCCTAACATTTTGTGAATATCACCAGCACAAATACCAGTGTTCTCGACATTCCACCTTTCAAATCCATTGTCATTATTAAGTTGGGGTTCATATGGAAAAAGCATGAGTTCCCCAACTGGTACACTAGAAATTTTCCATTTGGTGATAAGGTGTTTTACAACTGACGATATCTTCTTTCTTACTCCCATTGTGAGCTCAATATGAGGGTTGTGTTTATCCTGCAAAGAGTATATTTGAACCAACACTTTTAGATATCAGAATGCTACAAAATAAAATAAAATTCAAATTCCATCAAACCGCACCTTCTCTAAAACATTGCGAGTAACATCATCCATTGGAAACAACTGAAGAGCTAATTTCGCAACAGTATTTGAGGGGATTCCCTGTTGTGGTATGGACATTTCTGTTCGAATTTCAACATAGTTTGTCTCTTTGTCATTTTGTGGAAGCAGTGGAGGCTTTTGACAAGATGGTGCTTCTGTTCCTTGAAGCAATTGAATGCATTTCTTCTTTTCTAATAAAGAGTATAAAAAAACATAGTAATTTATCAACTTCTCAGTTATCTATAAATATCTACTTTGTCAGTTTCTGAATTCATGAAAAAATTTGTCTTCCGAAATCTGAATTTTACAAATGCAAAACAGTATAATAAAATAATAATGATAATAACAATAATAGAATAAGAAAACAAACCAGATGTTTTGGGATTTTTTCGAGAAGTTTTAGCGTTGGACTGTCTGGATTTTGTGCGTTTTTCCTTAACTTCTTTATTTACTTTAACTTTTGAGCCAATGACCGTTGTTCTCTTATTTTGGCCAGCAGGTTTCATGGTAGAAGATCTGTAATAAACAAATAAAAATCCATCAAAAAAACAAGACATTACAGTTAAAATCATAAAAAAAGAAACCCTAATTCGATGGAAACAACTAAAAAAGATCGAAAGTAAGCGAATCGCGAAAAAAAACAAATTGCAATAACCTTCGAGACAAACCGGCGTGGAGAAGCTGATATCAGGTTCCTTCAAATATGTAACGGAGACTGAGGAATTGAGGATCGACGGGAGGATTTAGGGTTCGTTCGTCGTTTTTTGAGCGGAGGGAAATCTAAAATGCAGGAGATTGCCCGGGAAGGATAAATATTTCAGAAACTGTGTTGTGTGTGTGTGACTGTGTGTCGTCATAGAGACTGAAATACGTGTTATTTATATACCCCACATTTGTGTTAATTGCACAAATGCTCCTAAAAATCATCAGATAATCGTATTTCTCCTTCCGAATTTCATACTTTACATGTTAGTAGTACTGAGAAAATGAGTAGTGGTGAATTGCAAAAAAAATCCAAAAGTTTTATTATTATAAATACATCGTTAGATTTTTGTAAAATAACCATAAACCCAACCCTTCTACCTCTTTTCAAATCATCGCCTTCTCAATCATCTTCTTAAATTTCAGTTCCTTTTCTCTGCAGAACGCATTTTCATTCACTGTTCGTGCACTACAAAAAACCAGCGCAGTTCTGGCGCCCATCTCCCGGCGGCCAGGCCTGGCCGCCGGAATGTTACACTTGTCCGCCTGTATAATTTTCCCTCGTAAATGAGAGAAATTTTCTGGCGGCCAGGCCGCCGGTATACTAAAACCCTCAACGGTTGGGAGAAAAATTCCCGGCGGCCTGGCCGCTGGATACTTTTTCCCGCTTGTTTTTTTCAGTAGCCGGCGGCCTGGCCGCCAGGATTTTTTGGAAACCCTAAAATTACAACTTGCGCCGCCGTGGTCCCCCGTACAGTCAAACTTAGTCAAACGAAACTTAAGTATTTCCCGGCGGCCAGGCTGCCGGGAAATTTTTATATAAGAAAAAAATTTCCAGACTTTTCTCATTTCTCCCAACGGTTTCCTCACTTCTCCAAACTCTCCCAAACTCTCCCAAACTTCTCCCAAGGTTTCGAAAGTTCTCCCCAAGGGCGTTTGATTGAGCACTCCGGCCATTCCTCCCCAAGGTAATAATCTCCCCTTCTTGATCTTCATCTTCATGTTCTACTTCTTCATCTTCTCCTTAATTATCTTATTATATTTTATATTATCTTTTTCTATTCTTCTACATTTTCTATTTTGTTCTTCATTTGATGTATGTTATTTGATTAAATTAGGGGGTTATGGTTGTATGACATTGGGGTTCATGTATTTGTGGGTTTATGACATTTAGGGTTTATGTATTTATTATTTGGGGGCTTATATATGTATTTGGGGGTTTGATTTTACGGTTAGATGTTAGGTTGATTTATTGTAGTTAGATTTTAGGGTTTGATTTAGGTTTGATTTATTGATGTTAGGTTTATTATTTGTTGGTTTTTATTTAGTTTATTTACTGATGTTATTTAGGGGGGTTTATTTACTGTTTTTAGTTTATTTTTATCATTTACTGATTTTAGTTAATTTAGATTAGGGTTTTACTGTTTTTATAAATTATATTAATTTTGTCTTTTGATTTGTGATTTGGGGGTTTATGATTTTAAATCATACTTTCCAATGATTTGTCTTTTGATTTTAAAAAAAAAAATCATGCATTGTGAATTTGTGATGGGAATTTGTGATGTGGGGTTAGTAATTGTGATTTACTCTTTTTAGGGGTTTTGATATTGGGGGTTTTATTTAGGGGTTTTGATATTGGTGCTTTGATTTAGTTTTGTTTATTTTAGTTAATTATAGTTAGTTAATTAATTGACTTATGTACTGTTTTGATTATATTTGATTTAGTTAGTTAGTTAATTATATTTGATTTAGTTAATTGACTTTATTTGTAATATATGTACTGTTTTGATTTTAATTGTGATTTTAATATATTTAGTTGTGATTTTAGGGTGTCGTACTCTATGTGGAAAGATTTTTTTTTTTTGCAATCTATGTAATGGCTAGAATCCGACTTAAATGAATGTAGTTTTGATGATGATGAATGTAGACAGAGTATTTTTTTTTGATGATGATGAAAGAGAGATTTTTGGTTTTAGTTTGATTAGGATTTTTGGTTTTATTTCATTAGGATTTTAATCACTGAATGTAGATTTTAGTTTTTCTTTGATTAGGATTTATGGTTGATTAGGATTTAAAATGATGTTTTGATATGTGCTTGAAATTAGTATGTGGAACAGAGGTGGGATATATTTCGATATGTGATTGAAATTCCTTTTTAATTTGTAGACAGAATTAGGTATTGAAATTCCTTTTAAAGTTGTGCATGTTTTGATGGAATTGACGTGATATTTGTGCATGTTTTTATGTATGTAATGGTTACAATCAGGATGTAGTTTTTTTGTTTAGCAAATCAATTCCATTATAATATTAATGTTATGACAGCATGTAAAATCAAGTGTGGTACATTGTTTTGATGTAAAAATGAAAATGAAGTTGATTTTAATTTTCGTATTCATGCAAATCGATGTGGGACAAAATGTAGGATTTGCTTTGAATAGGTAAGAGCAACAAAATGAAGTTTTTTTGCTTTGAATTGGAATTTATTTTTGCTTTGAATAGGATTTTTGGTTGATTGGGATTTAAAATGATGTTTGTAAATGTTTTTTTGATATGTGAGGTATGGAAAAATGAAATCAAGTTGTGCATATTTGGTTAAATTAACGTGATTTTTCTTTGATGCTTCTATATAACTTGTATTTACCATTCTTATTGTTCTGTACACTACACTATGGTCTTCAATAATACGATCCAATTTTGGAATTCCGAAAGTAGCAGCAGTTATGCATAGCACATGATCTGCCTGCCAAAATGATATATAGTTAAATTTTGGAATTCTATTTCATTTTAATATGATATATGTACTGTTTGTAGTATTTATTGGTGTTTATGTAGTGTTAATTTAGTGAAATTTAATTTCTATGTTAAATTTATTTTAGGTTAAAGCCTTCTTCTAATCCGGCCGGCCACTTCTCTCCGGTCATTGTCGAAATTATCTTCAAGGTATGGTTTACATTATGTTCATCTTCTTCTCTTCTTTTTTTGTTGTTTTTAATTTGGGGGTTTATGATTTGGGGGTTTATGATTTTGGGGTTTATGATTTGGTGGTTTTTTATTTGGGGGTTACTTTCCAATTTATTGTAGTTATTGTAGTTTTTTCTTCTAATTTAGGGTTTATGAAATTGGGGGTTTTGTAATTGGGGCTTATAATAAGTTATTGGGGGGTTATGAATTTTTGGGGGTTTACTGAATTTGTTACTGAAAATAAGTTATAA
>LFYR01002048.1:98691-158602 GCA_001185155.1 Zostera marina
CACTTTAGATGGCGGAAATCCGCCATCTAAAGCCCGCCATACAAGGTCGGATTTCTTGTAGTGGCAGTCTACCAGAACTGACCACGAGGCCTAGAGTCAGCGATTCACCCCTGGAGTCGGCGACTTGGTAGTCCCAGTCGGCGACTCCCAGGTGCTGCCTTGAGTACTTGACGTAGACACTTCTTCCGAATTCGTGGAACTCTCCGGGGGTCCGGCATAAAGCGACGGAACCCCAGTCCTTGTCGAAGGGCGTTGCTGAGAGTGACTGACGTGATCAGGCATGTCTCACCAGTACTTCCCCTGAAGAGAGCATGGAAAAACACCCGTGTACCGCCAATATCCCCCCCCAAGCTAGGTGATGCGCATCATGGCAAGAAGCGACAAGATGGGATTGAGTCATTACGCTCACAGCGACACTAATGACTCTGCGTAGTCCATGCACTATCAGATGGACTGATTCACTATCAGAATCTAATTCCAGGCCAATGGAACTACATGTTTATAGTCCTACTCTGATCAAGAGCGACTTTTGTTGTGTGGATTATGGCCGAAGCGACAGAATGCGTGGATTCGTTATCCGAATCGGCTGGCCGAAGCGTGAGAATCTAGTTCACTATCAGAACTGATGTTTATAGTCTACCCTGATCAAGAGCGACTTGGTGTCCGCAACGACGGTTACCCCATAGGCCGAAGCGCAAGATGGGTCGAGATCATTAAGGTCAAAGCGACAAAATGATCTCCAAATGTTCGAAGAACTATTGAAGCCAAAGCGACAACATAATTCTTGGTCTGATTCTGGCCGAAGCAACAGAATCATGCCTGCAAAACAAAAAACAACCTGCAAAACAACTATATCAGTCTAAAGGATATATTTATTGATTTACTGACCTTGCCGTGTGGAGCTGGCTCTCATGCTGCTCCTCCTTATGCTCAATAAATCCTTGATTGATCTGTCCGAAGCGACAGATCTATCATGCTCAAAAATGTGACAGCTTCTGGCCGAAGCGACAGAAGTGCCGACTCATTATTAGAGTCTGACTCACTATCAGAGTCTGACTTATTATCAGAGTCTGATTCTGACCAAGGCTACAGATCCACTATCAGAATCCGATTCTCGCCTCGGATACAGAACCTGCTGATTCACTATTAGAATCTGACTCACTATCAGAGTCTGATTTTGACCAAGGCTATAGATCCACTATCAGAATCCGATTCTCGCCTCGGATACAGAACCTACTGACTCACTATCAGAGTCTGGTTCACTATTAGAACCTGGATTACTATTAGAACCTTTCCTGCAAAAAATAAAACATCCTTTCGTGATGTCCCTCCTTTGCTCAAATTATTCCTCGGTAAATCTGGCCGAAGCGACAGATTTTACCGTGCTCAACTTTTTGACGACTTCTAGCCGGAGCGACAGAAGTGTCCGGAGAGCTTGTGATGCTCCCCCCGAATTTCGACGACTTCTGGCCGACGCGACAGAAGTGTCGGGAGAGCTTGTGATACTCCCCCATTGAAATGTGATGACTTCTATTGACAGAAGTGTCAGGAGAGTTTGTGATACTCTCCCTCGAATTTCGACGACTTCTGGCCGACGCGACAGAAGTTTCGGGAGAGCTTGTGATACTCCCCCATTGAAATGTGACGACTTCTATTGACAGAAGTGTCGGGAGAGTTTGTGATACTCCCCCTCGAAATGTGATGACTTCCATCCCAATTGACAGAAGTGTCGGGAGAGCTTGTGATACTCCCCCTCGAAATTTGACGACTTCTATCGAAATAGACAAAAGTGTCGGGAGAGCTTGTGATACTCTCCCTCGAAATGTGACGACTTCCATCCCAATTGACAGAAGTGTCGGGAGAGCTTGTGATACTCCCCCTCGAAATTTGACGACTTCTATCGAAATAGACAGAAGTGTCGGGAGAGCTTGTGATACTCCCCCTCGAAATGTGACGACTTCCATCCCAATTGACAGAAGTGTCGGGAGAGCTTGTGATACTCCCCCTCGAAGATTGTGCTCTTGTGACACAAACTTTTGGGATGAGTGTTTTTCGAAGTATGCGAGTGTCGGCGAGCTATCTATTGTTTTTCCTTTGCTAATCTTTCATATAAATTACCCTTTAAATTGTAACTAAGGCCCGAAACTAGATTCACAAGTCGTAATTTAGCCGCTCTGGATGTAAATTAGACTCTGCTAACCCTATTGCTAGCCACTTTGGGCGTAGACTTAGTCGAACGAATCGTAGCTCAGCCTACGGTTAAATTTACGGATAATTTATACCTCCAGATTAGCATAGAGTTACTAGATATAGAGCGACGACGTATTAGAAATATTCGACACTCGAGGTTTGCCTTGTAATTTGGAACCCTAATGATGGAGAGAGCTTGTGATACTCCCTCCTGAAGTGTGACGACTTCTGGCCGAAGCGTCAAAAGTGTCGGGAGAGTTTGTGATACTCCCCCTTGAATTTTGACGACTTCTGGCCGAAGCGACAGAAGTGTCGGGAAAGCTTGTGATGCTCCCCCTTGAAAACATGCACTTGGGCAGTTTTTATTGTTATTTTACCCGGAGTCGGCGACTGGAGGCCACCAATCGGCGACACCTATGGGCTGGGTAACTGCAGGTGGTATTTTTGTTTTTTACCCCTGTGAGTCGGCGACTCCTAGCGTAACCGTCGAATCTTTTTGGGAGATCCTTGGGATATTTGGAGAATATACGGGGAATATATGCAAAATCTCCAAATAAGGAAATGTATCTCACAGTGTTGTGAGATTGTGTTTCGAGTCGGCGACTGCCTTGTGGAGTCAGCGATAGTGGCGTGATGTGGGGGATTTGGAGATCGATTCCTGATCTCAAATTTTGCAAATTTCGGATTTTCTAGATGGTTTTTGCAATTTTTCCAGGGGCTATAAATAGTGGAAAGTTTTCCCTAAAACCTCACAACACTTTTCCCCTCCTCAATCGCCTAAAACCCTAGATTTTTTAGTCGGCGATTCCCAAGTAATTCTCCTTTGAATCGACGATTCCGAACATGTCTTCCCCCCATTCCAACTTCTCACCTTTGAAGGAAGCTGAAACGTCCGCTTTCATTGCGGAGATGACCGTTGAGGGTCTCGATGAGGTGTTGAACACCGTCGAGTCGCCGATTCCCTCTCCTGACAGAGTGATTGAGTCGGCGACACGATGGTGGAATCGGGGACTGCTTTATGTAGCTTTTCCTTCGAGTCTGGCCGTGGACAACACTCTTAGCTAGCAGAATAACCCACAATCGGAGACTCACTGGGTGGAGTCGGCGATTGCCTTTGTGAATCGGAGATTCCTTGACACAAAGTCAGCGACTCACCCTAAGGGAATCGAGCTAAACTTTGCGAAGAAAATTTCACGATTACGACGGGATATCGTAGTTCGATTGTCCCACAAACGGCGCCAGCTGATGAAGCAAGAAATCTGCTACCAGTAGGCTCGCGGGGTCGCGAGGAGGGCCGGAGGCTTTGGAGTCCACGACGCACGCTCTACGTCAATGTACCTCAAGTGGGCGATTCGGGCTCCTTGTATTGCTCTGGTTGGTGTGTGTCAAGTGGGAATGACTTGAGGGTAGAGGTCCCCCAAGGACCCTTTTATAGGGTCCTGGGGGACGTTTCCCCATTCATTAGCGTGAGGCCCACCCCATTAAGGTATCCTATTGAAGGGTGCCTTAATGACGTGGACCCACCCAAGTAACGGCTGGGAGTCGGCGACTCAGGTATGGGAATCGCCGATCCAGAGGTTCTGTCGCCGACTCCCCATGAGCCAAGTGGCAGTCTACCAGAACTGACCACGAGGCCTAGAGTCAGCGATTCACCCCTGGAGTCGGCGACTTGGTAGTCCCAGTCAGCGACTCCCAGGTGTTGCCTTGAGTACTTGACGTAGACACTTCTTCCGAATTCGTGAAACTCTCCGGGGGTCCGGCATAAAGCGACGGAATCCCAGTCCTTGTCGAAGGGCATTGCTGGGAGTGACTGACGTGATCAGGCATGTCTCACCAGTACTCCCCCCTGAAGAGAGCATGGCAAAACACCCGTGTACCGCCAAGTATGTTTCATTATTTTGTGTGTTTCTAGTTTCTACTTTCTAGGGTATTCTCATTTGAGATTCCGATATTGGAACAGGGCGGCATGGCTTGCGGGTTCAGTGGTACGGTGCTAAAGGTTGCCAGACTTCCAGGTGGTTTTTCTTTTGGGGGACGTGACCCCTTCCTTTTTGGATCACTAATATTTTTTTTTTCCAGGTACTTACCAAAATATCTTTTTTTCCAAGGATTTCTTGGTTAATCACTAATTAACATCGATAACTAGAGATGCAAAAAAAGTCCGGTATTCGACAAACTATTCGGTTCGAACAGTTAGATTAATTAAATGAATTAAACCCAAACTCAAGAGTAAGCTTGTTTATTTAAACGAACCGAAGGATCAGTTAACACGAACGTATCAGTTTCCACCGTGAATTCTTCGTTGAAATTTGGGAGACGGAGAATGATGTTGAGGTTGTTGGATTGTGATCCGAGGCTAAAAAGGGGGTTAATAGCCTCTTTTAGATTAGTGCAGATTATAGCGGAAGATCTGCAAAAACACGTAAAGAATACAATAACAAAGATAATAATAATAATATTGTAAGAAATAAAATATTATTGTATAACTTTAGTAAGTGTAATATTGTATTTTATAATATACCGTAATGCTTTTTCTTTCAAAGTTTAATCTAGTATATAAATATTAAGTCAATTTATCAGATAGTGTTTTTATAAATAACTCTAGTATATGAATACTAAGTTATATTATAAGCTCACGTTATATTATAAATTAAAATATATTATAAATGACCAGTTAACTGGATAAAGACTTTAACTTGAATAATAATACTTTATAAACCAACTATAGTATATGAATACTAAGTTCTCTTATAAGCATAAAAGTTATAATATAAGTTAAAGTATATAAATAATAAGATAACTAGATAATAAATTTAACTTGAAGTAACTTCAGGTAATGACCAGATAACTGGATATGAGATCTGCAAGAAAGTAGTCAACCTCAATTTATGACCAGATAACTGGATGAGAGATCTCTTTGTTTTTTTTAACTTGTTAAATTATTAAGAATAGAAAAACGAAAATAAAAAGAACACAAGAGAACTTATATGGGTTCAGTCTCAACCAACCAACATCCAGTCTCGTGATATACCCTCACGAAATTCACTTGCCTAAAGGTATTGGCAAAACCTGAATCTTTTGCAGGTAGATTCAACTTAAGAGTATTACCAGGAAACTCAATAAAATCAACCTTGAATCTTTGCAGGTAGATTCAATCTAAGAATATTACCAAGAAACTCTATAAAACCAACTGAATCTTTACAGGTAGATTCAACCTAAGACTATTACCAGGAAACTTTATAAAACCAACCTTGAATCTTTACAGGTAGATTCAACCTAAGAGTTTTACCAGGAAGGCTCTATAAAACCAATCTAGAGCTTTTTGGTTCAGCTCAATAACCTCACACCTTGGTAATCTTGAGAACAACCTCTTTCAACCAAAGTGGAACACACACAAAATGATGTACGAGTTTTGGATAACACTTCAACTTAACTTAGATCACTCTAGAAGATTAGAAGAAGAAGTGTAGAGCTTTTTGGAACTTTGAGCAAAGAGCACTTGGACACAACCTTGGACGTTGGAAGCTTTGAAGGTGGTGAACTTGAGAGTGGGAATGTAGAACTCAAAGTAGAAATTTTGAAAGATCTTGAAGTGTGGTTAGCGTTGGCAATGGGTATACCCCTTTATTTATAGTGTTGGCCAACTCATCTCCACCATTGAATCTTGATTGAATGGTTCCATGATTTCTCACTAGAATCCAAAATGTGGTCGGAGATTCTTCCTTCCTTTAATAAAATAAGCTCTTGGATTAATAAACTTAGCTCTTAAAGCATGTTGTCTCCAACGTGTGAGACATTATCTTTATCCAAGGAAAACACTCTTTTTCGACCCATGTGAGCAACCTATTTTCTTGATCAAAGATATTAATTCAAACATAATCAAGTTTAAATAATAATAATCACATGAATGTGAGCTTATGTCTCTTGCTTATCCCATGTGAGTCATTCTTTTTGTCCAAGGAAAACACTCTTTTTCAACCCATGTGAATAACTTATTTTCTTGATCAAAGATATTAATTCAAACATAATCAAGGTTAAGTAAAATAATAATAATAATAATAATCACATGGTAAAAGTGTTGACCTGTTGACCACGAATTAGGGTTTTGACTTTTGACCTATTTTACACATGGTCAAATAATTCTAGGGTTTAATATGAGCCTAATTGAGATTAGGTTCAATTCAAAATCAATTAGCCCTAGTGAAGTCGATTATTGACTTGTTGACCATAAATTGACTTTAGACTTAATTTAGACATGGTCAACTAATTCTAAGGTTATGAGCCTAATTGAGATTATGTTCAATTCAAAATCAAATCACCCTATTAAATGGTAAAGTCAAAATGTTGACTTGTTGACCATAAATTGACTTTGGACTTGGTTTAAACATGGTCAACCAATTCTAGGGTTTAATATGACCTAATTGAGATTAGGTTCAATTCAAAATATCAATTCACCATGTTGACTAATAACATGATTATGGTTGACTAAACATGATTATCAATACAAACTATGTATCGGAAATTTAGATTCTACAAAGGTTAGTGCTACTTTTAATTTCTCGAATGATTCTAGAGAAACGACGTCCTAAACGAATTTGTCTTTACACAAGAGCTTGGTTAATGGATCTGCTATCGTTGTGTAGTGCTTGACGACCCGCCTGTAGTAGTCATAAGGCCGATAAATCCTCATAGCTCTTTAATTTCAACTTCTCGCCACAACCCCGATCCTCCTCCCCAGTCTCCAATGACCAAAGTTCCAATTCTGACCATGTCCCTACTGCATACATCGATATTCTTCCACTCAAGACCTCTAACTTCAATTCCGTTCACCGAACATTTGAAAGTCTGCTTACCGAATTCAACTTCATGAGGAAGGCATCTCACTGGATTCGTCACCAACGTGCAGAGGGATACATTAACACGTAGCCGAAATTTTATGCGATAGTGGTAGAACATTTCGATCAAGAAAAATTAATGACTTAGACACCTCAATGTGAAAATATTCGAAATGAGGCTCTAATGTAAAAATCAATTATAAGCGACAGTAATCGTTTAAACAACCGCTTATCGTGCACGTCTGACACAACCAATCTGATTCGCCAACCACCACCACCGACGTGAGGCCATACTCTGTTTCAACTGCGAGGAGCATTATGTTCGCGGACATAAATGTAAAACTCCCAAATTTTTCAACAACGATGGTTACCAAAAAATTTTCTAAAGAGTCATCCCAAATAATAAAGATGTTGATAAACCAGATTAGCAAACCACATACATTCACCCAGTCTTCCAAATCATACTAGAGTATTTCTCGGATTATTTCGCTCCCAACAGACTACCTCCCTCACGAATGACTGATCACATAATTCTTATCAACCTAGGAGCCAGATGAATAAAGGTACGAACATTTTGCTACCCCCACTTTTAAAAGACAGAGATGACCAAATTAGTTAAGACGATGTTAATGGAAGGAATCAACCAACCTAGTCGCTTACCATACTCATCCCCAGTCGCAAGAAAGACAGGTCATGGAGATATTTTGTTGATTACAGATCTCTCAATGACATCACAGTCAAAGATGCATACCCCATTCGACCATTAAATGAAGCTCTATCTCAAGGTGGAGTCCTATAAATTCCACCTGAAGCCCGACTCCATTGAGAAATATGCATTCAAAACCACAGATGGCACTACGAATTTAAGGTTATGTCGTTTGGAATTTGCAATGCTCCATGGACATTCCAATCGACGATGAATGTCATTTTCAATACCAACTACGCAAGTCAGTCCATGTATTCTTTGATGACATCCTAATTAAGTATGTAAATGGTATACCAAAATCTATATTCGTATCTGTTTTTGAATTCAAATATGTCTATTCAAATTCAGATATTCGATTTCGGATATCAAAAATGATATTCGAAAAATATTCAGACAGATTCAAATATCTACAATTAGAGATGAACATAAATTTTTTATTTTAATATATGATGTGGAAACTCACCTGTTGTGAGTCGGCGACTCGGAGATGGAAGTGTCTTGCTCTATTCCCGCTCTAGTCATCTTTCTATCAGAAATGGAAGAGTCTTGATCACCGTAATGGATTCCGTAGATCCCTGGACCTATTTATAGGATTCCGTAGGGGTAAACTGGATCGCCGACGATGGTATGCATCGCTGATGGTAAGCCATCGATGATTCTCTATAACTATCTTTGGGAAAAAATCCTGCAGAGCTATGAGTTGTTTGGAGTGGTGGTGCTCGACAGCTGCCCTAACAGGTTTCGTCACTGATAGGGATGACCTATCGCCAAGGTCGTGGACCTTCGCCGGTTGATCTCTATCATCGACAGTTTTGGTCAGTTTAGCTGACCTTTTTGAAACCATCGACGATGCGTCGAGGGTACCTGGTAAACGGGTATGGCGGACCGATTGTAGATATGGTCACATCACCCCCCCAGCCTTGACTTGTAGTCATGAGATGGATAATGATTGATCTTACGTCCTATATGTAGGATCTTGATCAGAGGTTTATGGGGGCATATAGCCTCTTTTCGTGATTTCTTAGTTGATTTGCGGAATACTTGAGAATACAAGTTAGGAACAAGGATTTATAAAAGATTGTATGTTCTTTCAGAGTTTACTACAATATATAAATACTGTCAACTTATCAGATAGTGCTTTATAAGCAACTGTAGTATATGAATACTAAGTTATCTTATGAGTACACGTTGTATTATAAGTTAAAATATATTATAAATGATCAGTTAACTGGATAGAGATTTTAACTTGACTTATAGTGCTTTTTAAGCCAACTGTAGTATATGAATACTAAATTTTCTTATAAGCACAAAAGTTATAATATAAATTAAAATATATAAATATAAATGATCAGATAACTAGATAGTAATTTTAACTTAAAGTAACCTCAGGCAATGACCAGATAACTGGATGAGAGATCTGCAAGAAAGTAGATAACCTCAATCTATGATCAGATAACTGAATGATGGAACTCTTTAGTTTATTTTATTATATTAAGTTATCTAAAATATAAAAACGGAAAATAAAAAGAACACAAGGATATTATACTGGTTCAACCAAACAAGGGTTAATCCAGTTCCGATGAAACACGAAGATCACTAGCCTAAAGGTAATAAAAAAATCTCTTGTAAGATTTAAGGCTAACCGCACACGAACCAAGCCTTTTACGGGTAAACTTCCACTTTAGAGTATTCAAGGGTACTCTTAAGTACCTCAGTAAGCTTTAAGGCTACTACGCTTACGAACCAAGCTTATTACGGGTAGACTTCCACCTTAGAGTATTTAAGGGTACTCTTAAGAACCTCTGTAAGCTTTAAGGCTACTATACTTACGAACTAAGCCTTTTCACGGATAGACTTCCACCTTAGAGTATTAAGGGCACTCTTAAGAACCTTTGAATCATGGAGGTAGATTCCATCTAAAAGTTTTCTGAAAACTCTATAGAACCAAACCAAGTTTTATGGTTGAACTCGTGTAACCTTTCAAGTGTTGATATTGAGACACACCTCTCACAATTAACACTTGGAACACTTACAAGATGTGGAACTTGATCTTCTAACACACTCTTAACATGTATGACAGGGGAAGAACTTGAAGAACTTGAGCACACAATCTTGAGAACAACTCCAACGTACAAAGCTTGATGGAGAGCTTGAGCAAGAGCAAGAGAATGAGAAGTAGAGTTTTGAACCAAAGAGTGCTTCAACAAAGATGGTAAGTGATGACTTTGCTCTTGAGTGTGCCCCTCATTTTATAGAATTCGTGGATGACATGTTGAGGTAAATTTCTTCAACTCTCATTTGCATGGGGAGAAGAGAAATTCCATCTACTTCGTTAAATTCTTCAAGGGAAATCTTCTTCTTGTAGTTCAACTCTTGAAATCCTTGTATGGGTTCTTGTGAAGCATTTAAACCAAGATCTTTGTATTTGAGATTAGTTGGATAACATTGAATCTTGGAATCTTGAGTTGGTGGAGATAGATGAGCTTGTTCAATGCTACACGTTTTTTACCATGGAGTTGTTTGAAGCTTGCATAGATAGATGGGATTCTCTCACACCATGTTGATTAACCTTTAAGAAAGACAACTTAAAGGCAAGGGTTAAATCAAACTAGTACGTGTAAATAAATAAATGCAAGTTACAATAATTAACTTGAACAATGTAGATATTTGTTTGATGAAAATAATTAAAGCTAATCTTATTTTCATTTAATCATGTAACAAGTCAATTTTATTTCATATGAGTTTAAATGAATTGATATATAAAATTTAACTCATATAAATATATCTTTTGTTAATTAGGGTTTAATATAATTAAGATTAATTAACAATTAAATATGTCATTGAGAATCTTGTTTCTACACTATACACGTATTCTTGGTCTTAATATGAACAACGTTAATGTGTATCATAGATATTTTGAAATGGCTGCATTGGCATACCATAATTTTGATTCTAACATCGTATTAATGCGTATTTTGAATTATTCATTTCCGTGGACAAAAGCATTAGCGTATCATTCTCACGTAAGCAGCGTATAATTAATGCATACTTTTGGATCATATATCTTCGTGGATGGCAGTATTAGTGTACAATTCTCATGTAATCATCGTATTAGTGCATACTTATAATTGGGGTGCAACAGCATTGGCATACTACGTTTCGTGACAGCGAATGAATGCATATCACTCGTTTACTTTTCCTTTTGACTGATCTCAGTGTTGTGTTTGTATCCTCGTCAATGCACTTGGAATCGACGATGGTTTTGACATATCGCCGAGTGTTTCCTCTGTCGGCGATGGTTTTATCTGTGTCGTCGAGTAATAATGTGAGTGTCTATAAATGCTACTTCCATTGATCATTTTTGTTAGAGCAATGGATTTGTGTGATTCTTTTTTGGACCATATCCAATGGGAAATCTCTTCTATCGACGAGGTTCTTCCATTGATTGGTCCAACTTCCTCTATCATCGATTGAGTGGAGGTACGATGTCAGCTGACAGAGCGGCAAGCTTTGGAGGTATCGATCTGCGAAGGGATAATGAATGATTGAGATCCACTGGAGTCTCCTTATGCACCTCGGTCGGGTCTACGCTCCTGCTTATGCAGACGTCGTAAGTGCCGAAGGGAGAAGTCAGCTACCCTTGTCGGAGATGCTTCTCTACGTTTGCGTGTGAGGATTGAATGGAGCCTAGATCCTGATGGGAATAGCTCGTCTCTTCTTTAGGAAATCGTAATAATAATCCTTTGTTTTAATAAAGAGAAATATATTTTTTGTTTGTTATTTTTTCTTTAGCTTCCAAGATATTAATCTACACCCAAAATGAAGTTCTCCACTCAACCGAGCCATGAGGTGAAGGTGGATGGGGAAAGGAGTATGGATAAATGATGATAGAATGAACCGATATTTTTTTGTAAAATGCTATAATGGAAATGTTTAAGATAGAGGTATATGGTAGGTGAAGATGGAAAATGTAACTTGTATATGAGGAAGATGGATGAAGATGATGTACAGTGGATGATTATATTTATAAAAGAAGATGATGTACGATAATTGATATTTTGGTAGTATAAATTTGTTCTAAGTTGATGTATTGGTGTCTCCTGTTAGTGTAGGGATGTCATGTGAGACAGCGACCACGGTTTTCAAGATGATTGACAACTTAAACTAAATCCAAGAAGATAGACGTGAAATTTTATGAAAACATAGAGATAGAGCAATACCTTTGAGGAGGATGAAAATTTTCTTGGGATAAGGAACCCTAGATATGAAAAATATGGAAGAAAGATTTGTTGTAAGTGAGATGATAATGATTGTAGTGTGTGTGAAGTCTGTGGTATAAGCAAGCTTAAGAAAGCAGTCGTAACCCATCAGTAGATGTATGTCAATCAATACATCAAGCAATTAATGAGAGGTTGTACGTACGGAATTTTTTTAAAGTATACATGCAACAAAATCGTTTTTTCTAATTAAAATGAAATACAAATAATGATGTGGAGGATACTGTAGTTAATGTTAAAATTAGTATTGTACATTCGGTAAAAAGATGTCTTATACGTGATGTCAGAAGTTATCCAGATCCTCGCCCTCACGTCGTATCCAAGTTAGTATTATGTACATAACGCAATTGAGATCGATTGATGACAAACGTGTGTTTAGGATTTTTTGACTCATGCACGACGGCAAATGGCACACCAGAATATTTTTCTAAAATCATATTCTTTATTCTTTTAGATATACAATGTAGTATGAACGACAAATATTCGCCCATATATATCTAACGATGTACATTCGATCATCGCATATTAAAATGGTGCACATAAAGTTAGTGCGCGGTATATATATGATTAAGTTCGTCCTTAAAATGTGGTGATGCCTAATATTCCTATTCTTGAATATAGTAATTTATAAATCCGCGTCTGGCCATTAATTAGGGGTGAAAATGGGGCGGGCATGTAGGTATGGTCACATCACCCCCCCCCAACCTTGACTTCAAGTCATGAGATGGATAGTGATCTTACGTCCTATATGTAGGATCTTGATCAGAGGCTTGGGGCGGTTATAGCCTCTTTTCGTGATTTCTTAGTTGATTTGCGAAATACCTGAGAATACAAGTTAGGAACAAGGATTTATAAAATATTATATGTTCTTTCAGAGTTTATTACAGTATATAAATACTGTCAACTTATTAGATAGTGTTTTATAAGCAACTGTAGTATATGAATACTAAGTTATCTTATGAGCACATGTTATATTATAAGTTAGAATATATTATAAATGATCAGTTAACTGGATAGAGATTTTAACTTGACTGATAGTGCTTTTTAAGCCAACCGTAGTATATGAATACTAAATTTTCTTATAAACACAAAAGTTATAATATAAATTAAAATATATAAATATAAATGACCAGATAAATGGATAGTAATTTTAATTTTAAGTAACTTCAAGCAATGACCAAATAACTTGATGAAAGATCTGCAAGAAAGTAGTCAACCTCAATCTATGATCAGATAACTGGATGAGGGATCTCTTTAGTTTTTTTATCTTGTTAAGTTATCTAAAATATAAAAACGGAAAATAAAAAGAACACAAGGATTTTATACTGGTTCACCCAAACAGGGCTAATCCAGTTCCGATGAAACACGGAGATCACTATCCTAAAGGTAATGGCAAAACCTCTTATAAGCTTTAAAGCTAACCGCTCACGAACCAAGCCTTTTACGGGTAGACTTCCACCTTAGAGTATTCAAGGGTACTCTTAAGAACCTCTGTAAGCTTTAAGGCTACTACGCTTACGAATAAAGCCTTTTACGGGTAGATTTTTACCTTAGAGTATGCAAGGGTACTCTTAAGAACCTCTGTAAGCTTTAAGACTACTTTACTTACGAACTAAGCCTTTTCACGGATAGACCTCCACCTTAGAGTATTAAGGGCGTTCTTAAGAACCTTTGAATCTTTGAGGTAGATTCCACCTAAAAGTTTTTCGAAAACTCCATAGAACCAAACCAAGTTTTATGGTTGAACTCGTGTAACCTTTCAAGTGTTGATATTGAGACACACCTCTCACAATTAACACTTGGAACACTTACAAGATGTGGAGCTTGATCTTCTAACACACTCTAAACATGTATGACAGGGGAAGAAGAAGAAGTTGAAGAACGTGAGCACACAATCTTGAGAACAACTCCCACAAAGCTTGATGGAGAGCTTGAACAAGAGCAAGAGAATGAGAAGTAGAGTTTTGAACCAAAGAGAGCTTCAATAAAGATGGTAAGTGATGACTTTGCTCTTGAGTGTACCCCTCAATTTATAGAATTCGTGGATGGCAGGGTTAGGTAAATTTCTTCAACTTTCATTTGCATGGGGAGAAAAGAGATTCCATCTACTTCGTTAAATTCTTCCAGGGAAATCTTCTTCTTGTAGTTCAACTCTTGAAATCCTTGTTTGTGAAGCATTTAAACCAAAATCTTTGTATTTGAGATTAGTTGGATAACATTGAATCTTGGAATTTTGAGTTGGTGGAGATAGATGAGCTTGTTCAATGCTACACGTTTTTCACCATGGAGTTGTTTGAAGCTTGCATAGATAGATGGGATTCTCTCACACCATGTTGATTAACCTTTAAGAAAGACAACTTGAAGGCAAGGGTTAAATCAAACTAGTACGTGTAAATAAATAAATGCAAGTTACAATAATTAACTTGAACAATGTAGATATTTGTTTGATGAAAATAATTAAAGCTAATCTTATTTTCATTTAATCATGTAACAAGTCAATTTTATTTCATATGAGTTTAAATGAATTGATATATAAAATTTAACTCATATAAATATATCTTTTGTTAATTAGGGTTTAATATAATTAAGATTAATTAACAATTAAATATGTCATTGAGAATCTTGTTTCTACACTATACACGTATCCTTGGTCTTAATATGAACAACGTTAATGTGTATCATAGATATTTTTAAATGGCTGCATTGGCATACCATAATTTTGATTCTAACATCGTATTAGTGCGAATTTTGAATCATTCATTTCCGTGGACAAAAGTATTAGCGTATCATTCTCACGCAAGCATTACTGTATAATTAATGCGAACTTTTGGATCATGTATCTTCGTGGCAGTGTTAGTGTACAATTCTCATGTAATCATCGTATTAGTGCATACTTATAATTAGGGCGCAACAGCGTTGGCGTACTACGTTTCGTGATAGCGAATGAATGCATATCACTCTGTTACTTTTCCTTTTGATTGATCTCTGTGATGTGTTCGTATCCTCGTCGATGCACTTGGAATCGGTGATGGTTTCGACATGTCGCCGAGTGTTTCCTCTGTCGACGATGGTTTTATCTGTGTCGTCGAGTGATAATGTGAGTATCTATAAATGCTACTTCCATTGATCATTTTTGTTAGAGCAATAAATTTGTGTGATTCTTTTTTCGACCATATCCAATGGAAAATCTCTTCTATCGACAAGTTTCTTCCATTGATCAGTCCAACTTCCTCCATCGCCGATTGAGTAGAGGTACGGCGTCAGCTGACAGAGCGACAAGCTTTGGAGGTATCGGTGTGCGAAGGGATAATGAGTGATTGGGATCCATTGGAGGCTCCTTATGCAGCTCGGTCGTCTACGCTCCCGCCGAGGCAGACGTCGTAGGTGCCGAGGAGAGAATTCAGCTACCCTTGTCGGAGATGCTTCTCTACGTTTGCGTGTGAGGATTGAATGGGGCCTAGATCCTGATGGGAATAGCTCGTCTCTTCTTTAAGAAAATGTAATAATAATCCTTTGTTTTAACAAAGAGAAATATATTTTGTGTTTATTATTTTTTCTTTAGCTTCCAAGATATTAATCTACACTCAAAATGAAGTTCTCTACTCAACCGAGCCTCGAGGTGAATATGGATGGGGAGGTGAATATGGATGAATATCGGATTCATCATTGGAGAGAATGATGATAAAATGAACCGATATTTTTCTATAAAATGGTAATGGAAATGTTGAAGATAGAGGTATATGGTAGGTGAAGATGGAAAATGTAACATGTAGATGAGGAAGATGGATAAAGCTGATGTACGGTGGATGATTATATTTATAAAAGAAGATGATGTACGATAATTGATATTGGCGTATTGGCGCCTCCTGTTAGTGTAGGGATGCTATACGACATCGACCACAGTTGTCAAGGTGATTGACAACCGAAACTATATCCAAAAAGATAGACATGAAATTTTATGAAAACATAGAGATAGAGCAATTTTTTCTTGGCATAAGGATATTGGATGAGACTACCTCGGAGGTTGAAGACATAGTATCGACGATGAGGGAGAAGTAGATGAACACAATGTTGTTTGGGACTAATGACCGATGAATCATTGGCAATCTTTATTATTGTATATATAGACAATTGGGTAGGTAACAACCCCATAACAGATTGGGTGGGTTGTTACGACAAATAACAAACGTATATACAATATATACTCTAATATTCCCCCTTAAGCTAGTATTTGTAAATTAACAATGCCTAGCTTGATTTTCAATTCGATGAACCTTGAAGAAGGAAATGGCTTCGTGAATCCGTCTGCCAATTGCTTTTTAGTTGGAATATGAATAACCTGCAGAAGCTTCTTCTTGACCAGTTCCAGAACATAATTAAAATTGAGTGCTATATGTTTCATTCGTGAATGAAACACCGGATTGTGTGCTAAATGCTTTGCTCCCAAATTATCGATCCACATCGTAGTTGACTTGCACTTTGAAATTCCTATCTCATATAGTAAGTTCATCACCCATTCCACCTCACACGATGCATCTGCCATGATCTTGAATTATTCTGCCTCAGTAGACAACCTAGCAATAGTGGGTTATTTTTTGGCTGACCAAGAAACTAGAGTTTTACCAAGAAAAATAGCAAACCCTCCGATGCTTCTTCTATCATCAATGAATCCGGCCAACTCTACATCGATGAAGGTATTAACGTTAATCGATAAAGAAGGTGAGAATAGGATTTCATGTGACGACGTTCCTCGTAAGTATCTCAAAACTCTTTTTGTTGATGCCCAATGCACATCTGTGGGTTTTTGAAGATATTGACAAAGCTTATTTACTAAAAATGCTATATCAGGTCGAGTGTTGACTAGAAAAAGGAGTGCCCCCACGGTCGACTGATAGAGTGTTTTATCATCAAGGGGAGTACCATGATTCAAACTCAACTTGGTTGTGGAGGTCATCGGAGTGGGTGCCGGTTTGGCTTCATGCATATTTGTTCTTTTGAGGAGATGGCACGTATATTTCTGTTGTGATAGCTAGAATATACTTTGTCAAAATTACCATTTTTGAGAAATTCCATACCGAGAAAATATTGAAGCTTACCCATATCCTTGAGTTTGAATTCTATAGAAAACATAGTGATTAAACTTGGATTTCTGAGGTGGATGAACCGGTGATGATAATGTCATCGACGTAAATGAACATGGGCAATAACGATGTGGATGTTTGTCGACGAAAAAGCGAGCAGTCGTAACAAGTGCTAGTAAAGCTGATTTTGCATAGAAACTCACTTTGCAGTTCATACCAAGCCCGTGGTGATTGACGCAATCTATATAAAGATTTGTGAAGACGACATACTTTTGAAGGATGATCTTTGTTAACGAACCCCGGCGGTTGAATCTGTAAACAACCCCTTTCAAATGACCATTTAAGAATGCGTTATCGACGTCTAGTTGTCGAATGTTTCAACTTTTTGAGACGGCAAGTGTAAGCATGATGCGGATAGTTGGGAATTTTACCATCGGACTATATGTCTCATCAAAGTCGACTCCTTCCATTTGCGAGAAACCCCTAACAACCAACCTTGCTTTTCTCCTTTGTAATGAACCATCTTGATTTTTCTTTATTCGATACACCCATTTGCATGAAACAAGATTTACATTAGAAGGAGCGTCGACTAATGACCAAGTCTTGTTTCTTCTAAGGGCCTCGATTTCTTGCTCCATAGCTAGTATCCAATCCGATGAAGTGGTTGCTTGTTTGATAGATGTTGGCTCGATAAGATCCGGAGACGTGAATAGAGTAGCTGATAGACCGGTCAACACTCTATAATTTGGCCAAGCCACATTTCGTCGTGACCTTCCTAGGAATGTCGAAGCTGCTAGAATAGATGATGGTGTAGAGTTATTGGAAGATTTCGACGAAGTTGGAGTTGTTTGTTGAGGTGTTAATTTTTGATGGTGATACATCTGGAGAGAACTCAAGTTGCAGACGATTTTGAGATGTAGTAAAATCATGAGTCATCGGGCTTTGTTGAAATTGGTGAGACGGGTATTGAGATGTTAAGATTACTAAGTGTTATTATCAAGTTTAGTTCAAATTAAGTTAAGTGTATGGTTAAGCTAAGTAAGGCCCAACTCGGATGTTGGCCCATTACATAACTAGGGTTTAGTATATATAGTCAAGTTGTAATATTTTATTCTTTAACTTTTCAATTCAAAATTAAAACCCCTTTGGGTTCTTCCCAACCGTCTCTTCACTTCCTCTCCGCGACTCTCGATCTCCAAACCCTAAACGGCGACTCCGCTCACGCTCCACTCCGATCTCTCGCGATCTTCATGGTATCAGAACCTCGTGGAGTGTTGTGTTGTTGATCTCGCTGCTAAGTCTTTCAAAACCTTCCAGGTTCTCGCCGCTCCGACTCTGTCAGGACCCCGACACTCGTATTTCAAATCTAAGTCTGGTATACCTAAAAACTCGACTAGTTTACTTGTGATAAAATACATCTAAATGTTATGAATGTCACGCATGTTGATCCTCTTAGATCTGAACGATCTCCCACTGCATGTCTTTGCATAATACTCCTTTTGTCACTGCTGTGCTTGATATGTTATCGATCATCATTTTGAAAACAACAACATATACAAACTCTTGAACAAATATTTTAGATCTATACTGCTACATGTTGCATGTCTTCATACACCATGTCATATGCTATTTCCAGGTATAAAATCTTACATAAAAATGAAAAATACTGATGTATGTATGTCTCATGTTATACTACGTCTGTGCAGATATAAATCAATGCATATAGATCACCATATTCTGTTGATCATCAATAGTGAATATCTCTATCTCTTCTGTAAAATATTATTAAATAGATTACTTCATGTAAACATGACTTTTATATATCACACACTTTATTGGTATTTCTTACATACATGTACACATGATGTGTTGGATAAAATGCATATAATGTTATATTTTAGTCTAATGTTATACTTCATGTCAAACAAAATATATTCTGCTAGATATACTTCAATAGTCAAAATAAATGTTAATCATATATTGCTTCCGCTGTTATTCAAACACTCTAATAAAACTAAAAGTGGGTTGATAACCACTGGCCAAATCAAATCATTTAATCTAAATTCTAGTTTGCTATCTATGATTCATTCAAAATTAGTCAACATTAAATTAATACAATTTTATTATCATGGAAAATGCTACAGAGTATTCCACATGTCAGAAACTGAGAATGCCCAATCGGATGTCCCATCTGCCCAGGCTGCCCAAGCTGTCCAAAAGAAACCACTTGGTGGTCCATTATTTGATCCTACATCCATCTATTTCTTCAAATCCACAGACTATGGTCCTCCATCTATAATAAATATTCTACAGGGCAGTCAGAATTACTATCCCTGGAATAGGGAAATGACTACAATGCTGATCACTAGGAGGAAGTTAGGATTTGTTAATGGGGCCATTAAGGAACCATCCCTAAATGAGGAGGAAGAACATGAGGCCTAGATAACTTGCCATGGGATCATACGCCAATGGATATGGAGCTCTGTCTCACAGGAGATAGCCTCTCAAATTATGTATACTGATGATGCTTCTATAATATGGGCTGATCTAAGGGATCAGTACAGACAATCTAATGAGACTCATCTGTTTCAGTTAACTCAGGATATTGCTTTGCTCCAACAGGGTTCAAACTCTGTCTCTAAATTCAGTGCTACCCTTAAGACTTTATGGAGAGAGGTAGATGCCTATGGTGAGGTACCCAGGTGTAGCTGTATCACATGCACTTGTAATGTGAATGGGAGGATTAATGAAAGAGAGGAGAGACTAAAAGTTAGAAAATTCTTGATGGGCTTGAATGACAATTTTAGGCAGATAAGGTCAACCATTCTATCTATGGATAAACTTCCCATTTTTGGGAAAGTATTCTCAATGGTGATTCATGAAGAAGCCCAACAACAACTAACCAATAATACTAATACCACTCAAGGCTCTGCTTTCTATTCATCTAAAGGAAAGGTACCCTACCAAACAGCCAAACCTACAAACACTCCATCCTCATGATATCATCAACTCAAAGGAAAAGGCCTCCTACCCCAACTGAACCCATCTATTATAGGAGTGGCAAGCAAGTGAATACAAGGTACTATTGCTTTCACTGTGCTGCATTTGGACACAGTGATGATAAATGTTTTAATCAGCATGGGTATCCCTCTAGGAACACCTCATCTGCCACAAGAGACAAACCCTCTACTCCAACAACAACTGTGATCAACAAATCACAAGGCTCAGCCAACTGTGTGAACTCCGAACAGACCTGGTCAGCTTGGGATAGTGATGAAAAGAAGCCAGAATCTCCAGAGAATCCCATTGGACCATGTGGCTTCCCCCTTTATTCTGAAAAATACAACCCAAAGCCCTTGCCCAAGCACAACTCAGGTAATGCTAATAATGTTTTTTTAAATTACTCAAATACATATTGGATCATTGACTCAGGTGCATCAGAACACCTGAGTGGGAATGAATCCCTATTTCTAAAACTTACAGAGTGTGATCCATTCAAGATCTCACTACCAAATGGGGACAGCCAAACAGTGTCCCAAAAGGGTGACATTTCAATCTCACCCAATATCACATTGGAGGATGTGTACTATATTCCATCCTTCCAAGTGAATTTGTTATCCATTAGCAAATTGACACAACATGATACTTATTCAGTTCAATTTTCTAAATCATGTGCATTCATATATGACAAGGTTCAGATGAAGGAAATTGGTCAGAGTAGGATGAAGAAAGGGTTATATCTTCTGCCACAAACCAGTGGTAGAAACTATTTTGCAGGTGCCATTACAACATCAACATGGCACAGAAGATTGGGTCACACTTCAAGTGATAGGCTCAAAAACATTCTGAACAATTTATCTTTAGATCTTAAAAACTTTACTTTTGATAAATACTGTGATACTTGTCATTTCTCTAAACAACCTAGGAAATCATTTCCATTACATGCATATAGGACTAAACATGCATTTTATTTACTTCACATGGATGTGTGGGGGAACTTTCACACTCCAACAATCCATGGGAAGAAATATTTTTTGACTGTGGTTGATGATTATACTAGATATACTTGGACTTATTTAATTGCTATGAAATCTGAATGTTTCACTATTTTTAAAAATCTACATGCCCTTATCAATAATCACTTTGATATATCTATCAAAGCTATAAGGACTGACAATGGTGGGGAGTTCTCCTCAGCCATGGATGACTTCCTAAAAACTAATGGAATCATCCACTACTCTAGCTGCCTACACACACCACAACAAAATGGTGTGGTTGAGAGGAAACATCAACACCTCTTAAATGTAGCTAGGTCATTGAAATTACAGTCCACACTACCAATTGAGTTATGGGGATACTCAATACTTCAAGCCACTTACATCATCAACATGCTACCATCCAAGGTAACACAAAACCTATCCCCATATGAGCTAATGCATTCCAGGCAACCTGACTATGAAGGTCTAAGGACCTTTGGTTGCCTATGCTATGCAACTTGTCTTGTAAAAGAAGACAAGTTCTCCCCCAGAGCAAAAAAATGCATATATCTAGGTCAATCCCCAACCCAAAAGGGTTCCATCATATATGAACTAGATACCCATCACATCTCCACAAGTAGAGATGTGATCTTCTATGAGGATGTATTTCCTCTAAATGAGGATCAAAATAGGACCAACAACAAAATAATAACCAAAATCAAAACAAAAATCCAATAATTGACTTTGATCTCTCTGAGACAAACCAAATTGAATCAATCTCTGATGATTCAGACACAAATTCAACAATCTCAAATTCTGAATCTCCAGAGATGATACAAACAAATCAAACAAATGATCTATCAATAATACCTCTAAACTCAGAAACAAATCAAATACCAAACCAAATATCACCAAACCCACAACCAAACTCAAGATACCCAAGTAGACAGAGAAGACCCCCAACAAAATTGAATGACTATTTCTGTTCATTTGCTACAAGCAATGGCAAATCGAAAGGCACATCATACCCTATGCATGACTACCTAACATATAAAAGGCTATCTACTTCTCACATTGACTACCTAGATAAAATCTCTATTACCACTGAACCATCATCCTTCAAACAAGCAAGTCAAAGTCCTGAATGGATAAAAGCTATGAATGATGAATTTGCAACTCTAGAACTCAATGATATTTGGGAAATAGTACCAAAGCCAAAAGAAAGGAAAATTGTTGGCTCCAGATGGGTATACAAAGTGAAACACAAATCTAATGGTCAAATTGAAAGGCTAAAGGCCAGACTTGTAGCAAGGGGACACACTCAGATAGAAGGATTTGATTACAAAGAAACATTTTCACCTGTGGCAAAAATTATTTCTGTCATGACCCTTCTAGCAGTGGCCTCAATCAAGAGCTGGACAACATACCAGATGGATGTGAGCAATGCCTTCCTACATGGTGAATTATCTGAGAAAATCTATATGTCTCCCCCTCCAGGGATGCTACCACCAGATGACACCAGGGTTTGCAAATTGAAGAAATCCCTATATGGCTTAAAACAAGCCAATAGAAATTGGTATGAAAAACTTACCTCAGCCCTAACTAAATTTGAATATACTCAATCCCACTCTGATTATACATTATTTTTTAAATCAAATGCAAAATCATATACTTACCTACTTATATATGTGGATGATTTGATCATATCAGGAGATGATGAGTCTAATATACAAAAATTGAAAGAATATCTACATCTTCAATTCCATATAAAAGATTTGGGCAAGCTCAAATACTTCTTAGGAATTGAAGTATCCCAATCTAACTGGGCATCTTCCTATCACAAAGTATGCTCTTGATATTTTACACGATTCTGGTCAATTGGGCTCCTCACCATCCAAAATCTCAATGTCTCATAACTACAAGAACTCTGAAAATGATGCCCCACTAAAGGATCCATCAATCTATAGAAAGCTGATTGGAAAACTATTATACTTAATAATTACAAGATCTGACATCTCATTTGCTGTTAGTCATCACAGCCACTTCTTGGCAGAACCAAAACAATCACATTTTAATTCTGCTATAAAGATATTGAAATACATCAAAGGAGCACCAGGTAAAGGTATTCTATATAAGAGAGATGCACCTCTACAACTAGAGGCTTACTGTGATGCAGATTGGGCAGATTGCCCCAACACCAGAAGGTCTATAACAGGATACACAATTCTATTGGGTGGCTTAGCCATAGAATGGAAATCAAAAAAACAAACAACTATAAGTAGATCATCTGCTGAAAGTGAATACAGGGCCATGACATCAACTGTATGTGAGATAATGTGGTTGCATTATTTTTTAAATGACCTGCAGGTAAAACCATCAGGAGAAACAATGCTACATTGTGACAATATGGCTGCAATTCATTGCAACAAACCCAGTATTTCATGAACGCACCAAACACATAGAGATTGACTGTCATTTAATTCGTGATCATCTTCAAGCTGGATTATTCAAACTGCAACATGTCTCAACAACATCAAAAATAGCAGATATCCTAACAAAACCAGTAAGTCTTGAATCACTACGCAATCTACTACCCAAACTGGGATTATATGATATACACTCTCCAGCTTGAGGGGGTGTATTGAGATGTTAAGATTACTAAGTGTTATTATCAAGTTTAGTTCAAATTAAGTTAAGTGTATGATTAAGCTATGTAAGGCCCAACTCGGATGTTGGCCCATTAGATAACTAGGGTTTAGTATATATAGTCAAGTTATAATATTTTATTCTTTAACTTTTCAATGCAAAACTAAAATCCCTTTGGGTTCTTCCTAAGCGTCTCTTCACTTCCTCTCCGCGACTCTCGATCTCCAAACCCTAAATGGCGACTCCGCTCACGCTCCACTCCGATCTCTCGCGATCTTCAACGGGCCCAGTTTCCTCATGTGGGATGGATGAGATTTGTTGATCAGAATTTGCTACATCCATATTTGATGTTGTGATCACACCCCATGGACATATAAGACTACATAGTGTCGACGAGGAGGGATGAGGGATGAGGGAGAAGAAGATGAACACAGTGGTGTTTGAAGCTAATGATCGATGAGTCATTGACACTCTTTATTATTGTATATATAGACAATTGGGTAGCTAGGTAACAATCCCATAACAAATTGAATGGGTTGTTTTACAACAAATAACAATAATATATACTTTAATAAAGCAATTAATGAGATTTTTATAAAGTATACAACAAAATCGTTTTTTCTAATTAAAATGAAACACAAGAAATGATGTGGAGAGTATAGTTAATGTTAGAATTAGTATTGTATATTAGATAGAGAGAAGTCCTACATGTGATGTCAGAAGTTATTGAGATCCTCGCCCCCACGTCGTACCCAAGTTAGTATTATGTGCATAGCGCAATTGAGATCGATGGATGACAAACGTGTGTTTAGGATTTTTTGACTCATGCACGACGGCAAATGGCACACCAGAATATTTTTCTAAAATCATATTCTTTATTCTTTTAGATATACAATGTAGTATGAACGACACATATTCGCCCAAATATATCTGACGTGACGTCGACTATTGCATATTAAAATGGTGCACATAAAGTCAGTGCGCGGTATATATATGATTAAGTTCGTCCCTGAAATGTGGTGATACCTAAGCATGTATATTGGTCGGATTCGGATCGGATATGCAGGCTAGGTATCCGAATCCGAATAATTATCCGGGTATCCGAATCTGACCGAATAAAATCCGAACATAAATATCTGAATTCGAATAATTTTTTATAAAAAAATTAAAATAAAATTATAAAAATATAAAATAATCATTAATAAAGTTAATTAATAGTCTATTAATTACTTTAAAATTTGGATATCCGGATACACGATTCCGAAATTTTTAAACGAATTCGGATTTTTCAGATATCCGAATCCGTCAGAATAAAATCCGGATATCAATTTTGATATCCGAATCAGGATAGTCATATTCAAATTTGAATACGGATTCGGTATACTATTTACAAGCTTAGTAATGCCTAATATTCCTATTCTTGAATAGAGTAATTAAATCCGCGTCTGACCATTAATTAGGGGTGAGAATGGAGCATGTCGTGGGCGAGACGGTCCTGGCCCAGTATCTTCCTCGTTTTGAGGGGTCAGGAACCCTGATCCCTTGCCTCGGTTCCTGTCCCAGACACGGTGACCGGGGTGCGGAACGGGACGGATCCAGGGTGATCCATCTAAAATTATAAAAAAATAATTAAAAAAGTAAACCTAAAATTTAAAATAGGTAAACTTTTTACTTTAAGTTTTAAAAGTAAATCTAAAATGAACATAAAGTTTAAAGACTAAGTCTTAATTTTAAAATGTAATAAATTTTTAATTTTAATAATCTTTGTCTAATATAATTTAATTTAATTTATTAAAAAATTATTTTTTAAAACTTTAGGGTTAGATAACTGAGACCCACCCTTAAATATTACCGGAAGAGCAAGGGCAAGGGCAAGAGCAGAGCAACTATTAATTTACTGGTTTTCTTTAGTGAGTTGTTTAATTTAGACTTTATTTTGTTTTTTTGTATTACGACCATCCATCCGTCTCTGATCTAAGTATTATTGAAATTTGTCTGAAGATGCCACCGCCAAGCGCCAAATGCCAAATTTCCCAAATTTTCAAAATCGACGGCGGCACATTTGTCCGTGATGTCAGAATGTCGGGTCAGTGGATATCACGTTGGCATGCTTTGTTTTTCAAACATACTGTTTTTGTTTTTCTTAAAAGATGACTGGAACTACACATGCTAGTCGGAAAAGATGAAAAAGTAGATTTGAAGATGATTTCTGAAGAGTCAAGATCTAGATTTGAAGACCCAATTATTGATTACATTCACAAGCAGAAAATCTTGATCAGGAATGTGGCTGATATCATTGTGGCACGTGGAATCACAAGGGTAAGGACAGTCTATGATTCGAACTCGATCACGATCCGTGTACCAATCTCCCACAGCCTTCGATATCGAAGAATTTGCGACGACCGGAGAACCTTCGGCAAGCCACGTCTCCTGTATTCCGGATTGGCAATGTGCATAGCAAGAGTTTATGAACATGCCTTTTGACGACGCATGTCCAATTTTCTCCACTGCCTTGAGGAACTCCGATCTGAAACCTGAAAATTCCAAAAATCTCAAATGGAGAATCGATTGAATCGATCGATCGAGAGAGAGAGCTATTGACCTTGCATGATACGGAGCTGGTCCGACGAGCAACGAGTGATATCGGCCTTACAATTATCCCAAATGCCGTGTGGATCGGCTACACCAGGTGCCAAGATGTTCTTGATCTGCCAAAAACGATACAATATTCATCGGAAAATTAATCAATACACTCGATCATATTGATCAGACAAATTAAGAAAATGTTCTTGATTTTTTTCTTCCACCTGCCATGAATCATAAGCAGCATTCAGTAAGAAAAGAGGAGTTTGAATTTCCGACACTACGTTCTCCGGGAAGAAACACTTCATGCATGTCGAATGAATCAGCGTACGTATAAATCTGTATTAATCATGGATTAATTAATTTAATTAAACACCAAATGTAATTACCAATCCTGGATTCATTTTCGATGTGCAGGAACTTGGCAGATTTTTCGCGGATTGCTGTAATCATTCATCATTATGCATGTTATTAATTATCCATCGTTTCCAAACATATATATTTTCCATGAACGTACATGTGTTCGGACGACTTGCCGGTAGTAATTTTGCATGTATTTTGTTCCGTCGATGGATTTCCTGTTAATAAAGTTAAATAAAATTATATGTATATATGAACAGCTAGCATGAATCAAAAAATTACGCATTGATGAAGTAGCCGGCGTCTGCAAGGCATTTAACGTTGGTTCTTCCGGGCATAATATTACGGAAGTGATCACATTGCAGTATAGCAGCTAAACCTCCAGCTGAACATCCAGAGAGCAACACATTCTCAGCATGATTCATTCCTATTTCCTTCAAAGCATCAATCACGGCCTCAAATATTCTACCTCCACGGTAATGAAGTTTGGTTTTTGGATCTACTTCCTCCATATCTCCGGTGAATGAAGATCCATCGCAGTATCGAATCTTGACTTTGTTCCAGTCAAAGAAGTCTGGATTTGAGTTAGGGTTGTTATTTAGTATCCCGGAAAATGAGATATTCGTCTCCATGTATTTCGAAGAACCTAGACGAGTGTTTTTCCGATAAAGACATGAGTTTGGAGTGTCGCACCATCCTCCACCTTCCAAAAAAACCAACCAATTATCAACCCCTCTGTCAAAACCAGCCGAGAAATGATACGCCGGAGGACTTCCGTCCAAGCATACAGCGCCTGTGATCACCGCACTTTCAAGGTATGTAATATTCACATCGTAGCTCTCCACTTGCACCGACAGCAAGCAGATGCCAAGAAAGACGACCACGCAAATTCTCATTCGATCCATCGATCTTCACATACAGACGATTTCAGTTCCTTCTCGATTTGCATATTTGTAAATAAATAGCTTCATTCAGTAGGAACTTGGTAGATGAGATTACTCAATCAACGGATCAGATCGATCCAAATCTGTTAATCGACCAACTTTAAATTGGATGTCACATCTGACGCGCTACCTACGTGGCTACGTTATGAGTCGGAGTAGGGGTGAGAACCGGTGGGTCACAGGTGAGGTGATCCCGCCTCAGTATCAGTCTCATTCTGAAAAAACCAGAACGCGGAAGGAGGTGGATCCACGGCCACCTGCTTCAAATTATAAAAATAGGGTCAGTGAGAACGGGTGAGAACTTTCAATCCTACCCTTCATCTACATCCAACCATCATTAATTTAGTTCATTATATATATTTTTTGGGGGAAGATCCCAATGCACAATCTTTATTTTTGTCATTATTCACTAAGAACATCCTTTTGTCCAATGTGTTTTGTCACCATTCACATCTACTTTTCTCACCTACTTTTCACCTACTTTACACTTTTACTTTTCCCCTTCTCTCTCACTCACGTTTCCTCCCCTTCCTTCATCCCCTTCTTAAACCCTATTTCCTCCCATTCCTTACCTCTAGTATCTTCTTTCATTTCTATTCTTCTATATATCCTCTAAAAAAAATGGTCACCAGATCTCCTCTAATATCTGCTCGGGTTTGCTGTCCGTTTTTTTTCCCACTCTGTGTCATTTCTCATTTAGGTATTTTCATGAATTGGGTTTGCACTATTTTCTACATTCATCTTTAATCTCTTTCACAGTCAACAGTACATAGTGCACTACGTACAGTACATAGTGCACTATTAATATTCGACACTAACATTCGATCACGCATCGTACTAATTGCATGGGTGTAGTGAACAGTACTTTTATTGTACATAGTGAATTGTGCATAGTACATAGTGCATAGTGCATAGTACATAGTGCAAAGTTAATAGTGCATAGTACGTGGTCCATATCACCATAGTTCAGTGCTCATTGTACATATTGCATTGCATAGTGCAAAGTGAATAGTGCATAGTGCATAGTACATAGAACAGGGATGCGCGAACGGGGGGGCGTCCATTCTAAAAATCAGAGAGATTCATTTCCAATGATGATCAATATGCCAAAACAAAGATCGTGTTCTATCTCTGGAATGAAGGGACATGACAAACGTTCATGTCCAACGGAAGATCACATTTATCAACAAGAGTAAAAAGAATCCATGGAAATCACATGTAATTTGGATATTTTTCATTGCAAATCTATGTAATTTATACATTATATTGAATGACAACTTGTTTTTCAAAGTTAAGCAAACAATATTGATACCCCAGGTTTTTGCATAAATTGTAATTATACAAACAAAACAACTATTCATAATACCCTAGTACAAAAACAAATATACAAAATTCTAAATATCAAAATATCTCAATCGTCAAATGTTGCCATCATACGTATTCCATCTAACAAAGACCACTTTGCTGCATTCAAATCTTTGTCTATTCCATATCCCACATGACCTAAAGCTAACGCCTCAATTGCCAACAACATTCTCAAACCATTATCGTCATCTTTGCATTTAACCTGTGTGAACCTCGGCTCAACTATCCTATGCCATTCCTTTTCTTCGATTTTGTCAAATCGTAATGTCAGGTACGCATTCATCCAACCAGCCTACATATTGCAGCAAGTATTAACCACTAAAAGCAAAGCATAAAAAATAACACAGAAAATTACTGATATTTGCATTTTTGTCAATACCACTCGAAGAAATTCACGATATTGCTTGGCTTCATTCTTCCTAGAGTTATAGTGCGTCATTGTGCAACCATCAAAATTTACTGCTAGAAGAAATGATGGACCGATAAACCACGATTATTGAAAATTATAACTCATTTAGATTATTGGAAAAGACTGAAAAAAACAAACCAAACACTAGGGCAGACACACACCACATTTCAAAAATACACTTTTCTTAGATTGAAAAAAACTATTTTAGATAGGTTACTCAACTATCTGAACAATGCACCTAATCAAATTCCAAACTACAAAAGTGTGAAAAACACAATGGAATATGCAAATATAGATTACGATCTGTTTCATTGAAATACATTTAAATTTATGACTACACATTGGGGAAAAATAGGTGTACACATAAGAGTATAGAAGTACAAAAAAGGACCAAATATTGTTAGACCCATAAACCAAGATTAGGGAAAAAATAAACTCGTTTATTAGTGGAAAACTCTTAAACAAACATAAGAAACGCTGGGCAGAGACACCACAATGATCCTGGCAGATATGCTAGTCAATTACCAAAAAATTATTACCTAAAAATTTTACAGTGCATAGTGCAAAAAATTTCCTTAAATCGTCTGTTACCAAAAAATAAGAGTAGAGAAGAAAAAAAAAACAAATTACAGAGGAAATGCTAGTCCCATAAACCACGATTTTTTTTATAGAGTATGAAAAAGTCTAGAAACCTATAAACCTTGGCAGAGCCACCACAATGAAAAACGAAAACTAATTTGCAATATTAAAAATTTTCGGGAAGAAAATGATATCACCTAGGCGTCAAGGAGGTAAAACTAAGACGAACGATTTATTGAATCCTTGAAAGGAAAGTATAAAAACTATTGGAAGAATGAAAAAAAAATTCGACAGATTGAAGAAGAATATAAAATTAAAACACAAGAGTAAAGAGTAAAGACTGGACTTTAGGAAACACACCGAAGATTGGACAATGGAGACCTTGCCGGTGCCTTTCCGTTTCGATCACCACTTGTATTCGACATCCTGTTGTTGAAGACGACGCTAAATCGATCACCACTTGTATTCGATCACCACTTGAAGACGACGAGAAGGAGTATGAGCAGAAAAACGCGCCGCTGCCTAAAAACCGAGAGAGAAATAACAACGATGGGGAGGTGCTAGGGTTGGAGATTAGAAAACTTTAAGGAATATCTATTTCAACAACACCCTACCGTTCGTCGGTCAGTACGATGTACATTGTACTATCGCTGCCGGTGTGTCATAAACTGAGCATCAAGTATGCAATTTCACTCCAACGGTTACAATTCAAAGGCATTAAATGAATGGCTAGGATTTAGTTCGCACATAGTGCGTATATAGGGGTTCTCACCAGAAGCGCTCTGTATAAAAATAATATTTAAAAAAGTAAATCTAAAATTTAAAATGGGCAAACTTTTTATCATTATTCTTAAAATTTTTAATCTTAATAATCCTATATCTAATATAATATAATTTATTAAAAATTATTTTTAAAAAAAATCAGGGCGACCCGTCCGGGTTTCACCTTGCCCCGAGAATATGACTGGGGCAACGAGGCACAGGGCAAAAAAATGAAAAACGGGACAGTCAAACGAGTCAAGCCGATCTTTTACTTATAAAACCAGGCTCGGCCTCGGCTCGTTAAGGAATTATCTAGGCTCGGGCTCGGCTCATTAAGGAATTATCCAGGCTCGGGCTCGCTGAACCTGGTTTGGCCGAGCTCAGACTCGGCTCGTTTTAAGAATTGTCAAGCTCGAGCCCGGGATCGAAGCTCATGAGCCGAGCTTTTTCTTATAGAGCCAAACTCGGGCTCGACTCGTTAAGGAACTATCCAGGCTCGAGCTCGCCGAGCCTAGTTTGGCCGAGCTCGGACTGGGTTCGTTTTAAGAATTGTCAAGCTCGAGCCCGCGAGCCCGGGCTCGAATTAAAAAAAATAATTATTTGGAGACATGGGAGATCAAACCTGTGACCTCTCAAATATTAAACAAACATTTTACCAACTATGCTACGTACACCTATATTCTCTCTAAATATAATATTTTTTTAGTTTTTTATACCCCTTACCATGCCCATCGAGCTTGAGGATTGGTCTCGGACTCGGCTTGTTGGGCTCACAAGCCCGAGCTTAAACGAGCCGAGTCGGGCTTTATTTGACATCCTAAGAATATTTGCCTCGTATCCGGTTACCTCCAGGACGCGGACCGGAGCAAGATCGGGGCGACCCACCACGTTCTCACCCCTAGATATGAGGTTAATTTTAACCTCATTAAATGTTTTAGACATGGAGACATAGTCATTAAATAGTGCGAATATGAGTCTAGGTTATCAGACCGGCTGAACTCGGATTTGGAAATTATAACAGATATTATATAATATATTAATATTATTTAGTATTTTAATTATAAAAATATTTGAGTATTTTTCTTCTAGCTCCGGACTAATTTCATGGTTCCAAGTTTAAACCAGTTAGTCTAGACCCGAATATATGTACGCTCCTAGCCATAATTGTCAATTTAATTGAAACGTAACGCAATTAAAATTCCATGATTGTTCTATATATTTTATTATATACGTGATGGTGTGTGGTGCTCACACACACAACTCTCTAGTATTACTTGATCCGGTCTTTAGGGAAAGCCCACAGATTGTATATTATAATTGTAGTAACAACTGTTATTCCCCCTACACACTTCACCCCTAGGGGTATTTATACAACTTCCTGTCGGATTCTAGGTCCTGCGTTCTCGGGTAGACATGGCTCATTGGGCCCGACGGTTCTGAAACGCGTCTCTTGGTGAAGTAACCGCCCGGCCCGGAAGATCCGCTTGTTTTACCCGATCGGGTTAATATCTGCGGGGCCATTTAGATTAGCACCTTCTATTCACTTTATAGGGCCTTGCTTCTGGGCTCTTGTGTGGGCCTGGGCTGATGGACCAGGGGTACCATCAGTACTCCCTCCTTCCTCCTATCCTATAAATAGGGTCTTTTCTTTCATTTGATTCATTTCTCCTCATTCATCATGTCTTCTCTTGATGATCTACTGGAGGAGCTGGGATGCGAGTTGGCGCGTCAACGAGCTGTTTGGCCTGATGATCTCCTTCAACGCATTTATGATGCTCAGGAACTTGCTGCAGGTAATCCTCGCCTGTCTCATCTGATTTCGGAGGTCTAGCAACGTGTTCGTGCTCTCTGGCGAGTTTTCAATGGAACCGGCATTGTCATTCCGGCAACGGCAACTGCCCTAGGTAACCGAATCCCTGCAACTGGTGCTCTGCCCGGGCTTCCTGTCCCTGCTGCTGTCCCCGGTGCGATTCCCGCAACTGCTCCCCCCCCCCAACGGGGTCCCTGCAATTGCTGCTACTGAGTTGTCTTCTACTGGGCGTTCTATCGTACCTTCTGCTCGTCGCCGTCGGGGGCGCGGACAACGTGCCGGACGCTCAGGTCTTCCTTCGAGCGACCTACGCCATTTCCTTTCCTGCGGGCCGCCCTGACGAGCATTATTGATGTTCTCCTTACGGGGGTCTGCTTGTATCTTTTTTTTTAATGTATTTGAATGTTTTCTTGTTCCCCTGCAGCTTTCCTTACGACTCCTGCAAACTTATTTGTGTTTATCTTGTCCTTACGTACTGACACCATATCATTCCTTTTCAAACCTTGTTTGCAATACGGTCTCAGTGATGTAATTTACTTTTTTTTTTAAACAGTTTCTTTTTCCTCCAAGAAGTTTTTTATTTTTATTGCCGAATGTCGTAACTGCTTGTTGATCAGGGGTCAGGCAACTCCTTTCAAACTTCGACCATGCTATTATTTCCCTTGGATCCTATGGACACTTGGTTCCCCACGTCTATTCCCTGTACGGGCCATTTGAGCAGATATACCCTCTACCATTTTTCCCTAGGGTCTTGTGACGCCTACTTCCAATAGAACTATAGTTCTTTTTTTTATGGTTGCCTCCCTTCAGGTGCCTACCTTACGGCTCTTTTGCTCTACCTCCCTTAAGTATCCGGGCTGGACATGACACATAGGCTGAAACGTACTTATCCTTCCGTGCGGTTCATCCGGCCCTGGAGTATGGAATTTTACCTTTCAGGAATAAATTTTTAATTTCCCGCCAACATTCTTCTATAAATTCGACTTTCACTCCCTTCACTTACTTCCACTCATTTACTTGCCAGATCTAGGGTTTCTCTCCCGCTGATCGCCGCGCGCGTCTTCTCCTATGGCCAATCTTAATTCCTTCGTAGACAATATGCCATTTGATGGTAATTCTTTAACTCCTTCTGAAGATCCCCCTTCTGTTCTTAGTAGGCGGCAGGCCCGTCGTCATTTTCAAGTGATTGCTCCTGCTGTAGCGTTAGCTCATCTTGAGATCCCCGACGACGCTCCTGCCTCTTCGCCTCCCGATGGTTATACCACCCTCTACTCGGGCTTTGAGGACCTAGGGCTTCGGCTCCCCGCCTCTCCTTTTCTTTTGTCTTTTCTTTCATATATTGGTGTCGTTATTTCCCAGCTTTCTCCTTCTAGCTTTGACCGTGTCGTTTCGTTCGAGCGCTTGTGTTACGAACTACACCTTGAGCCCTACGAACATGTTTTTCACCTGTTTTTTTTCTATCTCCCGACCTAATGCCGCACTGCTTCTGGTCTCCTCTCGTATAAGGTGTAAGCTTCTCGATTCCTACCCCGACCGTTCGCATAGGTGGAAAAATCGTTATTTCTTTGTAAAGACCAACTCAGTGGGATTGTCGAGGATCCCTTTCAGATGGGTAAACATCTCCTCTTTTAACGCTAGGACCCTTTCCGTAGGGGAGCTTTCTCCGGAGGAACATGACGTGTACTCCTGCCTTCTAACTGTCCGTGCGAGTCCCATTGACTATTCTAGTTTAATGACTGGGACTTGGAAATCTATTCATCCGCATCTCGTCTCCTCTGGTAACTCATACTCCATTTTGTTGATTTTTTTTTTCTTTTTCAGACGAACCTGATGAAGGAGGTTTGTCGGGCTTGTTTGCAGGGAACGGATTGTAGAAGAGCAGCAAAAGGGCTCGTACAGAGGTTACTCCCAACGTAGGTGAATCTTCGCCCGGCCTTTCCGACGATGTTACCAAGTATATCAACTTTTCTGATGACGTGATTAACAGCGGCCTCAATCCCGGAGACCGTTTGATTATGGCCGAAAATATGCAAGCCCCACGGATTGTTGGGATTTACGAACAGACACTTGGCCGACTGGATCCCTTGATCCCTTGATCGAGAAGGAGGCAGACTGGATAACCCTGGAGAAGACCAACACTGATGATATCGACGATGCCACTGTTGGTGTGTGGGCTTGCCGGAGTAAGCTTGCCGTCCAACCTCGTACAAGTGTAACTCTCAGAATTATCAACCCCCTCCCCTGTTGGACCAGGGGAGGTATTTATAGCCTTCCATTGCTGTCCTTGGGCCTCGTGGGCTCGTACGTCGGGCCCGTCCGTTCGCCCGGGCCGCCGACAGGGCCAGTTCGGTCCATGAGTCGCGGTCCATGGTACCAAAAGTACTCCCCCCTTCCTTGACGGGCCCGGTTCGGTCCATGGCCCGCGGTCTGTGGTCCATGGTACCAACAGTACTCCCCCCCTTCCTCGACGGGTCCGGGCCCGGAGGCCGCCCGTCCTCGTCCCGCCTTCAACCACCTCCTTTAAAGCTCCTCGATGTTCGAGCCACTCCCCCTTCTCCTTCCTATAAATAGCTTCCTCGCCTCTTCGGCTTCTCACACCATCCCTCCTTCGCAATGAGTATCCAAGACATCCTCGAGGAGTACGGTCGCGAAGTGCAACTCCAGCACGCCGCCTGGGCCATGTGCCTGTTGTCGCCCGCTGGCGTCCCCAATAGCGTGGCCGTGGCTGAGACTCAACGTCTCAATGCTGTGCTGATCGACGTCCATCGTCGCCTCTCCCAGGTTCGCCGCTCCGACCTTCTCGCGAGCCATCCTAGCCGTCGCCTATCCTGACGCCGCTCCTGCATCCGTCCTGGGCTCCGTTGGTACCTCGCGTGCCTTCAGCGCGCATGGTACGATTGCCGTTCTTGCTGTTGCTGCTGCTGGCCTGCCGGGCGTCGATTCTTTGAGAAAGCTTCGTCAGTCGCGCGACCATCGCCGCTCCCGTGGGTCTTCGTCCCTTCCGGCTACTGACCTGCGCCACTTCCTGTCGGGGTCCCCGAAGTCGGGCCGTTAGGCCCGTCGTGGAGCTATCCGCGCCCGCTCCCACGCCCTTTCGGGCGGTGGGTTTGCCTTCGTGGGGCGGTGGTTTTGCCTTCGTGGGGTGGCGTCTCGGACGTCCCGGCTATCCCTTTCTTCTTTTTTGTACCCGTACTTTGTTTTTTTTCCCTCGCCATGCCACCGGTTATTGTAATACTTGCTTTGCTTTAGTAAATGTTTTTCCTTCGCTTTTTCTTTCTCTCGTGTTTTGACTTCACCCTCGCACGTTGGTGCAGCTTTGCGCTATTCGGCGTCTTCTGCCGACGTTGCCCGGGCCCTTTTCGAGCTTTGCCCTTGCTACCCGCCGCAGGCCCTCCCTTCTCCGATGCGGGGGCCCACCCGTTACGTTGTTTCGTTTGATCCATCGGTTGGGTCCGCAGGTGGGCCCGCTTGGACACCGCCGCCCCGTTCCGCGCGCATTGTTTGGTCGTTGGACGCCGCCGGGTCTTCGTCGGGCGTCTCTCCGATGCCTCGCCGTCCGCGCCGGGCGCTGACCTTCACTCTACTCCCCGACGATCTGGGCCCTGGGCTCCCTCGAAGGCCTCCCGACCCATCCCGTCCCATCCACTCCTGGTAAACGCGACGCCTCGTCTTCCGCTCCCTCAAACCCCTATATAAACCCTGCTCCCCCCTTTAACTCGCGTCTAATTTTCATTTCTTCTCTCGCCCTCGCCCTCGTCTTTCTCGACTCCGGCTATTCTCCTTTCACCAGGTTGCTAATGGCCGCTCCTCCTCACTCCTTCGCTGGCACCGCTGTCGCTCCTTACTCCGATGCCGGCGCCGCCCTTGCTGAGTCATTTTTCGCCGCCCCCAACAGCAAGAACCCGCTGTCCACGGTTGGTGCCGACGTAATCCGAGAAGCTCTGCCGAAGATGGGCCAACCGGACCTTGTCTTTACTGAGGCCGGAAATCGCCTCGCTTCTCAACCGCCGCCGGGCATGGTGGCTCTCTACACCCCTTACGCCGAGGCCGGCCTTACTCTTCCGCTTCCCCCTCTGGTGGCTGAATCCATGCACTTCTGCGACATCTCGATCTCCTAGTTCCCTCCGGCCGCCATTGACCGTCTGATGACCTTTTCCATGCTCTGCCGCCGGTCCGGCATCGAGGTCTTCTTGCCTGTTTTTCTGATCTGGTTCACGATGACATCGATGACGACAGATCCCCGCCGGCTGCTGATCGCCCAGAGATCGGACGGTGCCCTCTTCGACCAGCTGGTCGATCGATCTCACCACTGGCGGGACCGGTTCTTCTTCGTCCCCGTAGGCGCCCTTGGTCCGTTCAATCCGGAGACGCCTCCGCCTTCTCGCTGGGCTCTTCTGACCCAGTTGAAGACCCGGACCGCCGCCCCTGGTCGAGACGCGTTGGCGCCCCAGGCACTGTGCGCACAGGAGGTTCTGACCGAAATCTATCGTCGCGGGGCCGTCAATGCCCGGACGCTGGCCCAGTCTTGGAGTCATGACGCGCACCTGGCTCTGCCCATCAAGGTATCTTACATTCGGGACGGGCCGCCCAAACGTCCGAAGCACAAGCGGCCGCTCGACGCCATTCAGTTTGAGTCCCCCGCATCTCCGCCCCCGCGCGACCCCGAAGCCGAAGGTGAGATCCTGGCAGAATCTGACACTGGCCTTCAAGATAGCCGGGCCGAGAGACGACGAAGGAAAAAGCTTCGGTCAGAGAAGCGGAAGTCTATCGCCGCTTCCCTGGAGACGATCGTGGTTGAGAACATAGGATCTTCTGAACCTAGCCGTTCCAACCCCCTGTCTGCTGAGCTCATGGACTCTTTTCGGAAGGATGGGCTGAATCTTGAACACTTCCGCTCGTTCGTGCGGAGCGTCGATCACTCGGTCAAATTCTCCGCCCCCGTCGACCCTGCGTCCTCCCTGCCCCGCCTCGGCGGGATTTTTAAGAAAAAGTTCTCCGACATCGATTCCTGGTTGGAGCCGGAGGACGAGTATGTTCAGCTTCTCGCGCGCCCTACGTCGGACCTTGACCGCGACCTGAACCACCAGATGCTTCAGCTCTCGGTTCTTACCAAGGTTCGGTTGGAGCAGGGCCTTCGGAAGGACGAAGAGGTTCAGAAGATGCATGCCGAGCTTTCCGCGGTGAAGGGTCGACTGGATGCGGTCATGCGTGAACGGGACATTCTGGCTTCTGATGTTTGCTGAGCTGCCGAGGAGGAGAAGGTCCGTGCCGCTGCCGCGAAGGACCCCCATGCCACTGTCGTGATTGTGGCCCAGGAGGAGTTCATTAAAGGCTTTTTTCCTACCTTCGAGGACCGTTTGGCGGAGCTGAAGCAGGACCATGCCGTCTTGATGAAGGATTCCAAGCACGTCGGCTTCTGCAAGGGTTATCAGCATGGGCGTCAGATGTGCGAATTCGTCTACCCGCCCCTTTCGTACGGCGTCGTTCCCCGGAGCCGCCGAGAGTGGGAGCTCTGGCGGCAAACGAGCGTCCCCTCCTTCCAGCCTCCCCTGAACGTGAGCGACAGCGAGGAGACGGACCTTGAGGCCGACTTTCCTGACTACACAGAGCCTCCCCGCGAGTAGCCTCTCGTTCGTCCCTACATGATTTTTATTTCCCCCCTTTTTTTGTTGTAATGTAACTGAACACTTAACTTTTTTTTCGTTTTTATATTCATTTGCAACTCTTGGATGTATTCGAGCGCCCTCTGTTTTTCTTCCTCCGACCTCTTCTCCTCCCGCGTTCATTTACTCGCCGCCCGCGTCCTTTCTAGGGGGCGTTGTCGTTCGTTTAGGTGCTCCCGCGCGGTTTGCTGGCCGGGGACGTCCCGGCTGGTCTTTCGACACGTCCGTGCTGTGGGTTTCCGTGCCTTCCTTTTCCCGCGCTAAGCGTCTTTCTTACTTCAATTGCTTTTTTTCTTCGAAGGAGCGGCCTGGGCCATTCGGACGTTCCCATGCAGCCTTTCGGCCCTGGGAACCCTCCGTTAGCCTTTTCGGCAGGCTCCCCCGCTTTTTCTTGACTCGCAACATATCTCTTTCGCGTTCTTACTTATTGCATTTTTTTTCTTTTGAGGGAGCGGCCTGGGCCGTTCGGATGGTCTCATGCGGTCTCCCGACCCTGAGAGCTTTCCGTTAGCCTTTTCGGCGGGCTCCCCCAATTTTTTACTTCTCTCTTTTTTTACAATGGGTGCACTCTGGGTGCGCTTTACTAGACATCGCGTGCCGTGGTCGGAGGGCCCGACATTACATGGGATGGGGAGAAACAAAACAAGGAAGAGAAAAAAAAACTTTTTCGTCGGCCCTCGGACACACTGCTTCACCGCCTGTACTTTTCCAGGTTGTCGGCGTGCCACGTTCTTTCAATTTCTTGCCCATCCTCATACCCTAGGCGGAAGATGCCTGGGTGAATCTCGTCCATGATGACGTATGGGCCCTCCCATCTCGCCGACAATTTCCCCTTCGTCTGGTCGACTCCTGTTATTTTGGCGTTTTTCAACACCAGATCCCCTGGCGCCAGGTTCTTGTCGGCCACTCTTTCGTTGTGGTACCTCGCCACCCTTCGTTTATAAGTGAGGTCCCTGAGAGACGCCTCCTCTCTCCGGCCCTCTAGGTGCTCCCTCTCTAGGAACATTGCTTGGTCGTTCGTCCCTGGCTGGTATTGCTCGATACGCGTGGTCGGCCATACCAATTCGGTCGGTGCTACCGCCTCCACCCCGAAAGCGAGGGCGAATGGGGTATGGCCCATGGGGGTTCGGATGGTCGTGCGGTATGCCCACATAGTCTCGGGAATTAGGTCCGCCCAATTTCCCAGGTGTTCGCCTACTTTCCTTTTGAGAATCGACGTGATCATCCAGTTCGTGACCTCCACCTGCCCGTTCACCTGCGGGTGGTAAACTGGCGCGAAGCTCAGCTTGATTCCACTGTCTTCGCAGAATTCTCTTAACTTCTTGCCTGTGAACTGCGTTCCGTTATCCGTTACTATTTGGATCGGGACCCCGAACCGGCATACGATGCTTCTGAAGACGAAATTTACCACGTTCTGTTCGTTGATTGTGTTCATGGCCTCCGCCTTGGCCCACTTTGTGAAATAGTCGACCGCTACGAATAGGAACTTCCTTCTCCTTGACGCTGGCGGGAAAGGCCCGACTATGTCAATCCCCCACCTTGCGAATGGGACCGGCGTTGTTACGGCCTTCATCATGGTGGATGGCTGCCTCTGGACGTTCGAGTGTCGTTGGCATTCATCGCACCGGTCGACGATTTCTTCTGAGTCCTTAATGACTCGGGCCAGTAGTAGCCTTGCCTGGCTACCTGCTTCTCCAACGCCCTTCCGCCTAGGTGCGCGCCGCCTGGCCTCCATCGGATCTGCTGGCACTTCGCCTGCCTCGATGAACCTCCTGTTTGGTGCTCTCCAATCCCCCGACGTTATTATGCCGCACAACACGGGCGACTTGGAACCGCTAGCTGTCGTTGGCCACTTCTGGTTCTCGATTCGGATCCACCTTCCTTCTGTTTTCCCTAGGGACGCTCCCAGCTTAGCCAGCGTGTCGGCCTCCCCGTTTCTCTCTCTCCCTATCTGGGAGATCTTCCATTCTTCGAGCTTGCCCAGGGCCGCTCTTGCTTCGGCCACATAACTCGCCATTGTGTCTTCCTTAGATACGAAGTCCCCCCTGACTTGGTTGGATACTAGCCGGGAGTCCGTGTGGAAGTGCACCCTGCACGCGCCCAACGCGCGTGTTAGCCTGACTCCCGATAGGAGGGCTTCGTATTCCGCTTCGTTATTGGTCGCCCGGAACTCGAAATGGATCGAGTACTCGATCTTTCCCCCCGTCGGGGTTTTCACCATGACCCCCGCACCGCAGCCTGTGTTGTTGGACGACCCGTTCACGTGGGCCGTCCACCACTGCTCGTCTGCCTTCTCGCCGTCCCTCGGAGCTAGCTCGGCCATGAAATCTGCCACTGCTTGCCCTTTAACCGCCCTCGCTGGTACGATAACCAGGTGGAATTCGCTAAGTTCCATGGCCCATTTGGTCAGTCTTCCCGAGACGTCCGGCTTTTGCAGCAGCTGGAGCAGCGGGTAGGCCGTTGGGATTGTGATGGTGTGGGCGTGAAAGTATGGTTTCAACCTTCGGACCGCCGAGACCACCGCTAGGGCTAGTCTTTCGATTTCTGGGTATCTTTCCTCCGCTCCCAGCAGCAACTGGGAGTGGTAATATACTGGCCTCTGCACGCCTTCCGCCTCCGAGATAAGTACTGCGCTGACGGCCGAGTCTGAGCATGCGACGTACATGGTAAGTGGTTCTCCCCTCGTCGGGGGACGGAGCATTGGCAGGCTTGAAAGCTGGAGCTTGAGTTCCTTGAAAGCCGCCTCGCATTCGTCCGAGCACACTACCCTGGGTCCTGGGTTTCTTAACAATTGAAAAAATGGTCGTAGACAGTCCGCCGTTCTTGGCAGGAACCTGCTTAACGCCGCCACCCTTCCGTTCAGCTTCTGAACTTCCTTTAGCGTCCGTGGTGGGTTCATGGCCATGACGGCCTAGACCTTTTCTCCTCTTGGCTTGATCCCCTCAGGCGTGATTCGGAAGCCCAAAAAGTGGTCGGTTATGTGCGTTCTGGTCTCCTTCGACCGGACGAGTATGTCGTCCACGTACACCTCCGTGTTCCTGCCTATCTGCGCCCCGAACACCTTGTCCATTAGCCTCTGGAACGTAGCCTCGGCGTTACGTAGGTCGAAGGGCATTACTTTAAAACAGAACGTGCCCATCTCTGTGATGAACGACGTCTTCTCCTCGTCCTCCCTTGCCATGGGCACTTGGTTGTACCCCGAGTGAGCGTCCATGCAGCTCAGAATTTCGTATCCGGAGCTCTGGTCCACCAACCGGTCTACCGACGGCAGTGGGTAACTATCCTTGGGGCATGTTTTGTTAAGGTTCGTGAAGTCGACGCATATCCTCCACCCCGCATCTGCCTTTTTTACCATGACCACGTTGGACAGCCAGGCAGGGTAACGCACTGGGCGAATGAAACCCGCTCGAAGGAGCTTCTTGACCTCCGTCTCTGCCGCCTCCCTTTTCTCTGCCCTTAGCGGACGCAGCTTTTGTCTGACGGGGTGGGCGTCTGGGGCCACCGCGAGCTTGTGCTCTGCCAGCATCCTAGGCACGCCGCTCAGCTCCCCCAGCTCGTCTGCGAACAGGTCCTCGTTCCTCCTGAGGAGCTGCTCCAGCTCCCCCTTCAAGTCCTGCGGGAGGTCCTTCCCTACACGTACCTCGCTCCGGTCGAGGCCGATTAGGGTCGTGTGGGATGCTGGCGCCGGCCTTGTGACGCACTCGCGCGCCGAGTGCGGTAGGCCTTCGTCCGATGTCATCACTTCTCTGATCGAATAGAAGTAGCACTCGCGCGCCTTCTTCTGGGATCCCCTGACCGTGCACACTCCCCCTTCGGTTAGAAATTTAAGGCACTGGTGGAGCGACGACATCACTACCTGGAACGCGTGCAATGCCGCTCTTCCTAGGATGGCATTGTATCCAGACGTGAAGTTTACCACTGTGAATATGACTTTAACTGTCCTTGCTTGAGCGTGTCGGCCAAAGGTGTCCGGGATGAATATCGTTCCCGCCATCGGAACTTCTGCCTGTCTGAATCCTCTGATGGGGGCCCGGCATGGGAGTAGGTCTATGCAAGCCAAACTGAGGTCGATGAAGGTGTTCCAGTACAGTACATCTATGGACAACCCTGTGTCCACCAGGACCCTGTGTAGGCGTACACTGGACTTGTCCCCCCTTTGGAAGATGGGGGTTATGACTAAAGGGTCGTCGTGGGGCGTAGTGACGTCCTTCATATCGTCCTCCGTGAACGAGATCTCCATGTTCGTTCGTGGGCGCTTCGCCCCTATCGTCTGGTCCACATCGGATGCGTATCGTCGCCTCTCCCATGGGTCGTCGCCCCTCGAGGCCCCTCCTCCCGCGATGGTGAGGATATCCCCTATTGCTTCGTCCGCCGGTTCTTGCTTCAGCACTTGGTGCCCTATAGGTATGACCACCGGACGTCTTGCTATCGGGGCGGGGGGGCTCCGGTGGCGGGTTTCATTTTGTTCTATACCCTTGCTAAGTTCAGGTATTCAGTTGTCGTATGGCCGTTGTCCTCGTGATATTCGCAAAATCTGCGAGTGTCCCTGAACGCCGTTGTGTCCTTCCTCATCGGCCTCGACGGGGGTAGGGTTCCCGTTCCGCTCAACGTGAGGAAGACCTGCCTTTGATTCGCCGCCGGGGTAGGTCCTGCTTCCCTTCGCCCCGTCCCTGCCGAGGTGCCTATCCTGTACGCGGCTGCCTGTGGGGCAACCGGGGGCTTGGTGTTCGGTGGCTTTCGCACCAGGTCCCCCGCGGAGTAGGTGGGTCGGAGGCTGTTCGTGAGGGCGTATAGCACCACCTCTTCCGAGATCCCCTCGATCTTCTGCACCTCGCTCGCGAACCGATCCATGTACGTGCGTGTGCTCTCTGACTCTCCCTGCACGATGGCACTGAGGGTAGCTTTGATTTTTGGTCTTTTCCGACGGTGCGCGAAGGCCGCCCGGAACACCGCCACCAAGCCCTCATAGGTATGCACGGACCCTGTCGGCAGCGTCCTGTACCAAGCTAGCGCGTCGCCCGTCAAGGTTCTGCGGAACATCCGACACCAGATGTCCTTTCTGCTCATCCTGTCCTCCATGTTAGTATTGAACGAGTATAGGTGATCCTCCGAGTCCGTGTCACCCTTGTAAAATGGGTTCTTCGGGGCCCTCCAGCCCGAGGGGTATTCCTCGTCTAGCAGGTGCTGCGCTAGAGCTTCTCCACCCGCTCCCCCTATCGCCGGTACCGTAATGACTCCCTGGGCTTCCACAGGTGGGGCGTCACTACTGGATCCTCCGACCGGGGGGGGCGGTCCGTACATTGGGTCGCCGCATCCGCCCCCGTCCGACTCCAGGGTGTGGGGAGTCACCGAGAGCTGGTGTACCTGATCATGCAGCTGGCGCTGGCGCTCCTGTAGAGTGGATATTAGTTCCACGAGCTGCACCCTCTCTCGTTTGGTCTCCCTTTCTACGCGCTCCCTCTTCTCTGCGCGCTCCCTTCGCCGGAGCCTCTCATGCTCCTTTTCCCTTTTCTCCCGGGATCACGACCGGGACCGCATGCTCCTCCTGGGCGACTCCCACCCGTACCTTTCCTCCTGGGCATCCCACTCCTCGTTGGCCCTTATCTCCTTCGAGTACCGGTCCCGGGAGTGGTGCCGCGCCGGACGGTATTCCACTGCCGCTCGCTCGCATTGCCTCGAGCATTCCCCTACTTGGTATTCGCTTCTTGTCATCCTCCTCCTCCTCTCCGACTGTCGCGTGTTCGTTTCACGTCAGATTCACCACTGTTGGTGTGTGGGCTCGCCGGAGTAAGCTTGCCGTCCAACCTCGTACAAGTGTAACTCTCATAATTATCAACCCCCTTCCTGTTGGACCAGGGGAGGTATTTATAGCCTTCCATTGCTGTCCTTGGGCCTCGTGGGCTCGTACGTCGGGCCCGTTCGTTCGCCCGGGCCGCCGACAGGGCCAGTTCGGTCCATGGGCCGTAGTCCGCGGTCCATGGTACCAACAATACTCCCCCCTTCCTTGACGGGCACGGTTCGGTCCATGGGCCGCGGTCCGCGGTCCATGGTACCAACAGTACTAACAATGCACAATTAATAAATTTTACTTGTTAAGTATGCTATTAAATTAGTAGGAAACCAATAATTAGTGATGGTAGTTTAAGGATATTGACAAGTTAGTAAAGGTGTAAATAGTCTGGCTGCTAACTGACTTGGACCCAGACTCGAGAACTTGGTTCGGGTTTATAAGAAAAATATATAAACCCGAACTTAGTCTAGACCCATGAAAAATCCAGGTCTAGTTCGAGTCTGATTAAGATGGATCTGGCAAACCCAGATCTTCGAATCTAAATTACTTAATGAAACTAAAATTAGCTCCAATCTCAAACCCATACCTCAAAATGATAAAGTAATTAATTACACCATACATTTCTGTAATTTTGTATTAATATGATGTAACAGATCGAAACTTGTTCTAGAGTTAGTTATGGCTCGACTTAAGGAGGAACTGGAATTGGAAGTAGAGGAGACCCATGCCGGGGGAGATGAACCGTCGGTGACCAAGGAGTCACGATGGAAGCAAACTACTAAGAATAGCGATTATGTCTATTATTGATTAGTTAGTAGTTATCATGGTTAATTAATAGTTATATTGTAATTTCACTTGTCAAACTAGCATTGGCTAATAACTTTTTAAATAGCCAAGGGTCCAAGAGTACGAATAACAAATCATCAAAGTAAACAACAAATTCTAGTTTCCCCCACTGGCTCCCGGGAGATTCTTTTCCAACCTTCGGCTCCATCAAAGAGATTTATGTCTGTTGCGCGTCTTCGTTCTTAGTTCTCATCGTGGCAGTCCGTTACATACGCTATTAGATTGAGTTTTATCGTCAGAGAGTATCCAATCTTTTTTAATATCCATATATTGTAATCGTGACGTTAAGGTCTGATATCTTTTGTAATGCCTCAGTGAACTTGTTTATGTAGTTTCGCAACATGTCACCATTCTGTTTTATTAAAACGAAAAATCGATGTCTTTTCTAAATCATATTTCCACAATGTTGAGGTAAAAAAAATTTTTTTTAATCTGAAAAACTTATAAAACTTTCAGAGCATATAGATCTACGAACCATCTGTACGTAGATTATTTTAATATCTCTGGAAATGCTCGGCAAAGTATGTCGTTCCTCGTTGTTACAATTTTAAATTATAATAAATAGTAAGAATTTTATGGTAGATGTATGAAAAGTAAATATAGTAATACTAGAAACTTTTGAAATTAAAAGATCAAGACTACTAAAATTTGACCAGTTTTCATTGTTTGAGGATTTCTCGACCATATAAAACAGTCGTAAAAATGATAACTGTTGACTCCGCAACGGAAACAAGGAAAAACACGATAATAATAATTTATGTTTTTGTGAAAACTACGTACGTTGAATCTAGTTTTGTCGCTCGAGTCGTTAATATCGTTCGACGATTGCAGTAGTTGAATCATTTTTTATTGAAAAAAAAATTTACAATCATCTTATTATATTAAAATATAATATTAAAAAATTTAATTACAATCATCATTATCAATATCAAAAATATCTTTATTTGATATTTCAAGTACAGAACTCCAATCAGATTCTACTGGATCTTGAATGTAAAAACATTGTTGAACTTGATTTGTCAAAATAAATAGTTTCTTTAAAAATTTTCTCGTGACGTATTTACAAAAATGACACCAAAATCATCGAGTTTTGTACCTGATTTGAAAGGATCGTACCACTTATATTCAAACAAACAATATTTTTTCGTATGGCAGTAAAAAACTTCGTAAATATTTTTTAATAATCTATGATAATCGATTTCTATTATCAATGGAACATCATTCAGAGACTTAGTGTATGGTTATATTGTAGCAGAAAGAAAAATATCATTATTTTGTGTCGATCTACGATTTGCATCAATTCTGATCTCTTAAATTTTAACCCATTCATAATGTAACCACTATAAGTTGAAGCAAAAACACTTGGTCCATGCGAAATAGAATTTAATTCTGTGTCGGATTGTTGGGATTCGGACATGTGTTTTTTAAACTATTCTGCAAATTGTTTGAAGTGTAAATTTTCCAAATGTAGTTGCGTGTGCTTTGGAAATTTAATTTTTAATTCATCTAAGTGTTTATTCCGATATGTTTCGACACTATCGAGGTCAAACAATATACATTGGTATACCTGTTTCTGTTGTAAAACAGTCAAGCTTATATCAGTCGGTGCATTTAAAAATTCATCAATATACCTATCTGACCGATTTGATTTTATTTTAACATTTTGTAAAAAACGAGAACAAAACGTCATTGATTCTTCAGCGAGATAACTTTCTGCAATAGAACCTTCTAGGTGTCTACTACGCACCGTGACATGATTTTTTATAGTCAGAAGATACCTAAATTCAGAAAATATTGTTACATAAGATATTTAAATTATAAATGAAGTTATAATTAATTTTTCAATGTATTATACCTTCTATCGGATACATCTATCGATATTGGACCGGTCCATCTATTTTAACTTTGATTGCTAGATGGACTGTAAGGTGAATCATTACTGTAAAAAAAACTGAGAGAAAGATTTTTTCTCAAGATTGCATAATGTAATGATAAGTCTTTTCTCCCATCTTTCATAAGCTTAACAGCAACCACCTTCGAACAAATATCCGGACGAAAATGACACTATCGAAAATTTAACCACAATAGTTGTCGCCTGTGCATGGTTTTCTAGCGTCACAAGGATATCAATCGTCCCCAATACTTGAACTTCCCTCTGGCCAAATCCTGTCACTGGTGTACCGCACAGGCCTAAGTCGGCCCTACAGAGCCCGAGTTGATCAAACACGTTCTAATATAATACGTCTATTGATGGCCTGTGTCCACTAAAACTCTGTTCAATCTAATTTGTTGCTGACCCCCCCTCTGTACAATGGGTGTGATAACCAATGGGCCATGGTGCGGGATTGTAATTCCCACTAGATCCTCACTTGAGAAATGTATGTCTGCTGATGACTTCGCTCTTTTAACCCCTGTGGTCCGATTGATGTCTTCCGTGTACCTTTTGCCTTCGAAACCCATTCCTCCTTTGGCTACTTCGCCTTCCGATATTGCTAGTATCTCACCAATGTTCCTTCCGTCCGGACCGTCCCTCGGTACCCGATGCCCTGTAGGAATAAGTGCCACACGGGGATTGGGAGGAAAAGGCTGTTAAATCCAGTGGGAGGTGATCGCCGGAGCTGTCGAGTGATTATCCGAGGCCGAATTGCCCGGATGAATATTCAATTCGTTGATTAACAACGAGAGGAAGAAAGGGGCGGATTCTAAGGTTCTTCGTATTAACTGAACCCCTAGTATCCGTTGAGAGTAGGGTTTAGAGAGAGTTGAGTTGTAATTAATTTGATTTATTAATCATGGGTTTTACAGATCATTATATACTAATTACAGTTGGACTTAATTAACTTTAATTATAGTTATTACAACAGTATTAATATCTTTAACTGTATTGCTAATACTAACTATAATTCTAACACTTAATTAACTAAATCTGTACTGGTCCGCAGCCCACATCTGCACTGGTCCACAGCCCATTCCGATTTCAGTCCAACTGCATTAATGGGAGATTTGCAATCTTTACCCAAAGTTTCTTTGTTATTGCAAATATAACATTCACTTAAATATTTGCAATCTTTACCCAAAGTTTCTTTGTTATTACAAATATATCATTTATTTAAATATTTGCAACATTTATCCAAAGTTTCTTTGTTATTATCTGTCTCGTATTATTAAACAGATAATTACTCTTAGGTCCTGTGACCATGATTAAGGTATATTATAAATCAAATTATGTGATTCTGATAATTCCTTTATTACACTCATAATTTTTTGCCAAAAATCGTGGAGGCCTTCTTTCTCTAGTTGGATACCTTAGTTCTTGTGTCTGAATAGAGCTGTTTAACTGTACTATCTCTGGTTGTGATTCATTGCTTCCATTTATCTGATCCACAATTTGATTAACTATCTCTAGCTACTTGCTCTTGATGTTCAGTTCTATGACTAGTTTGATGAGGTTCAACAATAACTTGTCCAGTTCTTGTGAGTCCATTTATTTCATTTATATTGGGTAGATTAATTATCCTTACATTTTGATTCTGATTTTTCTCTTCAATTTTCTCGTCCTTAGTGTTTTCTAAAAAAGGAAATTCATCATCATTGAACCTTACATTCCCTGATATAATTATATTTCTATTTTCCATATTCATACACATATGTCCCTTATGCTTGTTTGAATATCCAACAAACACACATTTGGTAGAAGTTAGCTCAAACTTATTTCTAAGTCCTCTTGCCACTAATGGAAAGCAAGAATAACCTAATAGTTTGAGTATGCTATAATCAGGTTTTCTATGTGTTAATATCTCAAAGGGAGCTAGAAAAGTTAATACAGAGTTAGGAAGTCTATTAATTAGAAAACATACAAATGATACTACCTCTGACCACATGTCTTTGGCTAGACCTGACTGACCGAATATACACCTACTTGTTTCTAAAAGATGTTTATGTTTTCTTTCCACTACTCCACTTTGTTGAGGAGTATAGGGACAAGAAAATCTATGAATTATTCCTTTTTTATTTAGCCAATCTCTTAGTTTATTTCCTAAAAATTCACCACCCTCATCAGTGTGGATTTTCTGAATTTTGAGATCTAATTGGTTTTCTATTATGGTCTGAAATTTAATAAAATGGTCTGTAAAGTCACTTTTATTCCTTAGAGGAATCATCCATGTGTATCTTGTTTTATTGTCTACAATTGTAGCAAAATACTTATAATTCATTCTTGATATTGTTGGAAATGGACCCCAAAGGTCAATATGAAGAAGTTCTGATGCATTAACACTTTTTATTTCACAATATTGAAAAGGAAGTTTTGTCATTTTTGCCATAGGGCAATTATTACAAAATTCAAGTTTTTGTAATTTTAAACTATCTAAGCCTAATACATCTCCTATTTTATCCATAATCTTCAGAGATGGGTGGCTTAGCCTTCTATGCTAGATGTAAGAGGTTGTTTTAAATCCTACTTTGCATTGAATCTTAGGGTTGAAGTAGTACAATCCCCTTCTATTAATCCCAGAAAAAAGGATTTCCTGATTTTTCAAACTCTTCACTTGGAATTCCTTTTGGCCAATCTGAATATAACAATTCAAATCACTTCAAAGTTTAGTTATTGATATTAATGTTTTCTTAATCTTAGGTACACATAAAACCTTATTTAATATAAATATTCTGGAATTTATTTTAAATTCAAATTTCCCTATTTTTGATATTTTTAATTTATCCCCACTACCAATTATAACACCCCCAATACCTGAGTATGTTTCACATTCATGGAGTAGGGCTTCATCAACAACCATGTGATTGGTTGCACCTAAGTCTAAACACCAATCCAGATCTTAGACTATCACAGAGTTTGCTACTACCTCTTCTTCAGGTTCACAACTATCATCCATAGAGTAGGCTAAAAAATTGCCTCTTTCTGGACAATTTCTGGCTAAATATCCTTGTTTATCACATATTTGACATACATATGTTTTGTTTTGTGATGCTGGCAGATTTAATATGGGTGGCAAATTATTTTTCTGAATTGAAGTAGGTATAGTAATAACCTGAGGTCCAGAGTTGTATCCCTTCTGAGTGTATCCTTTCTTATTATATGCTCTTGGATTGTAAGATCTTCTTCCTCTTCCTGTATTGTTTTTATAATTTTTATTATAATATTTTTGATGGTTAGAGTAATTAACCTAGAAGTCCCCTTCAGTACTCGAATTATCCAGTTGCTTTATTAGAATTTCTTCCTTTATCAGCAAATCAGATAGCTCAGCAAATGTAACATTTTTCTGAAAATTGAGTGAAGTTCTGAAAGTGCGATATTCAGACCCTAAACCTCTGAGTATATACTCTAGCTGTAACTCGCTCATCAGACATTGCATAACCTGCTGCCTCCATAGAATGCTTTAGACTCTTAAATTTCAACATATATTCTTTCATGGACAGATTGTTTGTTTTCTTTAGAGTACCCATCTCATCCCTAAGAGCTTGGACCTGATTTTTATCAATTGTAGAGATATCAACCTCTAGCATCTTCTAAGCTTCTGCTGTTGTTTTACACGGGATTAGTAATAGCTGAATTTCCTTTGATACTGTTGCTTTTATCCAACTAAGAACAATGATATCATTTCTTTTGTATACTTTGTAAGCTGGATTTTTAGTAACATCTTTTGTATACTAAGAACAATGGTATCATCAGGGATAGTCACTTCTCCAGTAATATATTCTATTCAATCGTGAATGTTCAATGCACCTTCAAATTGACTTTTCCAAACCAAATAGTTGCCTTCACTAAATGGTGTAGGGCACAGTGATGAAATGCTATACATCATCTGAGGTACATCCGTTCTTGCTACTAAAGTCCCTTGTGTTGCAAGAACAAAAAATAACTGATTTTCCCCAAAATTGAAAATAAATGTACCAGCAGGAACCGTGAATCCTTAGATCTGTTTTTCCAGACCAGCTCTCGATACCATGTGAAGATTTCGATCTTGAGAAAACGTCTTGGAAAAATCAGTGGGAAGAAACCCTAATGTGATGAAATGGATGGAGAAGAAGAGATCGATGGAGGAAAAGAAGAAGAAGAAATTAGAGTAGTTGAGTGATTTAACTACCACGAGAGAGAGAGAAGTGTTGAACAAGATTAGTAGAAGATTAACCAACAAGATGAGAAGGTTAACACCAAATGAGAGAGTAGAAAAAGAGAGTTCAACTTAATACTTAATAACTAATCCATGGTGTTATTTATACACACACTTAGGGTAGTGTATTTACATTGTAGTTTAAATTTTACATACAATAGTGATTCAACCCTTATGGGTGATTTTACATTTCCTTCCTTGTCTTTTGTATTCTTTACATACATGTCTTTATGGGTGACATTGCTCTTATGTCCTTGTATTCTTAGTCTTTACATTTTCTTCGTTCATTCCCAACTCATCCCTAAGTTTATGAACCATTGTATTAAGGTCTAATTCAATTGTAACATCTCCATCCGCAACAATCTTGTCCTCAAGATTGGTGTTTGCCGATAACTCTTTAATGAATTCAATGTCTTCCCAGGACCGATTGTCCGCCGGTAACCCTGCCCATTCTACCAGGACTTGCTTGCTTTCCTTTCCATGTTGTTTAACTTTCCGATAGGCCACCACTCTGGACGGACACCCTGGGGGTAATGAACTGATGATTTCTTCCGGTGGTTCACCCTGGAATGGCTTTAACAAGGCTATATGAAAAACCGGAAATATTAAACTACCTGGGGAGAGTTTTAGCCGGTATGCCACAGAGCTCACTTTCTTCTCAACCTGGAACATCCGATAAAACCTTTTAGCTAGCTTGAGACGTGAACGTCGGCTGATTTAGTTCTGTCGATATGGTTGTAGCTTCAACCACACCCATTGGCCTTCTTCAAATTCGAAAAGTCGACGTTTTAGATCTGCGTATTTCTTGATTCTGTCTTATGCGTCTCGAAGGTTGATTCACAATTCTTGCAATAGGGCATCTCGTTGATTCAGTAAGACATCCACTGCTTCTATATTCGAATCGCCGGCCTGGTATTCAATGATTTCCGGAGGTACCCTCCCATAGACGTTCTGGAACGACGTCATGCCCAAGCTGTGGTGGAACGATATGTTGTACCACAACTCCACCCATGATAGAAACTCCACCCAATTCCTCTGGTTTTCGTGCATTGTTGTTCTGAGGTACTGCTCAATGGTTTTGTTCACGATCTCCGATTGGCCATCAGACTCCGGATGGTAGGCTGATGACATTTTCAAAGTCGTTCCGCTTCTGGCAACGATCTCTTTCCAAAACTTATTTAAGAAGATCTTATCCCGATTAGAAACTATTGTCTTTGGAATATTGTGAAGCCTTGTGATCTGTTTGATGAAATAGTCAGTCATTGAGATTGCCGAATAACTTGCGGGTAAGCTTCCAAGATGACAATATTTGGTCAATCTTTCGACTACAACGATGATGATCGTGTGAGCTCGTACTGTCGGAAGTCCTGTAACGAAGTCCATACTCACATCCTCCCATATTGTCGTTGGAATCGACAGGGGTTGGAGTAACCCCATTGGTTTTAAAGCCATCGATTTTTACTTATTGATATATCAGGCAGCGAGCCACAAATTCTCGAACGAATTTGTTCATCCCATACCCAAAATAAAATTTGTAGAACTCGTCGGAGAGTGTAGTAGTAGCCAAAGTGATCTCCCTCTTTAGATCCATGCAATTCCACAAGCACTTGCATTCTTAGGTCTGAAGTCGGACCCAAGCAAAATTTGTTCTGATAATATAGAACCCCTTCCCTAATTGAATAATCCGAGTCAGCATTCTCGCGGCTCAATTTCTTCCCCTTTTTCAATAATCCAGGGATCCGACAAATTTTCTTTGAGGATCCGGTCGCCCCAATCTGAAACAATTGAACTAGTCAACTTAGCTAGTTGACCGTATTCTTCCTTTGACTCCGTCGTCGGTGACCGAGATAACGCATCGGCGAAGATGTTATCCTTCCCTTTCTTGTACATGATCTTAAACGTAAATCCCAATAGTCAAGTGAGAAAGTACTGTTGCTTCGAAGACTGGATTGATTGCGCTAACAGATTTTTGAGGCTGCAACGATTCGTTCTGATCGTGAACTCTCCCTCCCTGACAGATATAGTGTCGCCACTTCTGTACCGATTCTGTTAATGCCCACATAAGTTGACGTCCTTTGTCGGAGAAGGGATAGCTTCTTACTGAAAATAAGATATGGGTTGTTCCAATTGCAATAGAACTGCTCCAATCCCTACATCGCAGGCATTCATCTCCACCATCAATGGAATTTCGAAATTCGAAAACGCGAGAACTGGAGCCGACGTTAACGCTTGTTTTAACTAAGCCTGTATATCGGTCAGATTCAGATGGGATATGCAGGTATCCGAATCTGAATAATTATCCGGATATCCGAATCCGACCGAATAAAATCCGGATTGGAAATCCAAATCCGAATCCGAACAAATTATCCGGATTTTCGGATAATCCGAATCCGGATAACATTAGGGTTAGGATTAGGATTTAATAATTATAAGTTAATATGTTATAAAGATTTATAATTATAACTTAGGTTGCCCCTGTAATCAACACAGAGCCTAAAACCACCATCCTTCTTTTTAACCAGCAACACAGGAGAAGAATATGGGCTTGTGTTGTTTCTGATCAGACCTTGATTAATCATATCTTTCACTAGCCTCTCAATTTCACCTTTCTGCTATCAAACCCAACCAGGAAGAATCGTTCCATTACACTCCTTATCTTATTTTAGTGCTAATAAGAGAACAACTTGCAGAATACAGAAACCGTGGGAGAGATGGGCCCAAGAGAAGAATATGAGGTTTTACTTGCCATTGGTTGATGGAATAGCATATATACCGGGGGAGGCTTTAAATAACCGTGATATCTTGGATACAATATTGTCGATAATAGAAATATGTGGACAAATATTACAATGTTTGATATGTTGATGTTGTTACTCATCCTCTGTGCCATATTCATCAGATGTTTATTGCTCACTCCAGTACTATTGGTCTATCCATTCTTGTTGATATGTTTCCTCACATTATGTGTTATTTGCTCTTGACTGGAATGGTCTTGACTGTCCAACTCCATCTTGTCCGAAGTCCCTCCTCATGAAGAGTCTTCTGGGTTGCATTTGGCTTGTTGCTAGATTTTCAGGATAACCATGCATTTGATAACATATTTCTTTTGTATGTTCAGGTCTGTTGCAATGGGTGCAGTGTGGTATGTCCCTTGGTGTTTGTGGCGTTGGTGGTTTGTAAGCCTGATTTTGAATCACTAGTGCTTGTATTGGATGATTATGTACAGAAAAGGTAATTGGAACTTCATCCAATGCTTGATTCATTTCTTTTACAAAACTTCTTAGCTCCTCTTCTTATTTGAGAAGAGGGTATGCAACATCAATGCTTGGAAAAGGGTTCATAAGGAGTATATGTCCTCTGACATTGAGAAAAGAGTCATTTAGACCCATTAGGAGTTCAATCAATCTTTCATCTTCATTTTCTTTGCAGTGTTGACAAATGGTCTTCCTTCTACATATATCATACTCAGCCTAGAGTTTTGTAATTTTGTTGTAGTAGTTCAGAATTGAATCTTGTCCTTGATTACAGTTCATGATTCTTTTCTTCAACAGAAATAGTATTGGACCATTTGGTACATCAAACCTTTTCTTTAGAACACTCCACAGTTCTGCTGCATTTTCAGCATAGGAAAAACTCTGTGCTATCTCAGGGATTGTTGCATTCAATATCGAAGACTGAACCAAATCATTGCACGTGCTCCATTTCTCATATTCCACTGATTTCTCATCTACCGATTTGGTGGGAGAGGAAACAGTTGACTTAAGAAATAAAAGAACAAAATCCGGACCAGATAGATATACTTACCCTAGAATTGGGAACTCAAGATTGTAGAATCTAAATTGCCGATACATATTAGTATTGATAATCACGTTTAAATTAACTTTAATCATGTTGTTATTCAATAGGGTGAATTGAATTTGAATTGAATCTAATTTTAATTATGCTCATATTAAACCCTGGAATTATTTAACCATGTCTAAAATAAAGTCAAAAGTCAATTTTGTGGTCAACAAGCAGTCAACATTTTGTATTTGGTATTCAATAGGGTGAATTGAATTTGAATTAAACCTAATCTCAATTAGGCTCATATTAACCTTAGAATTATTTGACCATGTATAAAATAAAGTCAAAAGTCAAAACCTTAAATCCGTTGTCAACAGGTCAACATCTTGTTTTTGTGAATTATTTCTAATTACAATTGATTATTCTTAATCTTTATCTTTGTTAAATGTATAAGATAAACATGGAAATAATACAATGATAAACATGGAAATAATACAAGAAAGACATGGAACTATTACAAAGTTGACATAGAAGGAAGAGAGAATCTCAACCACATTTTATACTCTAATGAGAGATCAAGGAACCATTGATTCAAGATCCAATGGAGGAGATCATTTGGCCAAAGCTATAAATAAATGAGTACATCCTTGCCAACGCCAACTACACATACAAGATTTTTCAAATCCACATCTTGAGTTCCACATTTCCACTTCCAAGTCCACAACTTCAAAAAGCTTCCAAGCTTCCAAGTTCTCCAAGTTGTGTTCAAATGCTCTTTGTTCAAAGGTGTCCAAAGCTCTACACTTTTTATTCTAATCTTCTTGAGTTTCAAAGCAAGGTTGAAGTGTTGTATTTTTAAACTTTTTTCATCATTTTCGTGTGTGTTCCACTTTGCTTGAGAGGGTTATCTCAAGATCACCAAAGTGTAAAGAGAGTTGTTGAGCTAAACCATAAAGTTTTAGGTTGGTTTTATAGAGTTTATTAAAAAACTCTTAGGTACTAAAGTCTACCTTGAAAGACTTGGGGTAGTTGCAAGGTTTACTATAAAACTTGAGAGGTTCGTAAGCATTGTAGCATGTAAAAGCTTACAAAAGGTTCTTGAGCGTTGTTGCCTTTAAAATCTTTGATAGGTTTGCCAATACCTTTAGGCTAATGAATTTCGTGAGTCAAGTTTACGAGACTGGAAGTAGGTTAGTTAAAACCGAACTAGTATAAATCTCTTCGTGTTCATTGCTCCATTTAAATCTCTAGCTATTCTTTAAACATAAAATCGATTACTACTATCTCATATCACAATTCGATTTTAAACCTATATATTATTTATATATTTATCTTGAATTTACTTCAAAGTCCTCGACCTGTTATCAGGTGCTCAAGATGTCATTTACTTTCAAGTCATTTACTTTAAATCCTCAATCTGTTATCAAGTGCTTAAAGAAGCCATTTACTTTCAAATTATTTACATTAAGTCTTCGACCTGTTATCATTGCTATTATTGAATGTTATTTTAGATATTTCTGCTAAAATCTGCGGACGCGAAAAGAGGCTACTAAACCCCCTATAAATATTTTAGGAGTATTCATTTGAGAATTGGAATGGGAGGTTTCTTGAAAGTGATGATGGAATGAGTGGTATTTATGGTGTTGTAGATTGAGATCCCAATGTGTATGAGATGTTGGACCACAATGGTTATGTTCAATGTTGATGCCTTTGTTTGCAGTGGAAACCATTTTAATTAACTCAAACTCAATTAATAATACTCAAGTTTACAATTGCTCGAATCCCCCCCCCCTTTGCTCTTTCTACCTCTATTTATACTCTCAAATACTAATCGCAGGTTGATACCTGTCCTCCCAGGTGTTGATATTATCTTGATACTTGTGTTCATTTGGGGAAATCATGTGCTGATGTGATTGGCCGGGATCCTCTATATGAGGTGGCGAATGTTGGGGTACCAACATTACTCCCACCCCCACCATCAGAAAAAAACAACTTTCCTTCCACGTATTTGGTAGCTTCCTGCTCAAGTTTTGTTCTTTTTTCCTGAAAGAATGGCAATAGCTGCTTTTGAAGAATTCGCACTCGAACTAGTTTATCATCAGAGCTCCCTTGCAGGCATTCAGATTGTTACAACAGATGAATCGTTGTTCTCTCATTTACACTATCTTTCTGAGCGCAACCGGAAGTTCAGATGATTGATATTCGTCTTAGGTTAGCTCAGCTGAAGAAAGAGAGAGCAGTTGTGTCTACTCATGTTGCATCCTCCTCCTCCTTTATTGGTTATGCTGTGGGGGAGGGAATGCACCTACTTTTGCTGATATTGCACCAGGAACACCTCCCTATGTTGCTCGCCAGCACACTGCGTTCCGCAAAGATGGTCCTCGTATCTGAAACACCGGACTGGGATGGGCTCCTTTCTTTGCGTTTAGCTTTGCTTAGCTTTTTTTTTTTTTATCTTGTGATGTTGTATATTTCTATCAGTTGTACTTTTCACGTTTTTCATACCCATGAGGTATTTGAATAAAAGGCGGGGCCCTTGTGCTAAAATTTTCCAAAAGACTTCCTAGGAAACCTCGCTCGTTTTGTATATAATCGCTACCGCTACTAGCTTCCTCAGATTCACATCTTACCTCAACCCTTTAGCATGTCTTCTTCGATCTTGCTTCGCCGCTCTTCTTCCCTTGACTCATGTGTTGCTTCTTGCAAAGTGGCTTGTTCACCTCCGCGATCCGATCGCACATCTCCCCAATCTTCCCCGCATATTTCTTCCTTGACTCCTTTCTCAAATACTGCCGCCATTTCTTTAGGCTGCTGCTGTAGTGAAAAATTCCTTTCTGCTGATGGGTGGCGTGACCGGAGTTTACTTCTGCGTCGACCACTGGTTGATTGTATATCTGATCAGATTACACGCTTTCCGATGCCGGTCGCGCTTCCCTATTTTTAGAGTCCCGCAGATCGAAAAAGGTACTTTTTTTTAAATGAATGTCATTATGTGTTTTTTCTTCGGTTCCCTTTTTAACGTCATCCCTTGCTTCCTTTATTCTATCCTTCTACCTTCTCACAGATTGTTGGAGTCCTCTCCGTTTCCGTTGCGCACTATGGAAGATGCTACCTGCTTCGTACTTGGGGTTTTCCTTTTTTGTAATGTTACTAAGTTTCTATTTATTTATTTATTTATTGTCACTCTCTTTTGTTTTTCTTTCTTTTTTCGGTGGTTGCCGATACACCTTATGCCAGGGTAGTGACACATATCTTTTTTCCTGCCAGTACAAGTGTCGATGCTTCGACCACATTACCTCATTCTATGCATATGACGCCACCAATGCCTACCATGCTAGTTCCTATTACCCCTGTCCTGTGGAAAGCTTTTTCAGCCCGCTCTCTATACTTCCTCAAGCTCCATCTTCGATGCCGGTCCCGCCACTGATGAGCTCGGCGTTGTCTGCTGGACGACTTTATCGCAGCCAGGCTTTCGTGCGGGAGCTTGGATCTACTAAATCTCGCGCACTCGTACCCCTTCCAGAGCTTGGCATTTGCTGTATTCTCGCAGGCTATGAATGTAAGCTTTGTTTTTTCTTCTTCTTCTCTTTTATTTTTTTTTTAATTTTTTTTTTTTGACTCCCCTTCTTCTTTCTTTTATTTTGAAGACCGTCACTCCTTTGCATGCAATGTATACCGTGGCTTGCGAGACTACCTCCCGACTTCAAGCTCTGGAAAATGAAAATTTTTCGCTAGCTAACCAGGTCTCTCACCTCAGCTCCGTCAATGAGCGGCTTCTTTCTGAACTTCAAATTTGCCAGCAGCTTTACTTGACTGAAGGGTTCCAGCGCTACCAGTACATGTGCGGGAAAATCTTCCCCGACTTGGATTTTAATCAGGTTCCCTATACTGAGGAAGAGCTGACCGATCGTCTGCTGTCTGGTTGGCTTCCAGCGGTGCCTTCTTCTGCTGGTCCGACGGCTTCTCCGGTGGTTTGACGTCATGCGTGGCGTTTTTATTTTGTACCTTTTATTTTGTCGTGGATTTTTATTGGAGGTCCCCCTTAATCCTTCGGGCTTTTCAGTTCATCCCGCGTAGATAGATTGCTTCCCTTTATCTCCATCCCGCATTTGTTTCCGTCCGGGCATTTCCAGGGTTTTTTTTGGCCGGTCCTTGATTGAGGATTTGATTGGCTGGGACTCAAATCCAGATGTTCCGAATCTGGCCTATTGGGCTTAATTTTGCCCTTTTCTTATACCATTGGAATTTATAAAAACTCGTTATATATATAAAAATTAAAAAGCGTATTTCTTTTACATTATATTTGTACCTCAATTTATGCATAAAATTTCTTTAACGTATCCCAGTCAGTGGCGTATCCAGGATTCCCCGACAGGGGGGCAAGATTCGCCGAAGGCGAAAATTTTTTTTTGTACTAATTAAAAAACCTATATAAATTTTGGCATGACCTACTTTTATAATTGATTATAAAAATCTATAAAAAATCAATACATTCATTCCATAATTAATATTCAATACATTAATTAATATTCAAATTAAAAATAAATACATTCATTTAATTAACAATAAAAATTTCAAATACATTTTACATTACTTCAATGTCCTACGACGAAGACACATATCATTAAATATTTTTAAAATAAATTCGTTGTCTATAGTTTTAAAAATATCTTTCTCGATATATGTTACTAAACAATCATTCATCAAACTATCACCAAGGCGATTTCTGAGACGAGTTTTAATGTGGGAATCACATTAAAGAAATAAATAAAATGGTTCCTCTTTAATTAATTAAAGAAATAAATAAAATGGTTCCTCTTTAATTAATTAAAGAAATAAATAAAATGGTTCCTCTTTAATTAATTAAAGAAAGAAATAAAATTCACATGGATATTTAATCAATTTAGGTCTCTGTTTTAAAAAATCACATGGAATGATGAAAATTCATATTTTTTCAGGTTGATGATAGTTCAATTCAATTTTTTGCAAATGGTTCATTTTCCTGTTTTAAAATGGTACATTTTTTTCCGGATCAGGCTAGGTTAAACACAAACGGATCAAGAATTCAAGATAGACGGACATACCTAGAGCCTAAAGGCTAGAGAGTAGCGGAGACTGGACTCTGGAGAGTGGAGACGAACTGAAGGCAGTGAAATCCGATGGTGGTGGTATCCTG